>CM056504.1:30274333-30726467 GCA_029783415.1 Anisodus acutangulus
CGGTTGAAGAGTGAAAGGGACGAAGTGGTATGAAGTTGCTTGAACCTAGCGCTCGGGAGGTTGTGCTCGACCGAAAGGGTAAGGGCTAGAATACTTGGCTGGACGTAGTTCAGAATAACGCACCTTTACATTACAATAGGGTCAGGTGCATGTATTTACTGGGGTAAGGAAAGCACCAAGGAAAGGTACGATTATAGGACCATGGGGCCATACCGACACCAATCACTGATCGGGACCGTCAGCTAGTTCTCAAACCCTGGTCATTCAGGCACATCCCGCGATTTACTGGTAGAGTGCTGAGGGACCGGGACTACTATCTCTAGGAATAGTCAGGCGTAAGCCGGGAAGCTGGATATAAAAAAATAGGCTACAAAGAACAAGAGAATAATTGGTTCTCGGCACAGAGGCCAAGATTTGTTCTCGGGTGATTAATGAAAATAGTAAACCAATAATTGTGAGCTTTGATAGAAAAGGAAAAAGGAGAGGACAGGTAATGATGTTCCCCGGGAAAGGAGGAGAGAGCAGGAAAAGAAAAAAAATTTAGGTCTGTGTTAGCCGGCGGTCGTTGCCGGAGAGAGCGGGAAATGAAAAATATATATTAAAGACGTTAATATTAAGGATCAAGCATCTACTTATGAAAAAAAAAAAGCATCTACTTATCGCCAATGAAGAGCAAAGATTCTGGTCTGGAATCACATTCCATTCAACTATTTAAGTTGGTGTGTTCTTACCTCATTTTGTTCGGTACTAGTTTTTGAATTCTTTCTTTTTCTTTTGTTGGATCCCTTTTTATAGTCACTATTTTATTTTTGTTCCTGTAAAAACATTTTCCAGTTAAGCTGGCGCACAATTAGATTTTTTCCCCATTTTTTTCCGTCCTATGCCAAGTTCTTGGCCTTCACGTTATATGTCAATAATAACATGGCATTATGCTGATATAGGATATTAAACAATATAATCCCTTGATTATTTCCATTAATGAAAGAGTATATATACAATTTATAATTTTTATAATAGGAAAATTCTATTCCTATTCTACTTCTAAAACCTTTTTCTATTTGTACAATAATTATACAATTATGGTAAGTGTACAATTCTATTTTAATTACAACAAAACCTTACCTAAACAAGACCACTAAACTGTGATATACACGGTATGTATACACCGTGTATATCACAAGTATTTATCACACCCCCGCAGTCATAGCAGGCGGTCTTCGTACGCTGAGACTGTCCCTAAAATCTTCAAAAAGGACTGAGGGAAGACCCTTAGTAAAGATGTCTGCAATTTGATACCTGGAAGGGACATGCCAGATGCGTACTTGTCCACGAGCTACCTTCTCGCGAACAAAGTGAATATCCATCTCGATGTGTTTAGTGCGCTGGTGTTGAACCGGATTACCAAAAAGGTAGATGACACTAATATTATAACAATAAACCAAGGTAGCTTTCTGAATAGGACAATGAAGCTCTAAAATAAGATTACGTAACCAACATGATTCAGAGACCACATTGGCCACCCCTCGATACTCGGCCTCTACTCTAGAGCGGGATAATGTAGGCTGACGCTTCGCAGACCATGAGACCAAGTTATTACCAAGAAACATACAATAGCCGGATGTAGAACATCTGGTATTTGGACAAACACCCCAATCAACATTTGTATACGAGACAAGTGTAGACGTCGATGAAGGATATAAATGTAAGCCATTGTCAAGTGTTCCCTGGATGTATTGAATAATGCCTTTGAGCGCATTCATGTGCTCAACCCTGGGATCATACATAAACAAGCACATCTATTGTGCAGCATACGTAATATCTGATCTCGTGAAAGTAAGATACTGAAGAGCCCCTGCAAGACTGTGATAGCGGGTCAGATTCTCGTAAGGTGAGCCAGCCGCAGCACCCAGCTTGGGTTTATTATCAACGGGAGTGGAAGTAGACTTGCACGAGGACATTCCAGCTCACTCAATAATCTCAGCTGCATACTTCCATTGTGATAAGAATAACCCACCTGCATGACAAGAAACAATAATCCCCAAAAAGTAACTTAAGGGCCCTAAGTCTTTCATAGCAAACTCAGAACTGATCATGTCATGATAGACTTGCGCAAAGCATCAGTAGAGGCAGTCAAGATAATATCATCCACATATAATAGAATATAAGACAATGAAGTACCACGATGATATATGAACAACGAATTATCAGACCTGTTGTGCGAAAACCCAATAGACGAAACATAGTCTGCAAATCTCTTATACCAAGCCCGTGGGGCCTGCTTAAGCCCATACAAGGACTTCTTCAATAAACAAACATGATGAGGATATTTGGGGTCTTGAAAATCCAAGGGCTGATGCATGTAAATGGTCTCATTAAGATCATCATATAAGAAAACATTATTCACATCTAACTGATGAATGATCCATGCTTTGGAAAGAGCCAGACTGAGAATAGTACGGATGGTAGCTGGTTTGACCACCAGACTAAAAGTCAAACTACAATTCACGCCAACCTGTTGAGTTTTACCATCACCTACAAGACGAGCCATATGCCTCGCAAAAAAACCGTCAGCACTATCCTTATGAGTAAAAATCTACAAAGACCAAATAATATTAACACCAGAAGGACGAGGGACCACTCACGTCTTATTTGAAATAAGAGCATCATATTCGTCGGTCACAACCAATTTCTAATTTGGGTAATTTAAGGCGGACACTGGATTACGGGGTAGGGGGATTTAAGAACATTATAATTTAAATTAAAATGTCCTTTTGGTTTAAAAATACCCTGTTGACTACGAGTGATCGGTTTGTGACTCGGGGGAGAATTGAGTGGATTTTGGGATAAATTATAATGGGAGACGGGCTGGCCAACAGGTAGTGGGTGTTGACACCCAATTTTGTCCCATCCTTTATGATTTTTATTCGTAATTTTTAATATTTTTGACACTTTTAAAACAATTTTAAAATATAGGCATATATGTGTATATATCTTATTATTATTATTATTCGCATTTTTTACTATCATTTGCATCTTTATCATAATCATAGTTTTATCCATAATATTCTATGTTATTTTATTCTCGCAAAATTGCATCGCATTTTCCTTTTATTAAGCATTAAACATTTACTTAAATATTATATTTTTTATTATTATCACGTCGTTATGTTATTTTAAATAATTCACATCTTTTACAAAACAAAATATTTTAATATTAAACCCCTTTTATATTTTTAAACCCATAACCCATTTTTCATTTTCCAACCCAAAACAATTTCCAAACCCAAAATAATACAACTTCCCCTTTTATATTTTTTAAACCCAAAACAATTTCTAACCCATTTAATCTCCCCTCACCCAAAATAAATCAATACCCCACAAAACAAAACAAACCCCCCAATTTTCGGCCCACACCAAAACAAGCCCAAAACCAAATTCCCCTTTTATTCAAACCCATTTCCCTTCCCTTTATTTCCCCAATTCCCAAAACCCACAAAACAAAATCCCAAAACTTTTTAACTCCCAACCAAGCCCATTCCCTTTATTTCACCAAGCCCAACCCGCCAGCCCACCACTTCGTCCAACCCGACCCACACCCAACTTTATACCCATTCCCCTTTTAATCCCCTTAAACCAAATACCCTCCCCAAACTAAAAAAAAACCCTAAAATAAAAAATAAAAATCCTCTCTCCCTCTCTCTTCAAGTCGGCCGCCACCCTACCCCCCACGTTGCCGCCCCTATACCCCTGCCCCTCACTCGCAGCACCCTACCCTGACACCACCCATACCCTATCCCCTAAAAAACGCCCCAAAAATCAGATTTTGTCCCCCCTTTATTTTGAAATTTGAATTCGTTTTAAGGGGGGTATGGGGGATGAACGTTGGGGGTATCTATAAAATCCCCCCATTTTCTCACTGTTAAGGGAGGATTTTTGGAGAAATTTCGGGTCATTTTTCGGTCTGAAATTTAAGAAAAAAAGGGGTCCGAAATCTCCTCAAAGGTTTGCATTATCTTTTGTTTGTTTGTTCTTCACTAAAATAAAAACCATCCAAAATCTTTGTTTGTTCTTCCATGTGTTCTTCAACTTAAAGATTCCGAAATATAGGTCGAAATTATTGGTTTTGTTTGTGTTGAAGAATCTGGATTTTTAGCTGTTTTTTTTGTTTTTTTTTCGGTTCAATTCGGGTCGGGTCACTGCCGGGTCGGGTCCAATATCGTAAAACAAGACTTATTCCGTAAAAATAAATCGAATTCTAAATCGCAAAATCAATTCCAAACTTCTCCGAGCGGGTCGACGATTCGAAACGCGCCTCGGTTCGCTACCCGGAGAAGGTTAGACTCGTTCCAATTCTTCTATATTTCTTTAAGCTTATGTGATTGTGTGTTTATGCTTGATTTAGTATGATATTTTGCTAAATAATGTAGTCTTGATTAATTGATATGATAATGAGACGTTTTGTATATACGTCATTGGTATATTTCTGATTTTTGATGTTGATATGTGATAGATGATATTACCTCAATATGTTGGTTAGCTAATTATTGCCATTAGCTTTAGTAAGGCATCTTGGGTTCATTATTAAGTGCAATACGGATAATGTAAGATTAATACGTGTTTGAAAGAGCTACGACGTGATTAAATATTCTTAGGACACTTAGCGATTTGTTGATATTCAAAATTATTGTATGTTGTAGTTTGGATTTCTGATTTTTGATGTTGATATGTGATAGATGGTATTACCTCAATGTGTTGGTTAGCTAATTATTGTCATTAGCTTTAGTAAGGCATCTTGGGTTCATTATTAAGTGCAATACGGATAATGTAAGATTAATACGTGTTTGAAAGAGATACGACGTGATTAAATATTCTTAGGACACTTAACGATTTGTTGATATTCAAAATTATTGTATGTTGTAGTTTGGTCGCTGCCTTTAAATCAAACAAATGAGCATACTTTAATTGATTCAAATGACGATATTTACATGTTATATTCTAGATTAATATGTGCAATTTTAAAAGGAATATATTATCCATGCTTAATATAATAGTATGTGCGTTTAGTTTAAGTTTATGAATGTTATGCTTCTTTAAGAATTAAGATTAGTCCAACGGAATTTATTATGTATGTATACATAATTTATACATTGGTCTTCCTTGCCTCTTTTATTTTTGTTTAAATTTAGAACCGGTTGTGTTATCATATAGTCTTTCTTCGGCTACTTTAATGTGCCAAAATCTGAAAAAATAATGTCTTAAGTATATGTAGAATAGAAGGCCATGAATATTCATTCCTATGTACATTTAATGTTGTATATTTCGTGTATGTATGTATTAGGAATATTCATGTGTTGATATTTTCGTTCCGTCTACTAATCCTTTTCTTTTTCTTTTATTTACATGAAATGCATCGGGAGTAACGAAGAGTCTCGTTATGAGACTCATCATGACTTCGTCCAAAATGAAGAACCACATTCACATTCCTTGCATTCTCCGGCCTCGGAATTTCTACACAAATAGAGTAGGATGACATCATCATCCTCCCTAGTTTCCTCTTTTATTATTATTGTTTAATTTCGTTTTTTCTATTCTTGGGCATGTAATAATTATTTTAATGCTTGTGTGATTGTTAGAATGCTTAGAATAATTAGGCCACGAATAGATGAATGAATAGGATAGTCTAACTGCCGTTAGTTTATTTCTTAGGATCGTTTGAAATTGGAAACCAACCGCTAGCTTTATTTGTTTAGGACCGTCTTGTGTGTTCCAAACTTAGCCTCTAGTTACTTTGTTCTATTTTTTAGGTTCGTTATGCATGCTTTAATATCTTTCAAAAATAATTTGGCTATCTATTATTCATTTTCTTTAATCCTAAAAAATAAGGTTTGCATTCTATCATATTTGCAACCTTGAAAGATTTTTTCATAAAAAATTGCTTCTTTTATTATTCAATTGCCAAATATGTATTTTTCTATATAAAATATAACTTCTGGGCAATGATGAGGCTTAAACCTTTTTCCAAGATCAACATGTTTAGTAGGCGAGGTGACTAAAATAACCAACAAGTTATATATTCGCAGCCACGATGTGATTATAGTGATCTTTTCTATTTCACCCGAGAGACCAACACGTTTAGTAGGCGAGGCAATCAAAATAAACCACATTAGTCATATGTTTGCAGCCACGACGTGATTGGAATGTTCTTTTCAAAATTTAAGTCTGAGCCCTCCGTGATCAAAACATTCACTGTTTTGAATGCGGATATGGAGTTATTTGTATTTAACTGTTTCTAACCGTTTGTTCTTGACAGCTTGCAGGGATTAAAGTAAATAACGGCGAATTATTCCTCGGAGTTTATTTATTTTATTTCTTTCTTTAATTCAGCTTTTATCCCGCTTTGTATTGTAATATTATTTATCGCACTTATGTAACTATTGAAATGCTTAGAATAGGCAAACTTAGGATTAATTCATAGGGTAGTTTAAGATTTGAAACCCGTCGCTAGCTTATTTATTTGTAGGCTCGGTTGAATTCAAACTTAGAAACCCTTCGCTAGTTATTTATTTTAGGCTCGTCACGCGTATTCAAGATTTTCAAAAACAACTTTTGTCATCTTTTATTCGCTTTATTAATCATTCCGAATAAGTTTATCTTTTGTCAATTTACAATTCAATGATTCCCAAAATTTTACTTCTTTGATAGTATAAATAATTTATTGTCACAAATGCATATTTTTCAAAACTTTACATGTATCTTTCTTTTTATGTCATCTGAATACGCACTTGTATAAAATGCATCATTTACTAATTATTTGCAAACATCTTTTAATCTATTATACTTGTAAAACATGCATTTTTCTAGCAATAATTAACCTGAGTTTGACCGGATAACCGCAAGTTAGCGGATCTTAAAGGATGCCTAACCCCTTCCCTTTAGGATAATAAAGAACCCTTACCTAGAATCTCGCTAGTTTTGTAGACCTTAAAATTGGAGTTTACATTGCAGCACTTAGTTTAATATGTAGGTGTCCTAATTCACCGTAAAATATAATTAGGTGGCGACTCCTCAACCCTTTTTACCCAGGAATCACCCCAACACGTCCGTGCTCCGCTTTGACCCGAGCAGGTCAAAATTGGGCGCGACAGTGGGCCAGCTGGCCCAAGTCTGGAAACAGTAGACGAAGCAGAAGTAGTGACTAGATCGAGAACAATAGCAGTGGCAGAACTGGGCTGAATATTAGGCCCAGTTTCTGGACCCGAAACAGTGGTAGGAGGTCCAGCGGGCAGTGAGTCCACTGGCGAATTATGAATGCGGGATAAGTCCGAAAAATGGTGGATAATATACGGAGAGACGGCGTCATCCAAAAAATTATACGAACTAGGCATGGGATTACTCACGTTAGCAAACAGAAATTGTGTTTCATAAAAAATAACATGGCGACTTATGATGATTTTATTAGAGGATAAATCAAAATATTTATAACCACGATGATTAGACGGATAACCCAAAAACACACAAGGGGTAGAACGGGCCTGAAGTTTGTTAATTGTGGTGGACGAAAATAGTGGATAACACAAGCACCCAAAGTCCCTAAGATGTGAATACGAAAGAGTCTTATTATATAAGATTTGAAGAGGGGTTGAATATGCCAAACCTTTGGTAGGAAGTATATTAAGAAGATATGTAGCCATTTATAGAGCATGATGCCAAAAGGAAGGGGGCACGGAAGCGTGGACCAATAAAGTTCGGACAATGTTATTAATGGTACGAATTTTGCGTTCTGCTTTCCAATTTTGTGAGGACGTATGAGGACAAGATAAATGAAAATTTATTCCATTAGTATGACAAAAATCCCAAAATAACCCATTATCATATTCATTGCCATTATCACATTGAATATTTTTTATTTTCCGGTCAAACTGGGTACTGATGAATGCTCTAAATTTGAAAAAGCTGAAAAACATTTGAGATTTTTTCGTTAATGGAAAAGTCCATAAAATATTAGAATAGTCATCCAAAAATAGAACATAATAACGGTGGCCCAAAGAACTGAGAACATGTGATGTCCATAAATCGCTATGAATAATATCAAATGGTATTAAAGTATGAGAAGTAGAGTCTATAAACGGTAATCTAAAAAGTTTTTCTAGAGGACAAGATTGACAAATTGGAGTACTACGCGTACCCCTTATAAGAATAAAATTATTTTTATGTAATGAAGAAATAATAGACGACTCAGGGTGACCCAAACGTGCATGCCATAAGAAATGAGCGAGAGCCGCAAAAGTAGATGGCAAGGCTTGACTCGAGAGATTGGAGGTGGGCGTGATAGGATAAAGATCTCCCCTACTATCACATCTCATGAGAGGAATCCCCGTCTTGAAATCCTTCACAGAAAACCCAAAAGGATCAAAATCAATAGAAACCCAATTATCAGTGGTGAATTTATGGACATACACCAAATTTTTAATTAAGTTAGAGGCATCAAGGGCATTTTTCAAGACAAGAGGGGGGGAACATTTTATGACCGTAACCACGAATTGGAATGAAATTGCCATTACCAATAATTATGCCACGATTGTTGCTCAAATTAGAATAAGACGAGAGAGTACCTTGGTCGGACGTCATGTGGGTAGTGGCTCCGGTGTTCATGTACTAATTGGGGGTCCGAAGGATTAAATCCAAGTGTGTGCATCGCGGCTTCAATGTGTGTAGGGGTAGGGCCCACTGTATGGTGGGCCTGCAGAGGCCGAGGCCCAAACACACTTGCTTACTGCCCCAGCCCAGTTCCTACTCTTGGGTACCACTGTTGCTGGGGCTAATTGGGCCTGGCAGCGGCTAGAAATTGGGCCCAGTGCTGGTTGGGTGCATACAACGGGCAGTACGGGTTGTTTGGCCTAGTTCCACGGCCATGGGCCCCAGGGCTGTGGCCAGTTGTCTTGCGGCCCACTGCCCCAAGGCCCATTGCCAACCCTGTTATTGCCACCTCAGTTACCACCATAATTTTTATCATTACTTTTGCGATTCTGACTATTTTTGTCGCCATCGTTATTGCGGTTTTGACCAGAATTGTTGGTGACGGAGGGAGAAAAGTTGGTCTTGGTCACCATGACGACCGAAGAGGCCCCAATGGCCACTTTCTTAGCCAAGCCCGCTTCTTCGAGCGTGAGCATGGAACGGGCCTGATAGAACTGCGAAAGAGGACTGCTCTAATGAAGAAGCGTACCGACGCCACTATAGGCCTCAGATAGGCCTGCAACCATTTGAAGGACAAGATGATCGTTTGTGACGGGCGCACAAATGTTACGGAGTTGGTCCGCCAATTCTTTCAACCTTTTGTAGTATGCTGAAACGTTAGGGAAATCTTCCATATTGACGTGGGAGAATTCCTGCTCAAGGTAACAGCATGAGAATTTTGATTATCTTGGAATATATCACGCACTCTATTCCAAGCATCCATCGCCGTAGCGTCTGGTTCGATAATCATCTGCAATAGGTCGGTAGAGATAGTGGAGTAAATCCACTGAAGAACGGTAGCATCAAGGGTCGTCCACAACTTAGGATCATCCTCGGGTTTAGGCACCTCCGTATCCACAGGAGCTGCGGGGATAATGTGATGGAGGACTTAAGGCGAGGGTGTGTGAACTTTGAACAGTTCGGCCCACGTCGCGTATTGGACGTTTTCTATTTCAAGAATGATAGGGATGTGATTCTTGGTGTTAGAAATAGTAAGGGCATGGTGAAACGTGTTCTTAGCCATCACAATCAACGTAAGATGTGACGTACGTATTTGGAAGAAAATTTAGGAAGAGAGAGGGCAGCAAAGTGCACGGAAACCGAGGGTAAGGTCTCGGAAATCGTGTCACGAGAAGAAGGTTTGGGAGAGGAAAATTTAACCTAGACTTCTGATACCATTAAAAAATATAATCCCTAGATTATTTCTATCAATGAAGAGAATATATACAATTTACAATTTTCATAATAGGAAAATCCTATTTCTTTTCTACTCCCAAAACCTCATTCTATTTGTACAATAATTATATAATTATGGTAAGTGTACAATTCTATTTTAATTACAACAAAGCCTCATCTAAACAAGACCACTAAACCGTGATATACACGGTATGTATACACTGTGTATATCACGGGTTTAACCATCTGATATCAACTATTCTGCTCGTGATATACACGGTGTATATTCCGTGTATGTCACAGATATTTATCAGGATCAGTGGGGATACACATTGCTTGAAATTGGTACCAGAGCTTGTAATTAGAACAAGTGTTTAAAAAATGAAAACATATCCATCGTTTAGACTAGTTAGAATGTTAAACCAGATTTTATGGAGATCTAGAGAAATGAAAGAATCATTACTAGAAATACGAAGTCAGAATAAAATAATAGTCGAATCCATAATGGATAAAAGAATAGCTAATAAACAACCAGAAACAATAGAGGATCGAGTAATTAGTATGCGAGCATATGAAAGATTAGTAGAACTAAATACTCGAATATATGAGATGAATGAATTTATAGCAGAAATAAAATCAGATTTAAGAATGGAAATAGAACACTATGGATGAAACTAGATTAATACAACAGCAAGAACAAAAAGTACAGTTGGAAAGAGTAGCAGAAAAACCGCTTACGTATAATAGAGACATAAACCAACATATTATAAGTTGTAGAATAGGAATAAAAATAATTGAAGAGAAAGATAAACAACTATTAGAAAAACATATAACGATGAATAAACAGGAAGAAAAGATAACGTTCTTAAGAAATTTATCAGCCTTAAGAGAAGAAAGAATTAGGCAGAAAGACGAGGAAATCGAAAAAATAAGAGAACAGAACTTAGCAAAAGAGATTAGTAATGAGAATGAAATTATGGATCTAAAAGAAATTATACAAGAACAATACAGATACATCGATTTACTAAAATATGGATAAGGAAGATAAGTTAGAACCTAAAGACCTTTATTATCAAATGAATACTTATGAAGGAGGAACTAGTCAAACACTAAGTTTTAAACCTGACACATATCAAAAGATTCAAGATGAAAAAGAAGAGGTGTCTATAAAAAATATATTTAAAACTAAATGGTTTGAAAGGAATAAGGAGATAAGATATATAGCCCAGAAACATGAAAACATAATTGATACTATGAGTACTAACGGTAGAACTAAGATTAATTTAATTATTGATGAACTGATTAAAAGAGAATTGGCTAAACTATCGACTAAAGAAGCAAAGAAATATAAAATATTTACTTTGGAGGAGTAGAGTTCACGATTAAAGCATACTTTCAAAAGAATATTGACACACCAATACAGATCTACGTATTAGATGACAGAATACTAGGAAATTTGCAAGATGCATTAATATCAGTGATTAAAGGAAATTTAATTTATCAAAAGTTAAAATTTACAATACAACCAGACTTTAGTGTATCGATAAAAGATGAACATAAAGATTTAGCTTTAACATTATACTATAAATTAGATGGAATAAACATGCCACCAGGAAGTAAAGTAATGAGTATAGAAACAAAAATGATATATGCCTTGATAGGAAATCACCATGTAAAGAAACAACATGAAATGAATATTATAGTACCAAAAATGTATAAAGAAATACTCGAGCAAATAGAACATAAATAAAACTCTAAGATTATCATACCAGAAGAAATAACTATGGATTTTAATACACGAATGATTACACCATCTAAAAGATTAATACCAAGAATAGAGGGATCTAGATTAAGTATAACCAGAGAATCGTTGAAAAGTATACCAAGGGTAAGACCCAAAATAATTGACTTAATAAACATAGAGTGTACTAGATTAAAAATCAAGGTTATAATATTCAAAAATATGGTAAGTATGGATGGAATAGCAGAGATAAATACAGGAGCAATTAAAAGTTTTATACACATAAGTAAAATAGATGAAAATGAGTGTAATATAATAGAACCACAAACTTATAGTTACCCTGAGAACGAAAGAAAGATAATAATTACGAGAAGCATAAATTTAAGATTTAAAATCCAAGATTTGGAATATAAGATAAATATCGGAGTAATAGAGTATGATAGCATCAACGAATTATTATTAGGAAGCGACTTCTTAACAATGATAGATTATAAGATAAATAACAACGGAATCGAGATAAATGATCAAGGAAAAACTAGATTTATAAACAAAATATGAATATACAGTTAAAAATAATAAAGAAAAAATAGAAGCTAAAAACTATAAAGACGGTCTTATCAGGAGAAATATATTCCCAATTAAAATATCTCGAATACAACACAAAAGAAATGAAGTTAGAAAATGATATAGCACAACTAGAAAAGCAATGTGAAAAGTTTAGCAAAATATGGATAGACATGGGAAACGGTTGGAAGAAACGAATAAATAATCCTGATTATGAGCAATAACGAAAAAATAGATGTGTTATGGGAAGAGATTATATTAAAAGAAAAAATGAAAAATATGTTATCACTAATGGATGAAGTAAGAGATAATCAAAATAAAACCCAACAAATGATTAGAGAAGAATTGACTAACCTTTGGAACGTATCCGAAATACCAACGTTTAAATTAATATTGGAAAAGTTGAATATGTTATTAGAAGAAAAAAGCAAAGGAAAACAAAAAGAACCTAGTGAAGAAGCCAGTACAAGTAAAGAAACGACTATAGCAAAAACTACTACACATAAACCAGAAATAGTACCAATAGATGCATGGAGAAGAAGCAAAATACCTGTAATGGTAGATATAAGCAAAATAAAACCAAAATTACCAAGAGATGTAATAGATGCTTTGGGTGGACTAACGAAGTTAAATAAAGAAGGAAAATTCTAATGGAACCTAGAGCAATCACATTTTTAAAAACTCACGGTAAAGATATCATAGAAAAAGAAAGATATAAATACGAGCCTATAAGGTCAAAACCCGTAAAGGAAGAAAAACTGAAGGAAGTAAAAATGCCCGTAAAAGAAGAAGAAAAAACAACTTACGAAAAACTAAGATTAGACAAACAAGAACAACAGATAAGTGAATTAAAGGCAGAAAATCTAAATTTACAATCAAGCGAAAATGCAGAATGGTATGACAAATATAGAAAATATAAAGGAAAATATAAGAATACGCAAACAGTTCTAAAAGAAACTAAAGTAGAGCTAAAAGAAACCAAGAAAGAGCTAAAAGAAACAAAGGAAGAACTAAGAGAAGTAAGACAGGAACTATTAGAACTCAGAGAAGAGATACAGTTCCTAAAAGAACAATTAAAGGAATTGAAAGGAAAAAAGAAAGAAAAAAGAATAAAATTAAGTGATGAAAATACTTCAAGAAGTAATAGTACTGATGAAGACATGAATGAACAAACTGACCATGAACTACAAGTAGTAGAATTCATAGAAGAAGAAAATTCTGAGGATACGGAAATAGTAAAAGAAAATAACCAAATATTAAAAGCTTTAAAAAATATGAAAAGAGTAAATGCCATCATAGAAGATGAACCGGAAAGTGATATAGAAGATGACTACAATGGACAGGTGGAAACTGAAATTGAATCGGAAGACATAATTAATGAAGATGCAGATAATTACCCTGAAGAAGAGTTAGAAGATCCCAATCTAGAAATAATAACTAGAAGGAATACAAGATTACCAGATCATATACCTATAGGACAACAAGCTGAATTTAAAGAATTTGTAGGATCAATGACTCAAGGAGTAAATTACAATGGATACTTTTTAGATATAGACAATGTTTATGACGAACAAGAAGTAGGAAGAAGGATAACAGACTGGAATTTAGGAATGTATATAGCATTAATGAATAGTACACAAACAGAAAACCTAGATTATATGTATGATTTAATATCAAAAACTTTAATTGGAAAAGCAGCCTACTGGATAGAATCAATTGCATATCAGCTAAGAGGAGAAGTATTAAGTTATGCAACAGATTGGAAATCAATGTTAATGATATTTGATTTATTATTAAAAAGAGAATTCTTAGGTGAAAAATGGTTAGTAGCCAGAAAAAACGTATTAACAGAAAGGAAAACAGAAATTATCATGAACTTGAATAACATGAAATGTTGTAAGATAAACAAATACGATTAGTTTTAGTAAATTCTTTTATGAAGCTAGATTCCTACCAGAAGAAGGAGTAATTTATCAACAATTATACTACGATCATTTGCCTGTACCGTATAATATTGAGATATCAAAAGAATACGTACAATTAGAACCTAAGGAAAATACCCTAGGAGAAAAAATACGAGTGTTAAGAGCATATCTGATGAGGAAATGCGAAGAATATCGATTACAACAAAAGATTAAAAAAGATAAAAAGATAGGATTGAGAGAAATATGCAGATTTACAGAAAGAAGATTAATATTTGGATGTGATGATAATAGAAAAGAAAAGAAGTACAAAAAACATAAAAGACATAAGAAACGTAAGGATAAATACGAAGGAGATCACAAGTATAAGAAGTATAGAAAATACAGGAAAAAACCTTATTACAAATCATATAAGAAAAATAGATTTAGAAGATATAAGAATAATCCAGATGCAAGAAATAAGTTTAGGTACAAAAGAAAATTTAGAAAAAGAGGAAATGTAAACCCAATAAAAGCGGATAAGACTAAAGAAGAAAAAGTTAAAGAATGCAAATGTTGGAATTGCAATGAATAGGGACACTATGCAAACAAGTGCCCAAAGCTAAAGAAAAAAGGAGTAAAATACATAAATACAGAACAATTTATTATGAGCTTACAACAGATTAAAGAAGATAATAATAAATGGTATGATTATGAAGATTTTTATGTTAGTGAAACAGATGAAGAGTCAGAAACAGAAAGAGTAAGTTACATCAACCAAGATTCTGAAAGTGAAGACAGTTCTGAATAAAAATGAATACACTAGAAAGACAGAAAAGAGTATTGATAAGAGAAAGAGAGTACTGGATACAATGCGAAGAATATACTCGACGCAAGCTGATTATAACTTCAACAGTTAGTGAAACAGGGAGTGTATATTACAATGATAGGTACAAAAAGATTACCAATCGATTGTCAAAGATAAGAGAAGAAATGAATAAAATACATTGGAAACAAATTGAAATAGCAAGACTCATAGAAGAGTCACTGAGGAATGAGGAAACTAGACGGGAAGTACGAGAATACGAACAGGATGCAGAACTCAGCAGAAGATTAGATGATCCTGACTAAAATGGTAGCAATTCACATGGAAGCTCACATAGAATATAAACCAAATAAAATGATAAAACAAAAAATATTTATTGATAGCGGAGCAGATATATGTCTAGCCAGAAAAGATGTTTTAGAATCCCACAGATGGAAAAGATCTAAGATACATAGAGCAAAGGTATCAGGATTTAACGAACAGTCTAAAGAATTAGATATAATAGCAGACAATATGAGAATTGTATTAGGAAAAACTATTTTCAGATTACCAATAGTATATCAATTAGATAACATGAAGCAACAAGTATTATTAGGAAATAACTTCCTAGATTACTTTAAGACTCAAGTGATTAACAAGAATACATTTTGTTTACAATCCCCTGTAATAAATGGATTATATTAAAAAGAATATTACCAGTAAACACCATAAGATTATGTACTATAAAAATGGATAGGAATAATAATCTAGAATTATTAAAAGAAAAATACTTAGGTATGTTAAAAGGAAACTTCGGAGAAAACCCGATGCAACTATGGGAAAAGGAAAAAATATATGGAGAAATAAAACTGATAGATCAAAGTGATTTAGTCAGAACAAAACCAATAAGATATAGCCCAACAGATCAAAAGGAATTTGAAACCCAGATTAAGGAATTATTAGAAATGAAGGTAATAAGAGAAAGTAAAAGTCCTCATAGTAGCCCAGCCTTTTTAGTAAGGAAACATAACGAGCTGAAACGAGGAAAAGCCAGATTAGTAATTGATTATCGAGAACTAAATAAAAAGACTATTTTTGATGGATACTTTCTACCCTACAATAGAAACCTGATTAACAGATTAGGAAACAAAAAATGGATTTTGGCAAATTAAATTGACTAATGAATCTAGAGCTTTAACAGCATTCAGTGCTCCGCAAGGACACTACGAATGGAATGTATTACCAATGGGATTAAAGAATGCACCACAAATCATTCAAAGAAGAATGGATCAAGTGTTTAGAAAGCTTGCAGACTTTTGTATCATATATGTGGATGATATATTAGTTTACAGCAGTAACTTAGAAGATCATATTAACCATGTCGAGCAATTCATTGAAACGGTAAATCAACACGGAATACTTCTATCTGAAAAGAAATCAGAAATATTCAAGAATAATATTGAATTCCTAGGCTACATTGTGGATAGTGAAGGAATACAATTACAGGAACATGTTGTAACAAAAATTAAAAACTTCAAAGAAAAATTAGAAAATAAAAGAGAAGTGCAATAGTTTTTAGGTGTAATAAACTATGCCGCAGATCACATAAAAGATTTACCATATTTAAGAAAGCCATTGCAAGATTTGATTAAAAAAGATGTAACCTTCGAATGGAAGGAAGAACATACTGAGGCAATCAACAAAATTAAAAACAAGGTAAAATCATTACCAAAACACAGAGTACCGACTGACCAAGATCAATTAGAACTCTTTACAGATGCTAGTGATATAGGATGGGGAGCAGTCCTAATAACATATGATAAAGAAGATGTTGATAAAGAAAAAATATTAATTTGTGGATATGGAGGAGGAACGTGGAAGCCTAACGAGAAAAACTACCATATCAACGAAAAGGAATTATTGGCAGTAAAATTTGGAATAAAAAGATTTCATTACCATTTACTACCAGTAAAATTCATTGTTAGAACGGATAATACTCAGGTAAAGGCATTCATCACAAACAAAATAGATCCTTTACCCGAACTGAATAAAAGAAGAAAATGGCAATCTTTCTTCTGTTGTTATGATTTTATTGTTAAGAATATATGTGGAACTAAAAATGTTTTAGCTGATTTTCTTAGCAGATATAATGTCAATTAACAGCGAAGACTTTGAAGAATACATAGCCAAGGCTATGCAACAGATTATTCAGACCAATGAAATATTGATTACAAGATTACAGGAAAATACCCAGAGTATCAAACAGCTAACGGAAGCCATACAAGACTTCTCAAAACTAAAGATTCTAAAGAATGAAGAAAGACAAAAAACACCGATTACAATATCACCACCACAGCAAAAAGCCTTTCAACCATTCTTATCAAAATTAGCAACCATGCCATCAGCAATACCCTCAACATCAAGAATGTATCCATGGCGCATATTAATCAAATTTAGACCAGAAGTGATTAGTGCTTATGAAAAGATTAACAAATTTTATAATTATAAGACTAACGCTGATATTGTACGCAGTGCTAAGCTGAGTAAATATCCAAGGTTTATTTGCAGTGAAAGGGCAAATCCGAGTATTGTGGAACGATTATTCACATACGGGTTCATTGACAAGATTATCACCGATGATAAGATGATCAACCTCACCAAACTACCACCGATTATCACCCGATCATCGGAGCTAATGATGGAGTCCTTTGGAAAAGGAATCTACGGGATACAAATCCTAGATGCTTCAACAGATTTAAAAGGTAAGCCGATTGTCATATGTCAAATATTCAAGACAGGAAGGATCAGCACCATTAGCGGGGATGACAAGGATTTAAATATGAAAATTCCCTGTACACTGGAGAAGTTCCAAAACTGGATTAGTGAAAAAAGAGTATTTGGACTATTGACGTTAAAAACAAGAATAGAAGACATGTTGCGAAACCGGAAGGCATCCGTAATTAGAACTTCCAAAGGAGGGGAAGTAGAGGAGATCATGACCTTATATTATGACAATGATATAGAGGTTAAAGAGACTACAGAACTAATGTTATTGCTAGACAAGATTACCAACCTAAAGCATACCCATGTTGAGGAGACTATCCGCCATTACAAAATTATGGCAGAACAAAAGAAAAGACCAGTGATTAAAACTGAGACATCATCATCAGCAAAGGTCAGTGTCAAAAAAGAACAGTGTCCTGATTCTTTTGAATAAGGAGGAAAAACTAATTATTTTTTGCAGGTACAATGTAAAGGATTAAAAAGAGGCCTTACGGTCCAAAATGAATATGGCTTAACAGCCCAAAAGATTACCAAAAGGTAACTTGTGGATTTATCCATTTTTGAAAACCTGTAGAAAGAGGCTTATGGCCCAAACAGATTATGACCCAACGTAGTGTTTTAAACTACGGTAAGGTCCAAAAGATTATGACGCAGGGAATGTAATTCACTTTGCATAACCCTATTGAATATTGGTCAGGGAATGTAGTTTACTGCATAACCCAAAAAAGAGGTCCTACAGACCCAAAAGATTATGCCCTTATGGCCCAAAGTAGATTAGGAGCCTCACGGCCCAAAAAGATTATTAAGCTAGTAACCCAGTACAAGAGGTCTTATTGGCCCAATAGAATAAATTAAAACGTGTAAATCTTATAAATCCAACTGATTAAAACACTGGTAACCCAGAAAAGAGGTCATAACAGACCCAAAAAGAATATGGCCCAATGTAGTTTAAACTACAGAAAGCCCAAACAAAAGAGGCCTTAGTGCCCAAAATCAGATTATGGCCTCACGACCCAAAATGATTATTGAAGTCACAATTGATGAAACAAGAATCAACCGGACAGCTGGAAAGTATTAAACAGAACAACAGCCCGACATGAATACAAAGGTCATGCCAGACTACGACAGCTGAACAAATCACCAGCTAAAGCCAAAGGCAACGTGGACAGCTGACCTGAAAACTGACAAAACAACTTTACGGAAAGAAGCAGACAAGGCACTGTAGACACTGTAGCCTTTATGACTTTTGTAAAAGTATTTTGTCCGATTACTGTTTACTTTACGACTTTTGAAAAGTAATACCGTTTACTTTAAAAAAGTTAAGAATAGTGAATAACCGGGGTTATCTATAAAAGGAGCCTCTTGTAAAGACGAAAGATTCATTCGAAAAATTCTGAAATAGAAACCTTTACAAAAAATTTCTCAATGTTTAACTAAAACACCCTTCAGTCTATAATCCGAAATCATCCAATATTATCATAAGATAACCGAATACCATCCAAGAACATCTTAAGATTAATCAACTATCATCTAAAAACAGACATAAGATTAATCTTATATCAACCAAGAATATCATAAGAACACGAAGTATAATACTTTGATTTATTATGATTAGAACTATACTGGTTAAAGCACACCACTGGAAGGAAGGCGATTAGAGGATACCCGTTACTGACTCCCGGCTCCCAGGCGACAGAGTACCCGCGGCGGAAGGCAAAGGGGAAATACAGGCCATAGGAGGGTTGAGACTACTTCGGTGATCTGAAAGTCTACTTAAAGGTATGTGCTTAAACTATATGTTTCTAATTAGAATTTTGATAAGTATACTACTCTGTTGTTATGTTGTTTAGACGTTGATATTAGATTATGATTATGAATGTTTAGACGATGATAGAAGATTGATTATGAATGTTTAGACGATCGGTATAGGTTATAGTATGGTTATCTGCCGGATAGATAGAAGATTATAGACGCTTTATTAAAAAATGAAATTGGACCTAAGATTACAACTCAGACTATTACATGCTTATTATTTGATTAACTCTGAAAAAAGTTTGATTAAACATATTACCGTCTATGTTCTAGCCTCTAGGGGTATATAGATGATGAAAAGATCCGCAGGACATCCCGTCCAGAAATTGCCAAAAAGAGTAAACAATAATTATGGAAGTAAAATTTTATTTAAGCCCCACAAACACGATACAGACGTGTGTTGTGACAGGCCAACACCACTTACATAAAATCATGCCTGCTGCATAGAATAGTATCTAGGATAACTTATTTTACTGTAGGTGGCGGATATACATGTTTGATGTACAATTAATGAACGAGCAGAGATCAGTAAATCAATCACTATTTCACATTTTCATATCATAGGAGTAATCAGTGATCAAGATGAATGAGTAGGATATCTCCACAAAACATCAGCCCATGTGCTCTGACCATCAGTTACTTCCTTGATAACAGATGCTACTTCATCCACATTCACAGGTATTTGCTGCTTGCTGTCCCTCTCGCGGACGGTCACAGAGGATGTTGAGTCCACCGTAATGGCAAAACGAACTCCAAGTTCATCTGTTCTTGTATACTTTTTCCCTATGCCGAACCTGCATTGTAAAATTACCAGGTCCACGACTATCGAGCATCAGCATTTCATCAAATAGTAATGATACAGATTTACAAATAGCATACAGATGGTGCTTTGCCTTGCAGCATATTGTAGCTAAACTCATGCGTACAGACTTGAGCAAGGTTATCAAAGTAGTATGAATGCTGATAGTTACTATGCCAACAAAATATAAATTGTCTGTCAAGATTCAGCAGGTAAATAAAGCGAAAACTTTTTTCTTTGAGAAAGATTCAGCAGGTGAATAATGGGAAAACTTTAGCTATGTTCTCCATACGGGGTATAACTAGAAGATAACCTGGGAAAACTACTCAAGGACGACTAGAAATTTCACATGGCATGTACTGTAACGGGAAGTCTCCTTTTCCTTTTTGCAGGGAAAAAAAATTAAACATTGAACTCAAACTTTTCATTAAGACCATTGTCAAATATCAGAGCCGTTGATATATTTTTAACGGCCCGGTGCAAAAAATAAAAAGAGGCCCCTTTTTATTAACATTAAAATTAACTAATTAATATATTAAAAAAAATATTATTTTTTGTTTAAAGAGGGAGGGGGCTGGACTGGTTGGGACTTGGGGCAAAATCTGATTTTGTGTTTTAAAAAAAAACATTTTTTTGCTGCTTCATTAGATTCGAACACGCGTTTTTTCACTAGGGAAAAACTTTTAAAGGGAGCCCTCAACCGCTAGGCTACAACTCTCACTGATAAAATTGAAGGCATTTTTAATACATATCTTAATATTTGAAACCAATAAAAGAAAAATGAAAATTCTGGAGCGGACGCCCCGCCGGCCGGGGGCCTGTGCGGCGGCGCCGCCTCAACCGCCCCCGGGACGGCTTTGTCAGACACATAAAACATATGGTAATTATGCGAAGACGGAGAAGTGTTCACATGATAGGTACAATAAGGTAAGTCTTTTGTTGTCGTTGTTGTTGTTGTGTGTATGTGCGTGTGGGGGGGGGGGGGAGTATCGAATTCTATATTGAGACTGATACCAGGCAGTATGAATCCAACAGGTATCATCACTGTAAACACCAAGTCTGCACATTAGCCAGAGGCAAAAGTCCAGTGCAATGAGCATGATCCTTCACTGTTTTTCATATTTTATAGGAAAAGGAAACAAATTTGATAGACAGAAATATTAGCTTGGACAGACCTTTTATCTGGATCCTTAATAATATATCATGTTAATACTAGAAACAAAAATGTTTAGAATTTCAAACAACTAATATAACATATTTTCCAGGTGACCCATATAGCAGAACTGACTAGTTAGTATGTAGAGTTACTGGCCAAAGTAGTCCTAATAGCTTTACAAGAGTTGTAAGAATGTCCACAGATGAATATGTTCTACTTCCATCCATAGAGAAAAGACAGCAAGCATAGCGTTAGCAAGTTGCTTTACTTAGTGACACCCAAAGGTCGCAAAATGAGTGAATAGATTGGTAGAGGGATTGGCTGCAAATGGGGTAATAAATGGGCATGTGAATAATTCTTCAAACATCCTATTTCCTTGTTAGTCTCTACAAAATTGGGAAGCAAACTAGGAAAAGAGACCTTGTGACAGATCTTTCCAAATTGACTCACTTGTATAAACTGAAAAACTTTTGTAACTGGTGATGAAAGTATCCAACTTCGAGGACTAGCATACCTGTTATATCAATCTTATATGAGATCTCACTGGCAGCCAATGACCTAGCAATTTGCTTGACAACTTCCTCATATTGTTGATTCTGAACCAATGGAAACACGGTGCACTTAATGGGAGCTACCAGATGAGGGAACCGGAACACATTCAATTGTTCATTCCCATCTCTGCTAGGTCTTGTATAGAAGGAATGTTCGTAGAGGCAGTATATTATCCTCCCAATACCAAAAGATGGTTCAATGACTGAAGGAGTGAAACCCCTCTGATGTTCTTTCCTCTTTTCCTTGGAGATTGAAACCATATTCTTGTTTATAGTAACAACCTTGTCAAGGGTGCAGACATGAAATTGTGCTTCCCCCTTAGATTCTAGAGTTGATTTCATTTCCATAGCTTGTTTTTCACCCATAGCCTTAGAGAACAAGCAATGGATGAAATAAGTAATCAACTCTCACGTAAAACTCATAGACAAATAAATAGAAATAATACTCTAGTGTACCTCCAGTGCTTCAACCACCATCTTTTGGTTACCCTTGAAAGCAAGACCCAACTCTTTCTTCACTGGAGCAATGATAAGCTTCTGAAAATGTGAGAACATGTAAACTGTAACCCTGTAAGCATGTTTATATGTGATTGACAGCAATCACTTGCCCACAAGTTTAGAGAAAGAGAGAGACCTCCACTTCCTTGGGTTCTGGGAATTTTTCATGGGCCCCAAGAGGCACACCACTTTTCTCCTGTAAGAAATCTACACTGTATAAGTGCATATAGAAGTATGAATAGTTTTTTTGAAAAGGAAAGTAAATAGAAGTATGAATAGAGTCTTTGGTGCAAGTTTTATAGCATCCAAACCTTTCTCATAGAAACGAAATCCCATGAAGTGTTACTACTAATTTAGCTTAAGTCGAAAGGAAATTTGGTTAGTTTCCAACTTAGCTTTTATGTCCTTTCAATATGGACTTCCCTCCATAAGTCGTCATTTAGAAAGTTTCACCAATTTGGTCAGTTCCAATCCGGCGTATAGACGTGCTAAGGGATTTTTTGGTGTTGAGTTTTCCCATTTCAAAGTTGCCTTTCTTATAAAAGTAAAATTTCAATTTGACCTTTTTAGGATATTAGGTCAAAGAAACATCTTTTACAAGCTTGTACTGAAGTAAAGAAAAAACAAATATTAATAGATAAAACAGTAGGGTTTGTTGGGTTCAAAACACACAAGTAGACACAACGGAAGTTTAAAATTTTGTTCTACTTACCCAACAATTCCTTCTGGCATGGTTATATGACAATCAAAACCTGTAAAGAAAACTTGAACAAGACCTTTCAGGTTATAAAATCTGGAGTCTTTACTTTAAGGTGAACACGTGATTCTCCCTTCGATTGCAAGCGCCTTGCTACGGTGTATTCCTCTGTCAAGAAAGTCAGAAAATCTTGGCAGATGTTTGAGTGAGTGAGTTCGTCCTAGACTCTAAGTCTAGAATTAATTTTAGGATTGGTGTATAATAAACAATGTGGAGTGATTTATTTATAGTTGAAAATTAGGTCAGAAAAATGTTTTAGACCCAAAACCCGAGGTGCAGTGGGCCAGTTTTCATTTAATATATATATTCAGCACATTAAATCCAAAATCCAATTTTGATTTAATTAAATAATTTCCATCTAATAGAAATTATCTCATAGTTATTATCAATTTAAATATCTCAATTCCAAATCGAATATTTAATACTTTCTCAATATACCCTTAGATTGAAGAGACAATCGACATAGTGTGACCATATAGGCCTTCATATATTGACACTAATCCAATTAAGGTCCATACGGAACTCCTAGAGTGCGTCGTACGACGAATTCAATATATGAAGTACGTTTACATGAATCAATCAAACATAACCTTTATGTGAGATGATAAATTCATTTCATTCGCAACACACTCGATCAAGCTTTGGATTTGTCATGTGTCTATCCAAATGGCGTGATCACTTTATCTCATCTATATTAGTCGACAACTAGATCATATTCTAAATATGTCTCTTGCATTGACCAATGACTTGGTCGACCTAATATCACTGAGAAGTTGAGTGCTCTCTCTAATATCCAATCGAGGAATGAATCCTATTCTTGGCTCAACTACCACCTTAATTTACATCATAATGCACCCAACACAAGTCGTATCTTATCATATAAGGAGTTTAAGCTTAGGACAGGGTCAAAGTACATTACTCTATAAACAAGGTGTGTATTGACCTCAAGTCAAAGAACTTTCATCTCCCATACGCTGATAACACTTTAGACATGTATAACAAATATTTATCAGCAAGGTATACCAATACTTTTCAAAAGTATCCATGTGTCCATCATTAGTAACCATTACTAGTAGCAGGTGAGACATACTACATTCTCTAAGAATGTGACGCAGACCACATGTCGACTTATAACATATCATCGATATCTCATTCTCGATGATCATTAGTTGAGGCTATTTTAGAGTTATGCTCTATCATCAATATCTCACTCTATTAATGCCAACGTAAGCTCAAGGGATGCACATTAATGAATAATTACAAACAATCAAATAATAATTCAATAATTGCAAATGCCATAAATATTAATCTTATTAATAATACGAATGTGTTCAAGTACATTTGTCCCTAATAATGACTGTCTCTAGGACATACATACTTTCAATCTCCCACTTGGCCTAAAACCAATCTCCGATGTATCTAATACCTATGTTTTCAAATGACCATTATGCTTAACTAAGCTTAATAGTTTAGTAAACGGGTCAGCTAGATTATCATTTATGGGAACATAGTCTAATCTTATTTCTTCAGTTTCCACCCTCTCTCTGAGTATGTGGTATTTGCTCGGTACATGCTTGTTTCTGTTTGTTGATCTTGGTTCATTAGCTTATGCAATCGCACCAGTGTTGTCACAATAAATCGTTATTGAACAAGTGGCACTTGGAACAACCCCTAGTTCCTTCAGGAACTCAGATATCGCGATATCTTCTTTACCATCTTCCGATCCAGTAATGTACTCGGCTTCCGTTGTCGAATCAGCAATTGTAGCTTGCTTGGAACATTTCCAACTCACTACTCCGACATTGAAAATGAAGGCATATTCAAATTGAGATTTGAAGTCATCAAGATCTGTATGGAAGCTAGCATCAGTGTACCCAATACACATTAGCTTCTCTTGTCCACCATAGACTAAGAAATATTTTTTAGCTCGTCTAAGATACTTAAGAATACTCTTGACTGCTTTCTAGTGTTCTTCCCCACGATTCTGCTAGAATTTGCAAGTCATATAGGTGCATAGGCCACATCTGGCCTAGTACAGGTCATGACATACATGATAGATCCTATAGATGAAGCATATGAGATTCTTTTCATGCGTTCAAGTTATGCAACGGTAGAAGGACTATCCTTCTTTGATAACTTGATGCCTTGACCCATAGGAAGTCTTCATTTCTTGGAGTTTTCCATAGAGAATCGTCTTAGCACTTTGTCTATGTATATGGACTGTGACAACCCCAACAATCTATTAGGTCTATATCTATAGATCATAATTCCAAGAATGTAGCAGGCTTCACCCAAGTCCTTCATCATGAAGGTGCTGGATTACCATTCCTTGATTGATTACATGAGAGTCTTATTATCTCCTATTATTAATATGTCATCTATATACAATGAAGACAATACTCCCTTCCTTGCGCTTACTATAAATGCAGGGATCTTCTTTGCTTCTAACAAAGTCAAACGATTTGACTGCTTTGTCAAAACAAATATTTCAACTACTTGAGGCTTGCTTAAGTCCATAAATGGACTTCTGTATCTTGCATACTGCTTTGGGCTTAGTCTTGGATGTAAAACCCTCAGGTTATATCTGTCACGACCCAAATCGTAGGGCCGCGATGGGCACCCGGACCCCACCCGCTGGGTACCGCTAAAAGTACAACCAACTTCTAATAACAATTGAATACGGACTAAGCCGAAAAAGATTATGGAAAATCTTAATCATAAAAACCAACTTATATATACCCATACCAAGGCCGACAAGGCCATACAAGACCACTATCCACAGGACACCTGTCTACAAGCCTCTAAGAAATACATGACATCACAAGGACGGGACAAGACCACACCATACCCATATGCGTATGCAAAAATACTGTACCACGACCAGACTGCAACTCTGAAGCAAATAGAGTGCTCCAATATCAGCTGAACCAGCAACCTATGAACGTGAACCGTCACCCTCTTTAACTGAACCTGTGGGTATGAAACGCAGCGTCCCCCGACAAAATAGACGTCAGTACAACTGATGTACTGAGTATGCCAGGCACGAACAATAGTATAACAGGGATATAAAAACAACTGAAACAGAAACAACTGACTAGCAGTAAATACCTCTGAGGGCCCTAACACATATGCCTAAATATTATGCACAATGCAGTATACTTATACATCGGCCTCATCGGGCATCTTCCTTACCCTAACAGCCTATGTGGGCACCATACCATGTAATGATTAATGGATGTATGCATAATGCAAATGCGGTATACTAATGTCCATACAGGAATCCTCCCATAACCGCCTCTGTGGGCATCAGGTTATATCGCCACACAAGGGCATCACATCATCACATCATATTTCCCTCTTCGGGCACTTTTGTGATAGTCTGTACCAGCTGCAGGTGGTGTTCGTATATTACGCCTTTCCGTTTTCCCATATACCCTACATATATACAATATTTACCATATAGTAGTGTGCATAGCACAAGTGGTCCATGGTAATATATGAATGTAATGCAAATGAAAATGCATGAATAACATTAAAATATCCTGTGTGACATAATCTCCTTGTACCTTTGGCTAACACTATGAATATCAACATCTTTTTCATATGCCTCAATAAGGTCTTAGAAACATTGTAGACATTCTTTTAGCATAGGAACCAAAACATGAATATTCTTAACTACTAGCAGTAGAATAAATTATGGAGCAATATCACGGTTATATTTGGCTACATGGAACATGCCAAAAGAAAGAAATAATTTGTCTTAACATAACTCGAATCCAAGATTAATAATAGAGAAAACACATCGCTGCATACCCTGTGCTATGCTTAAGGTTAATAAGCAAGTTGTTTCCAATTTTTTTGCTCTAATTTCGTGAACAGAAAGGGTGTTTTGCCAAATGATTTGGTATGGAATTCTAAATTGTGAATGAATTGTAGTGTAGTAGCTTATGTTTTATCTATCATGTTCTTTTACTAAAATTTTCCTATGAAATAAAAGTTTGTTGATTGATGTTTTGGTCTACAAAATGACTTCTCAAGCCACGATATCACTCCCAAGGTAAGAATAAAATGAACTCTACTCTTAACACATTTTGTCCCTTTTTATACTATTCCTAACTAGTAATTTAATGCTCTTATTGATTACTCATCATGTTGTCTTCCACCAGCCAAACCTTGGCAGTGGAACTATCTCAATCACGCCATATTGCACCGACATGCACGGTCACTTAATTATTTAAGTGACCTGCCTCCGTATAATTTATAAATCACACACATAATTAATTCTGTGATCCCAATTCACTTAAATCTTGATAACTTATAAGACGTTCATATACTCAATATCATAATTTCCTAATATGCCACTAGTTCATAACCTCTTTGTGCACGCACCAAATTTATTTCCGCTTCTTGTCGTCACACTTCTTACATCCAAAATTATTTTGGGACTTTATCCTTTTATGTGATAAACTCTTTATTAGCGTATGTGATACCACATAAAATCCCCAAGGCCCGAGTCTACTTATTACGCTTAGGTGCTCAAATAACCAGCGAATACAACTACATTCATACATCACTACATCAGAGCTCTCATACTCTTTTCCTGAACACTCGAGAATTGCCACCTTTGACCAAAGAGTTTCTTCTGTCCCTCCTCCACCATTGATCCTTACGCCGTTATGGAATAATCATACCTTTGTGAGACCTGCATAAACATAATCTCATTCACCTTTATCCTTCTTGTTGTAATTCTTCATTCTATTCATCACTAAGCAGAAAAAACATTTCAACCTTAATACTTAATCATATCATTCCATTAACTATTTTCATATTCTCTACCACCATCCTTTGATTGTGACATACTTCTCATCCTCAATGGTCAGCATAACACTCGTATTTACACTCAATCCAACTTCAATCTCCCTGCTAATCATAATACTTCTGGAAGAAGGCACTGTTGTAATCGTAGATATGATAAGGTCTACAAAGAAAATCCTTACAATCTTCCGTGTTTCGATGCTTAGTACTTCATTTACTTTACTCTTTCGCTTCCCATGCTTGCATTATCTCTTCCGTATATGAGTGAGACAATTCCTCATAATCTTGAATTTTAACAATAATACTACCCCTTCTGGTGTATCAACCGTCTTGATAGAAATTGCTCATTTATTGGCTACAAGTATAAACTAACCGAAATCTTTTTGGTAATCGGCGTTACCAAAACTGTAACAGACACGAGTTAAACTCGAATTCTTAAAAATCAACTCTACTGCACGATTTATGAGATGAAAGAATAGAAACCATCCCTAAATGTCAGATAGCCTCCTATTTATAAGTATGGTGCAGAACATACCCATAAACAAAACTCTACTAGACACGGCTTGTAGACTCCCTAGGACAGACATTCTCTGATACCAAGTTTGTCACGAGCCAAAACCATAGGGCCGCGATGGGCACCCGGACCCCACCCGTCGGGTATCGCTAAACGTACAACCAACTTCTAATCACAATTGAATACGGACTAAGCCAAAAAAGATTATGGAAAATCTTAACCATAAAAACCAACTTATATATGTACATACCCATACCAAGGCCGACAAGGCCATACAAGACCACTATCCACAAGACACCTGTCAACAAGCCTCTAAGGAATACATGACATTACAAGGATGGGACAGGACCTCACCATACCCATATGCGTATGCAAAAATATTGTACCACGACCAGACTGCAACTTTGAAGCAAATAGAGTACTCCAATATCAGCTGAACCAGCAACCTACTAGCCTGAACTGTTACCCTCTTTAACTGAACATGCGGGCATCAAACACATCGTCTCTCGACAAAAGGGATGTCAGTACGACTGATGTACTGAGTATGTCAGGCATGAACAATAGTATAACAAGGATATAACAACAACTGAAACAGAAACAACTGACCAGTAGTAACTACCTCTGAGGGCCCTAACACATATGCCTAAATCTTATGCACAATGCAGTATTCTTATACATGGGCCTCATCGGGCATGTTCCTTACCATAACAGTCTCTGTGGGCACCATACCATGTAATGATTAATGAATATATGCATAATGCAAATGCGGTATACTAATGTCCATACAGGAATCCTTCCATAACCGCCTCTATGGGCATCAGGTTATATCGCCACACAAGGGCATCACATCATCACATCATATTGGCCTCTTCGAGCTCTTTTGTGATAGTCTGTACCAGCTGCAGGTGGTGTGCGTATATAATGCCTTACCCTTTCCCCATATACCCTACATATATACAATATTTACCATATAGTAGTTTGCATAGCACAAGTGGTCCAGGGTAATAAATGAATATAATGCAAATGAAAATGCATAAATAATATTAATATCAACATCTTTTCCATATGCCTCAATAAGGTCTTAGAAACATATTTAGACATGCTTTTAGCATAGGAATCAATAACATGAATATGCTTAACTACTAGGAGTAGAATAAATTATGAAGCAATATCACGATTATATTTCATTACATGGAACATGCCAAAAGAAAGAAATAATTTGTCTTAACATACCTCGAATCCAAGCTTAATAATAGAGAAAACACATCGTTGCATACCCTGTGCTATGCTTAAGGTTAATAAGCAAGTTGTTTCCAATATTTGCTATAATTCCGCGAACAGTAAGAGTGTTTTTCCAAATGGTTTGGTATGGAATTCTAAATTATGAATGAATTGTTGTGTAGTAGCTTATCTTTTATCTATCACGTTCTGTTACTAAAATTTTCCTATGAAATAAAAGTTTGTTGATTGATGTTTTGGTATACAAAATGACTTCTCAAGCCACGATATCACTCCCAAGGTAAGAATAAAATAAACTCTACTCTTAACACATTTTGTCCCTTTTTATACTATGACTAACTAGTAATTAAATGCTCCTATTGATTACTCATCATGTTGTCTTCCACCAGTCAAACCTTGGCGGTGGAACTATCTCAATCACGCCACATTGCTTCAACATGCATGGTCACTTAATTAATTAAGTGACCTGCCTCCGTATAATTTATAAATCAGACACATAATTAATTTTGTAATCCCGATTCACTTAAATCTTGATAACTTATAAGACCTTCATATACTCAATGTCATAATTTCCTAATATGCCACTAGTCCATAACCTCTTTGTGCACGCATCAAATTTATTTTCGCTTCCTGTCGTCACACTTCTTACGTCCAAAATTATTTTGGAATTTTATCCTTTTATGTGCTAAATTCTTTATTAGAATATGTGATACCATATAAAATCCCCGAGGCCCGAGTCTACTTATTACGCTTAGGTGCTCAAATCATTGTTCAAAATTCTGGGATGTTACAGTATCATATACACCTCCTCAATTAGGTTACCATTGAGGAAAGCAGTTTTAACATCCATTTGCCAAATGTCATAATCATAGTATGAGGCTATTGCAAGCAAAATCTGAATGGACTTAATTTTCGCAACATGTGAAAATGTTCATCATAATCGACCCCAGGCCGTTAATTATAACCTTTACCACCAATCTTTCTTTATAAGTCTGTACTTTTTCATATGCATCAATCTTCTTCTTGAAGACCCATTTGCTTCATATGGGTCTAACTCATGTTGGCAAATCAACCAAGTTCCAAACTTGATTGATGTACATCGAGTCCATCTCAGATTTCATGGCTTCTTGCCATCTCTGCGAATCAATGTCTAACATAGCTTCGCTGAAGGTTGTAGGTTCATCTTCATCAGGAATATCTATCTCATTGTGTGTTTCAACAAGGAGATTAAGTCTTTCAGGCGGACGATGAGTCTTAGTGGTCCTTCGAAGTTGATTATTCTGCATTTCAGTATTTGTTGCATTCTGATTGTGAGAAGGTCTTTGTGTGCTGGACAATCCATCACCTTGAGAGCTTTCAGGAATGTCATTTTCATGTATTTTCTGAATGGAATGGTGTACAACCATTGTATCATCTTCCATTGGTTGTGTATGAAAGCCTTGCATTTCTGCACTATCTCTCACAACACTCCCACTGGCTGAAGGGCGTACTCTAAGTACCCAATCTTTACCAAATACTCCCACTGAATCCTTGTCTAGGTCTTTTGACAAGGGTTCAACTTCTGTGTTATCTTGTGGTTCTTGAATTTCTTCAAGTTCTATCTTATTGCAACTCTGTTCCTTACAGACATAGTCTTTTTCAAGAAAAGTTACATTTCTGGAAACCATGACCTTATGTTCACCAGGAAGATAGAAATAGTATCCCTTAGTTTCATTTGGATACCCCACAAAATAATATTTCTCACTTTTAGATTCCAACTTGTCAGTAAGCATCTTCTTTACATATGTAGGGCACCCCCAGTGTCGCATGTGTTTAAGTGCTGGATTCTTGCCATTCCATATCTCATATGGAGTTTTCTCTACTGACTTTGAAGGAACCATGTTCATAATATAAATTGAGCTTTGCAATGCATAGCCCCAAAGGTATGTTGGTAGAGCTGAGAAACTCATCATGGATCTAACCATATCTAATAGGGTTCGATTTCTCCTTTCAATAATACTATTCATCTGTGGTGTTTCAGGAGGTGTCCATCGTGATTGGACTTCATGAAGCTTCAAGTAATCCAGAAATTCTTTACTTAAGTATTCACCTCCTCGATCTGATCGAATGGTCTTGATACTTATTTCAAGTTGCTTCTCTACTTCTGACTTGTACTCCTTGAATTTCTCAAAGGCTTCAGACTTGTGTTTCATAAGATACACATGACCAAACCTTGTGAAATCGTCTGTAAAGTGATGAAGTAAGGGAAGCCTCCGCTAGCTTGAGTTGAAAATGGCTCACATACATCAGTATGGACCAACTCAAGTACCTCTTTGGCTCGCACCCCTTTCTCAGAAAGTGGCTTGTTGGTCATCTTTCCTCTCAAGCAAGATTCACAGTTACCATAGGACTCCAAGTCAAATGGTTCCAGGTAGTCTAACTTTCTTAATCTTGCTATCCTTGATTCATTGATGTGACCAAGTCTACAGTGCCATAAGTAGGTGGGCTTTCTTGGATTACTTATCTTAGCTTGTTTATTTTGCACATTGAAAATTTTACGACTACAGTTTAGAACATACAAACCATCCACAAGCGGAGCATTTCCACAAAAAAAAACATTAAAAGACAGTACATAAATGCCATTGGCAATAAATGAGGAAAACCCCTCAATGTCTAACATTGTGATATAAATGATATTCCTCGTTAATGAGGGAGCAAAATGACAATTATTTAGTTCTAAACAAAATCCTGAAGGTAAATCTAGTATATAAGTTCTCACGCGTTCAACATCCACTCGTGCTCTATTTCCAACACGCAGGTCTACCTCCCAAGGTCTAACCTTTCTGTTGTCAATCAGACCCTGCACATTATTACAAATGTGTGAGCCACATGCGGTATCCAATACCCAACAGTGAGAGTTATTTATAGACATATTTATCTCAATGACAAACATACATTGTCCAGTAGAGCCAGGAGCACTTAGTGCTTTGCCTCCTCCTAGAGTTGTGCACTCCTTCTTCCAGTGCCCCTTCTTCTTGCAGTTGAGGCACACATCTGAAGCTACATTTTCCTTCTTCTGAACACCTCCTCTAGGTTTCATAACTGTAAGTGCAACAATTGTCTTACCCTTCTTCTTCTGCATGTTTTTACCCTTGGGTTTGAACTTGCTAGAAGAGCCCACCATGAGCACGACTTTACCTTTAGAGGTAGATGATTCAAAGGTCTTCAACTTGTTGTAAAGCTCTGGAAGACTTGCCTTGGTCCCATTCATATTGAAGTTCACAATGAAATTCTCAAATTAATCAGGAAGTGAATTCAGGATCAGGTTGACAAAGACATTTATAGGCAGTTTCATTCTAATCGAAGCCAACCTTTCTATCAGTCCAATCATCTTCAGAACATGCGCTGACACTTGACCCCTTTTGTTCAGCTTACACTTGAAAAGATCTCTCAACAGTTCATACTCCATTGTTTGAGACTGTGAGTTATAGAGACTCCACAAGTGTTTTAGCATTTCGTTGGGGCCCATATTTTTATGTTGCCTCTGTAACTCAACAGTCATAGAGGATAACATTACACATTATGCCGATGTAGCATCGTCTAGATATTTCTGATAAGCCACATTGTCAAACAGGGATACTCAGCAGAGTTTTCAGTAGGGACAGTGGGGAACACTGTGTCTAACACATACTCAATTCTTTCTTGTGTTAACACCAATCGCAGATTTCTTAACCAATGAGGGTAATTTGCTCTAGTCAGCTTGTTTGTCTCGACCAACATTTTCAGTGACAGATTCGACATTTTGTATAAATTGAAGATATAAATAGACTTGAAATTAAACTCTAATATAATTTCTATTGAACACATTCGTTAACTAATTAACATGACCTTTAGTTTAATTAGCTCCCACTATTTCAACATACCCTTCGGCCCCATGAAAGAATACATACTCATATAAATTATGGTCATAATGGGCCAAGATCCAAGTTCATGCTATCTCCGCATTTGCTGTGGATGATAACTTTAATAGCACAACCTGGTAGGTCTCTAAACCAATTACAAACAATTTGTAACTCTTGTTTAATCGAATGTTCTAAATAATTGATCTGCGTCCCTCGGCTTGTCCGACACTGTGGCACTAAGATAGCCTAGCAAGTCAACCCCGTTATGCGACTACAATTATGTATCTAAGTGAGTTTTGCCTTATAGAGCAAACATTGTGGTGTAAATACTCATGAAGGTTTATCACCCACTTCTACATTTAACATACATCTATGAAAGAGTCTGAGTCCTCGTAAACTTAGAGCAAATGCTGTGACGTAAATACTCATCTCGCCTAAAAGGATTTTGCACTACAATCAATTATAACGGACGACGCGTTCATTTTAAATGAGACTTGTATTAAATTTTGGGGAATATTTTAATTTAGGGTTTTAACCAAGATCAACTCTAGCATGCTAAGTCCAACAAAGCATTTTAATTATCATGCAAATTACTAAGCATATATTGGGTACCACCTATCCAAGCTTGATATTAAGCGGTTTAACAAATACTGGGCGCCGCCTATCCAGACAATTATTTGCAGACACTATTCTAGTAATCTAAATGACAATCATTTAGCACATAAACAATGTACTTATCAAATATACTGTATAATAATAATAATCATGGGTTAAACATTTTGAACAATTTTTTTTACAGGTGGGTGCCGCGGCGCCCATCATTTGGGCCGCGACGCCATCGAGGTAGAATGCTTCTGCAATGCTTTAGAGTCGCGACGCTCGTAAGGCAGAAGTATTTTGGATTCTGTAATTCATTTAGGGCCGCAGCGCCTACTGTCCAGTAAGTCCAGAATTAAAAAATGAAGCATCAGGGCCGCTGCCTTTAATCCATATTATTATGTTATTCAACTGTTATATAACCATTGAATCAGCCTGGGCTCTGATACCACTATAGGGTTTTGTTGGGTTCAAAACACATAAGTAGGCACAACAAAAGTTTTAAAATTTTGTTCTAGTTACCCAACAATACTTCTGGCATGGTTATATGACAATCAAAACATGTAAAGAAAACTTGAACAAGAACTTATAGGTTATAAAATCTGGAGTCTTTACCTTAAGGGTTGCAAGCGCCTTGCTACGGTGTATTCCTCTGTCAAGAAAGTCAGGAAATCTTGGCAGAGGTTTGAGAGAGTTTCGTGCTAGACTCTAAGTCTAGAATTAGTTTTAGGATTGATGTATAATAAACAATGGGGAGTGTTGTATTTATAGTTGAAAATTAGGTTAGAAAAATGTTTTAGGGTTAGGCTTAAGCCTGGCCCAAAACCCGAGGTGCAGTGGGCCAGTCCGACTGGGCTCACTGCCGGGTCGGCGCCGCGGTGCCTTATGTAAAATTTTGTTTCCCTTTTTCATTTAATATATATATTCAACACATTAAATCCAAAATCTAATTTTGATTTAATTAAATAATTTCCATCTAATAGAAATTATCCCATAGTTATTATCAATTTAAATATCTCGATTCAAATCGAATATTTAATATTTTTTTAATACACCCTTAAATCGAAGAGACAATCGACATAGTGTGACCCTATAGGCCTTCATTATCGACACTAATCCAATTAAGGTCCATACAGAACTCTTAGACTGCGTCGTACGACGAATTCAATATATGAAGTACGTTTACATGAATCAAGCAAACATAACCTTTATGTGAGATGATAAATTCCTTTCATTCGTGACACACTCGATCAAGCTTAGGATTTGACATGTGTCTATTAAAATGGCTTGATCACTTTATCTCATCTATATTAGCCGACAATTAGATCATATTCTAAATATGTCTCTTGCATTGGCCAATGACTTGGTCGACCTAATATCACTGAGAAGTTGAGTGCTCTCTCGAATATCCAATCGAGGAATGAATCCTATTCTTGGCTCAACTACCACCTTAATTTACATCATAATGCACCCAACACAAGCCATAACTTATCCTATAAAGAGTTTAAGCTTAGGACAGGGTCAAAGTATATTACTCTGTAAACAAGGTGCGTATTGATCTCAAGTCAAAGGACCTTCATTTCCCACACGTTGATAACACTTTAGACATGTATAACAAATAGTTTATCAGCAAGGTATATCAATACTTTCCAAAAGTATCCATGTGTCTATCATTAGTAACCATTACTAGTAGCAGGTGAGACATACTACATTCTCTAAGAATGTGACGCAGACCACATGACGACTTATAACATATCATCAATATCCCATTCTCGATGATCATTAGTCGAGACTATTTTAGAGTTACGCTCTATCATCAATATCTCACTCTATTAATGACAATGTAAGCTCAAGAGATGCACATTAATGAATAATTACAAACAATCAAATAATAATCAATAAATGCAAATGCCATAAATATTTTCAAGTACATTTATCCTTAATGATTGTTTCTAGGAATTACATACCTTAAAAAACATACAGCCTCATTTAAAGATTTTCGAATAGAAAAGAAGACGAAACCAGTGAAATTGACCAGCTCCAGGCAACTCATGACAGAAGTACATGTTGGGATTAAATGATAGATTGAATGGGAAATGGAGGGAGTTCCCTCTTGCTCTATAAAATAATCATTTGTCCCACATCGGTAGTGGAAATAAAAGTGGGAGTTGTCCCACATCGGTAGTGGAAAGAAAAGTGGGAGTTGTCCCACATCGGTAGTGGAAAGAAAAGTTCTTCTACTTATAAGTAGAATTACTCCTTCTTGTCAGTAAAAGGGTTGAGGGGGCAAGGACCCCTCGCGCCGTCGTCGTCGCTCGCTCGGCTCGGCTTCGGCTTCGGCTTCGGCTTCGGCTTCGGCTTCGGCTTCGGCTCGGCTCGGCTCGGCTTCGGATTTGGATTTGGATTTGGATTTGGATTTGGATTTGGATTTGGATTTGGATTTGGTCAAATGATCTGATTGATTGATAATCTTTTTGGACCAAATTTTCTTTAATTTTTAATTATTTAATTAATTATTATTTAATTAAATTAATTAACTTATCCAATCCTACCCGTTAGTGACCCTGACCCGCGACCCGGCCGGATCCGCTTCTGACCCGCGACCCGGTTTCTTTCCCACATTTAAATTTCCCACCAGTTTTAGTGATTGTTCAGAAGGGTTGCAAACCTTCAGAAACAGTACTTCCATGGCTATAAATTCATTTGATTCTTCAGAATTTTACTTACTAATTTTCTGAACTACAAAATCATCTTCTTCTTCTGCACGAACAAATTCTGTGTGATATACTACTGTTGAGTGGTTCGCCGCTACCAGAGTTTGGAGTACTACTATTCTGGTAAGATAATCGTTCTATCCTGGGAGGGGATATTCCATCAACCTCGAGTACTGTGAGGGGAATAATTTCCTTAAGGACACACTTTGAACTAAGTGGGCTCGATTATATTCTGAAAATTATTCTTATTTTTTCAACACTGATTCTGTTTATTTTCAGTGTTTATTATTTACTGATTTTTTGGAATACAGATTAATAACAGTACAGTTAGAAAAGATTAGGGAAAGTAGAGATTACAAAAAATTAACAGAATAAGCCTCACCGTGTGAGCTCGCAAGTCATATGCAGATCTATCAGCTATACCAACAGTTTGTCGATTTGACAGTGACAAACGAATAATGGCAATTGAGACTGGAACTACCTCTGCAATTACTGCACCAGCGGTTACTCCTACGACTGCATCACTGCCACACCTACCGAGAAACTGCGAAGTTCACCGGTGCCAACTTTAAAGGATGGCAGCAAAGAATGTTCTTTTGGCTTACCACCCTTGGTATGCAAAAGTTCACCAATGAGGACCCTCCCGTGCCTGCCGCCGACATGCCTGACAACCAAAAGTTCATGGTTACTGAGGCTTGGAAACAGGCTGACTTTTTGTGCAAAGGCTACATTTTGAGTGCCTTAGAAGATGACTTGTACAACGTCTACAGTGCAGTAGAGACTTCCAAAGAACTATGGAGTGCACTTGAAAAGAAGTACAAAACTGAAGATGCTTGCTTGAAGAAGTTTGTGGTTGCCAAATTCCTAGACTACAAAATGGTGGATGGAAAAACCGTTGGAACCCAAGTTCAAGAGCTTCAACTTATCTTCCATGACCTTATTGCTGAAGGTATGGTAGTAAATGAAGCGTTCCAAGTGGCTGCAATGATTGAAAAGTTGTCGCCCTCATGGAAAGATTTCAAGAATTATCTTAAGCACAAAAGAAAGGAAATGAAGTTGGAAGATCTTGTGATTCGTCTCAAGATCGAGGAAGATAACAAAACTGCTGAGAAGAGGTACCGTAAGACTTCACCAATTGAAGGGGCAAACATCGTTGAAGATGCTGCTCTGAAAAAGAACAAGAAAAGGAAGAGGCCTTCTGGAAAGGAGAAGGATTCCAACAAGAAAAAGTTCAAGGGCAACTGCTTTAATTGTGGGAAAGCTGGCCACAAAGCCCCAGATTGTCGTCTCCCGAAAAAGAACAAGGGAAAAGGACAAGCCAATATGGTGGAAAAGAATGATGATATGGATGATCTGTGTGCAATGCTATCGGAGTGCAATTTGGTTGGAAACCCAAAGGAGTGGTGGCTTGATTCTGGTGCCACTCGACATGTTTGCGCTACAAAAGAAGCATTTGCAAACTATGCTCATTGGACCCAAGAGGTACTGTTTATGGGAAATACCGCAACAGCCAAGGTTGAAGGATATGGGAAGATACTTCAAGATGACTTCCTAAGGTCCTCGACTCTGAACAATGTTATGCACGTTCCAACAATTCGGAAGAATTTAGTTTCAGCCGGACTACTCGTCAAAAACGGGTTTAAATGTGTGTTGGTTAGTGAGAAAATTGTAATAAGTAAGAATGATTTGTTCATAGGAAAAGGCTACCTCACCGAGGGTCTTTTCAAACTCAATGTAATGGTTGTTGACAGTATTAATAAGAATTCAACTTCGTCTTACTTATTGGAGTCAAATAATTTATGGCATGTTCGTTTAGGACATGTCAACTACAAAACCTTGCGAAAATTGATTAATTTAGAAGTATTGCCTAAATTCGAGTGTAATAAATCTAAATGTGAAATCTGTGTCGAATCTAAGTTTGTTAAACATCCATATAAGTCTATTGATAGGAATTCAAATCCTTTAGACTTAATTCACACAGATATATGTGATATGAAGTCAATACCATCTCGCGGTGGGAAAAAGTATTTTATAACTTTTATTGACGATTGCACTCGATATTGTTATGTGTATTTGCTTAATAGTAAGGATGAAGCAATTGATGCATTTAAGCAATACAAAAACGAAGTGGAAAATCAATTGAATAAAAAGATAAAAATGATTAGAAGTGATAGGGAGGAGAGTACGAATCTCCTTTTGCAGAGATATGTTTAGAATATGGAATTATTCATCAAACTACTGCCCCTTACACACCACAATCAAATGGAATTGCGGAAAGGAAAAACCGAACATTAAAGGAAATGATGAATGCCTTACTAATAAGTTCCGGTTTACCGCAAAGCTTGTGGGGGGAAGCTATCCTTACAACTAACCGAATACTCAACAGGTGCCCCACAAAGAAAACACAATCTATTCCATATGAATTATGGAAAGGAAGAAAACCCAACTTGAAATATTTCAAAGTGTGGGGTGTTTAGCAAAGGTCCAAGTTCCTTTGCCCAAAAGGGTAAAAATCGGACCAAAAGCGTGGATTGTGTTTTTATTGGTTATGCTACAAACAAAGAAAGCTTGTCGGTTTTGGTTCACAAATCGGACAATCCCGAAATTCATGTAAATACGGAATTGAATCAGATAATGCTGAATTCTTTGAAAATATTTATCCGTATAAAACTGAACGTGAGTCGTCAAGTAAAAGATCTAAACGACCAGGGAAGAACCAAAGGAAAATACACCAAGTAAAGCGGATGCAAGGCGTAGCAAACGCCAAAGGACATCTACTTCCTTTGGACCAGATTTTGTGACATTCTTGCTTGAAAATGAGCCTCAAACATTTAAAGCAATGATGTCTTCTTCGATTCAAAGATTTTGGAAAGAGGCAGTCAATAGTGAGATTGAATCAATTTTGAACAACCATACATGGGAATTGGTTGATCTTCCTCCGAAATAAACCTTTAGGATCAAAATGGATTTTTAAAAGGAAAATGAAAGTTGATGGCACTATTGACAAATATAAGGCAAGACTTGTGGTCAAAGGTTATAGACAAAAAGAAGGCCTTGATTACTTTGACACATACTCGCCGGTAACAAGAATAACATCTATTCTGTTAGTAGCATCAAGTGTCAGATATGGTCTTGAAATCCATCAAATGGATGTCAAGACTGACTTTCTTAAATGGAGAATTGGAGGAAGAAATTTACATGGAACAACCCGAGGGCTTTGTGGTTCCTGGTAAAGAAAGGAAAGTGTGCAAACTTGTTAAGTCACTTTATGGACTTAAACAAGCACCCAAACAATGGCATGCGAAATTTGACCAAACAATGTTGGCAAATGGATTTAAGATTAATGAGTGTGACAAATGTGTTTACATTAAAAATACTCCAAATCATGAAGTCATTGTTTGTTTATATGTTGATGACATGTTGATAATGAGTAGAGATATTACCAATATAAATGCTAACGCGTATCTTTGGCTAGCAAATTTGATATGAAAGACTTAGGAGTTGCTGATTTGATCTTAGGCATCAGAATTCATAAAACTCCACAAGGTCTAGCATTATCGCAGTCTCATTATATTGAAAGAGTACTTGACAAGTTTAAGTATTTAAATTTCAATGTTGTAAAAACTCCAATTGATGTAAGTTTTGCACTTCAAAAGAATAAAGGTGAAAGTGACTCACAATTGGACTATGCACGAGTTTTGGGAAGTTAGATGTATATTATGAATTGTACACGACCAGATATAGCATGTGCTATAAGCAAGTCGAGTCGATTCACGAGTAATCCCAATCAAACTCATTGGATGGCAATGAAACGAAGTCTTGGGGTATTTAAAACACACCCAAGACTATGTCTTGTGCATTATAACAAATATCCCGCCGTGATCGAAGGATATAGTGATGCAAATTGGATCACCGGGTCATTTGAAGTTAAATCCACGAGTGGTTATGTTTTCACAATTGGGGTGGATCGGTGTCTTGGAAATCATCAAAACAGGACATGCATCGCCCGCTCTACAATGGAATCTGAATTTATAGCTTTAGACAAGGCGGTGAAGAAGGTGAATGGCTCAGGCATTTCTTAGAAGATATTCCATTCGCCCAAACCTTTGGCTCCTATATGTATACATTGTGACAGTCAAGCAAAGAATAGGTAGGGCAGGGAGCGTAATGTATAACGGAAAATCTCGTCACATACGACGAAGACACAATACCGTTAGACAACTCATCTCTAGTGGCGTTATCACGATTGACTATGTAAAGTCAAGAGATAACGTGGCGGATCTGCTTACAAAAGGCTTATCTAGAGAGGGAGTTAGTAGATCATCAATGGGAATGGGGTTAAGGCCGAGGACAAGTCATCATGGCGGTAACTCCACCTAGCAGACTGGAGATCCCAAGAGCTAGGTTCAAGGAGATCAAACAAAGTTGTGACTGACGGTTCAACATTGTCAAATAACTTAACCCATTTTCGGATGAAGACAATGTTCAGAAATAAGGATAAAACCTTATGGCTTGTTAATGAGTTAATAAAGCATTAAGGTTCTTTAATGATTATCTAAATCTGGCAATGTATGACCAGATAATGTGGATATAGGACCACATGTTTAGAAATCACCTATGTGAGTGTTATGTGTAAGCCGCTTTAAAGGGGAATGACAGTAAAGGCCCATTCTCTACACACTCATGAAACCAGGAGGTGTTCATAGCTGAAACGAACACAACCGTGAGAACCATAAACGGTTGAGGGTTGATTGTGTGACTTATGTTGTCTAGGTATACAACAAAGTTCGACGGTTCAAAGATATCAAATCTACCGATTGATCGAGTATATCCGATATAAGTTCACTACGGAAAGTTCAAAGGGAAACCTACTTATCCAGATGCAGTCAATTCTCGCTCGTATATCACACTTGTCAGTGCATTCCTTTATCTTATAGCCATTCCCCATTCATGTGGGGGATTGTTGGGATTAAATGATAGATTGAATGGGAAATGGAGGGAGTTCCCTCTTGCTCTATAAAATAATCATTTGTCCCACATCGGTAGTGGAAATAAAAGTGGGAGTTGTCCCACATCGGTAGTGGAAAGAAAAGTGGGAGTTGTCCCACATCGGTAGTGGAAAAAAAGTTATTCTACTTATAAGTAGAATTACTCCTTCTTGTCAGTAAAAGGGTTGAGGGGGCAAGGACCCCTCGCGCCGTCGTCGTCGCTCGCTCGGCTCGGCTTCGGCTTCGGCTTCGGCTTCGGCTCGGCTCGGCTCGGCTTCAGCTTCGGCTTCGGATTTGGATTTGGATTTGGATTTGATTGATTGATAATCTTTTTGGACCAAATTTTCTTTAATTTTTAATTATTTAATTAATTATTATTTAATTAAATTAATTAACTTATCCAATCCTACCCGTTAGTGACCCTGACCCGCGACCCGGTTTCTTTCCTACATTTAAATTTCCCACCAGTTTTAGTGATTGTTCAGAAGGGTTGCAAACCTTCAGAAACAGTACTTCCATGGCTATAAATTCATTTGATTCTTCAGAATTTTACTTACTAATTTTCTGAACTACAAAATCATCTTCTTCTTCTGCACGAACAAATTCTGTGTGATATACTACTGTTGAGTGGTTCGCCGCTACCAGAGTTTGGAGTACTACTATTCTGGTAAGATAATCGTTCTATCCTGGGAGGGGATATTCCATCAACCTCGAGTACTGTGAGGGGAATAATTTCCTTAAGGACACACTTTGAACTAAGTGGGCTCGATTATATTCTGAAAATTATTCTTATTTTTTCAACACTGATTCTGTTTATTTTCAGTGTTTATTGTTTACTGATTTTTTGGAATACAGATTAATAACAGTACAGTTAGAAAAGATTAGGGAAAGTAGAGATTACAAAAAATTAACAGAATAAGCCTCACCGTGTGAGCTCGCAAGTCATATGCAGATCTATCAGCTATACCAACACACTCAATCCATCCGTAAGAGCACTCTATTTGGGAGCATAATGTGCCATTTCATTTGCTAAATGTTGACGGAACCGTAGACGCTATTTGTCAATACCAAGGTGTGTAAGAAATAAATACACTCTCCCTATGAAATATCCAAGAGTTTCATTGTTGACAATGCCCTATACAAGTATGAATGATGGATTACTTCCAATATGCAGAATGGAAAATATATAGAGGTTTTCAACGTGTCTAGATATAAATAAGTTTAAAAATATATAGAGAAGAAATAGGCGCCTTTTACCAACCCGGGCAATTGTGTCACCAAGAGGAATTCTCCTAGCTGATTTTCCAGCCACCTGGTCTTCCCTTGGGAACATCAAGAACTCCAAATTTGCAACATCAGGAAATTTTGGATGAGACTTATCCTCAGGGTCCACAAAATGTTCAATCTCGGCCAATGTAAATTCCCGGACTCTAAGGAGGCCTTGACGTAGAGAAATCTGCATACAAAGTTATTGTAATTATTTACCAAAACGCATACAATGATTTTTAAGGTGTCTATTAGGAAAAGCCTAGTAGCTGCCTAAAATTTTGACTTAAGAGTTTTACCGTGGGGTGTAAATTTAGAGGCATTGCCTACCTCAGCTACACACGATAGCAAATAGAGACAAAGACATCTACACTTGATGCTTAGCAATAGTCAAAAAATTTAGTGCCTAACGCAACTTTTTTACCTCCGCATTCTCCAGAAAACACAGCTGCGGCAATACAAAAAGTTATCACAACATATTATTTTTATTTGCTAACTGGATCTTAATTATTGGCATCAAGAAAAATACATGAATAAAAGCATGAGTAAGATCCAACCTCATTTCTAAAAGCTTGACCGATTTGAGCAGCCGCAAATGGAAGCTTGTTCCCATTGTAATAATACAAGTCCTTGAAGTTGACAAAAATACCTTGAGCAGTCTCAGGACGCATGTAACTGTTGCCAACAATCCGTTATAGACATAGTTTACGATAAGAATAAGAGAGCCGTGCTGCAAAATAAATGGAATAGTTGAGGTATACTTAAGATTATGTTCTCACCCAGGGCTCACACCAGAAGGCCCAATCGAGGTATGGAACATGAGGTTGAAAGGATAGGGTTCAGAAAGAGGGTTTTTAGTATCTGGAGAAGTAATGTCATACTCCTTAATCTTCGCACCAAGCTCTTCAGGAAACATTATGAACATGCCTAAATTCTGCAGCCTTTTGTGCAGGAAGATTAGGATCTGTCTCAAGCTTCTCTAAGAAAAATTCTATGAGCAGATGATCAGCACGATAACAAGTATCCGTCTTTTAGTCTTTCACCATAAGATCAGTTAATTTATCCACATGACCAGATGCCTTTAGCACCACCTCACGTGAACACTGGGCAATCAACTTCTAATATGTTCTCCTCAAGAACGAAATGCTGAATTACACAGAAACCAAGTCAATCAAAATCCACTCAAATCCCACAACAGCAGATTATTTATAAAAAAAAAAGACTAATTTTGATCAATCCTTTAACACTGCCTACTAGCTCGCATATAAGGCGGATCCATGATTTTATATAGAATATAACTGCATTCAGTTCTCCTCTGTGAGAACTTCAGCTTGTTTGGATTGTTGTTAAAATATAATATCGTACCATAGTGTATCATATTATATTGTATTGTATTATACTGCATTGTTTTGATAAATATATTGTTTGGATAAATTATACATTATCCGTCCCAACTTAAGTATCTTATTTGACTTGACATAGAGTTTAAAAAATAAAGGGAGAATTTTGAATCTTCTGGTCTTAAATTAAACATGTGTCGGTCTTTTAAATCTTGTGATTTTAAACTTGCATTGGAATTGGAAAACTTACTAAATATAGAAAGAGACATTTTTTTTAGACAGACCAAAACGGAAAGTAAAACACCTAAATTGGGACAAATGGAGTATTGTTTTCGATCTATCTGTACATAACGTAGGGGTGGCCTTTGGGTAAAGCTGGTGAAGCTTCAACTTTAGGCCTCCAACTTTTGAAGGTCTCATTTTATACCACAATAGTTATAGTATAAGCTTTTGTTTAAAAAAGAAAAAGAAAAAGTACTAAAAAATTTTACTAAAAAAGGAATGTATCTTTTGTACTTTGATTTAATATAAAGGGCCTCAAAATATGTTGCAACGTATAAAATAAAAAAATTATGAAAGGAAAGTGAAAATTAATAATTAAATATTCTTTTTACTTTTTTTTTAATGAAGGTGACTTTTCATCTCCTTTTTTGGGCTATGCAAGAATCACTCATTTTCCTCCGGGGCATAGTCCAGTGGCAAAGCCTGGGCGCTATAAGGCGCTCTGGCATGGGACAGCGTGGGTTCGATTCCCCGCAAGCACGAAGAAATTCTGCATGTTGGGGAATTTGACCTTGTCTCATTGATCAGTTGTACGCTCCCAGAAAACTGGCCACCGGAGCACATCCCGCGATTTACCTGGTGATAGTTGTTGAAGGACCGGTGCTATTACCTCCAGGACGTCTGGGTAATACCAGTGAAGTAGTCAGGCGCAAGTCTGAAAACCTGGATTATCAAAAAAAAAAATAATCACTCATTTTCCTAAACATCAAGGTAAACTTCCTTTTTTTTATATCTTCTTTGTTCATTCAAGCTTTTATATTATCTTTGTTCCTTCAAGATTCAAAACATTTCTTTTTAACAATATTATTCTTGAAACAAGAAAGAGCAAAAGCCAAAAGTGTGTAACTAAAGAAATTATTAATCTGCATTTTCTTGAATATCAATCATTATTGAAAGTTTATGAAGCAACAAATTCTTATTTTGAAATCAAGTTACTTGAATCAGGTTCTGTTTCTTCATTTTTTAGTATTATTTTTTAATTAAATTTTTTTGTACTTGATATTTCTATTATATAGGCATATATTATTTAAAATATTGATGGTTTAGATATATTTAAAATATAATAGAACCCCTTCTCGTGTCGCACGCGGCAACGAGGCAGTCAAACGCCTCTCCTGAATACAGACTGAGCACTAAAATATAATAGTCACTTAGATATTGATGATTTGAATTTATTTTTTGAATTAAAAGTGTTAAGGGAGATAGTACAAGTAGATGATAATACTTTAATCTGTCACGACCCAAATCGGAGGGTCATGACGGGCACCCGGACCTTACCTGCCGAGTACCACTAATCATATATTTAACATATAACCGTAATTTCCCATGGTCCACGAGGGCCACCACGAGATACGCTGCTGATATATGAAAATAGTAAACTGGAAAAGAGCTATGTAAAATCCAGTAAAATAGGGACCCAGCCTACATATATATACACACCAAGGCTGACAAGGTCATACATGACTCCTATACACAGGACACTTGTCTAAAAACCTCTAAAGAGTATGTAACATCATGAGGTAAGGACAGGGCCCCGCAATACCCCTATGCATATCAAGAATATCGTACCATGACTAGACTACAATTCTGTAACAAGTAGAGTGCTCCAATATCAGCTGAACCAGCAGCCTACTAATGCGGACCGTCACCCTGTCTACCTGAGCCTGCGGGCATGAAACACATCGTCCCCCAATAAAAGGGACGTTAGTACAAATAATGTACCGAGTATGTCAGGCATGAAGAATAGCATAATAGAGACTTGGAAGTAATATGAGACAAGAAACAACCAACCAGTAGAGAAAGCCTCTGAGGCTATAATATGCCTAAGTACCATGTCTGTGCAGAATTCCTCTGAGGGTCATAATATGCAAAAGTATCATGTCTGTGTAGAATGCCTCTAAGGGCCATAATATGCCTAAATGCCATCGTCTCCCATCATATCATTTCGGCCTCTGTGGGCATAATTATTTTTCATGTATATCTGTACCAGCTGCAGGTGATGTGCGTATATAACACCGTATCCCTTTTCCCATTCCCCGTACATATATAATGCATACATATAGTAGAGTATATAACTCCTTTGAGATCAAGGTATGTACATGAATATAATGCATGAATGATATGATAATAAGACACCATAAGTTTGTCGGAGTGATGTAATATCGCTTTATCTCCGATTAACATTATGAATACTAACATCTTTCCCATATACCTCAATAAGGATTTAGGAACATATTTATACATGCTTTGACAATAGGAATGAATAACACGAACATTCTTAACTACTAAGAGTAGAATCATTTATGGAATAATACTACATTTACGTTTCATTACATGGAACATGCCAAAAGAAATAAGGATTTTCCTTAACATACCTGGGTTCTATGCTATGACTACGATGAGTCAATATTACTCTTCAGCCTTTTCACCTTATATAAACATACGAGCTCGTAGAAGACGAATCGTACCTTGGTTGTCTACTTCAACACCTCCCGTCACTTTACATTATCATGAAGAACTATCAGATTAGCTTGATCTTTGGAGGATAAATGAAGTAGATTTAATAAAATTTTGTGATATTTAAACTAGTGGTGCTCGAATGATTTTACTATTAGAGATGCCTTTGTAACATTTGAAACAAGCACTCATTGAAAATGACCGAATCCCAAATGGCATGAGCAGTTGGAGCATCCTTTATATACTAAACTTCTTTATTTACATACGTGAATATGACAAAAAAATCCTCCAACGCTCGGGTCTATTTACATATATCTAACGATTCAAATCATGACCTGAAAGTACGTGATTTTACATTCTCCCCCCTTAGAAATATTTGTCCTCGAATGTTGGGGTAACATATCTAATCATCTTCACGTAGCCAGAAAACACATCCACCTTTTCACGTGCCAATGTCGGACCTCACATGGTCATCAAGCAAATAGAACTCACCTTATGCTTCTCTTGGGGCCTCGGCGTTGGTCTGAAATAGGTAGGGATATTTGTGTTTCATCTCTTCCTCTGTCTTTCATATCATTTCTTATACATTTTTATTCCGTCATAGTACCTTCACGGAGGTTACTTTTTAGTCCTCAACTTGCGACTTGACGATCTAAGATAGCAATAGGAACCTCTTCATATGATAAGTCATTTGTAACCTTCATATCGTCAATGGGTACAATCCGGAAAGGATCCACAACACACACCCTTAACATAGAACCATAGAAAACTGAATGAACAAACTTCGGCTTAGGAGACTGGTCCAATTTGTAAGCCACTTGGCCTATTCATCGAATTATGTGATATGGCCTAATGTTCCTTTAATTGAGTTTTCCCTTTTTTTCCAAATCTCATTACACCCCTCTTAGGAGAAATCTTCAAGAAGACCCAATCATCCACTTAGAACTCGAAGTCCCACTGCCGCACATCTGAATACGACTTCTGACGATTCTGAGCGGTTAACAACCATTCTTGGATAAACTTCACATTCTCTATAGCTTGGTGCACTACGTCAGGCCCAAATGATTCTGATTCGCCTACTTCAAACCATCCGATATGAGATTTATATTTTCGTTCATACAAAGAATCATATGGAACCATTATGATACTAGCATGGTAATTGTTATTGTATGCAAATTCAATAAGGGATAAATGATCATCCAAACTTCCCTTGAAGTCCAATCCACGAGCTCGTAACATGCCTTTGAACATTTGAATCGTACACTCGGCCTGCCCATCCATCTGAGGGTGGAAAGTTGTACTAAGATTAGCTTGAGTGTCCAAACCTTTTTGAAATGATCTCCAGAAATTAGTTATGAACCGCGCATCTCGGTCAGATATAATAGAACTAGGCATACCATGAAGGCGAACAATCTCCTTAACGTATAACTTTACGTAGTCTTCGGCTATGTAGGTAGTTTTCATCGTCAAGAATTGAACTGCTTTGGTCAGTCTATCAACAATCACCCAAATAGAATAAAACTTATGATAAAAGCGAGGTAAACTCGTAATGAAATCCATATTAGTCATTTCCCTTTTCTACATCGGTATTTCAATGTTCTGAGTCAAGCCACCAGACTTTTGGTGCTCTATTTTTTTACTTACTGATAATTAAGACACTGAACTACCACCTACGCAATATTCCTCTTCATGTCGTTCCACCAATAAATACCCTTGAGATCATGATACAGTTTAGTAGATCCAGGGTGAATGGAATATCATGAGCAATGGACCTCCATCATAGTCTTGTCTCGTAATCCTGTTATATTAGGAATACACAAGTGGACCTTCCACCTGAGGGTCCCTCTCCCACTATACTCGAAGGTTTCAGTCCTATTTTGTTAAATATCTTTACCGATCTTCTCTAAAAATGGGATCTTCATCACGACATTCATTTTCTTCCAATATGAGGGATGACCTACTGTATTCTGAGTCATAGGGCTATCACTATCTGAATTCTCTAATCAGACTCCTACTTAGATAACTGATATGTTCCCTCAATTCAACTTCTCTCCTTCGTCCTCACATTACTCAAGCCGCTTGTGGGTGAATGATTCTATTATCAACTTAGCTTTGTTTACTAACTGGTGTGCTGAAAACTCTTATATTTGTAGTATCTCAATCATGAACACTTTATGGACAATGTCATTGAATCTGAAGTGCACGTATCATCGTAGTTAACTCTCATTCATGGTCTGAAAGGAATATTTTTTTTCGTAATTTCTCACTGCTCGTAATTATAAACAACTTCCTTTCTTTACTTCTTTCGACACTTGTTCACCCATTTTCTTACTTGTCGTACCTTTCTTTGTTCTAATATATTCTGATATACATACGTAATCTCAAACATTGCCAATCTGTGGCGTTACTACCCCTTAAAGGATAAGTTGTTAACTTATTCCCTTATTTAGTACGTGGAAGATCTTGAAGAATTGCATTACATGACGTTGACCTACTATATCCAATCCTGGTCATTATACTTAGTTTCGAATTCCTTCACTTGCCTAATGGCTAAGACTTTCTGTCAATTGCATTTCGGGAAAAGATTTCCTTGATCTCGTTAAGCTGTACACCCATTACTTTATCTATCTCGTAGAACATTTGGTCAGTTCAATAATGCTCATAGACATCTGTATTTGCTTGACATTTTATCATTATTAATGTCATTATCTCTTGACATATATCTTTAATGTGTACCTTGTATCCATAGGCGTCATTGACCCTTTTTCACTTATTTAGGTGCTAATCTCGAGCTTTACTCGTTGTTACTTCAGTTTACATACTTTCTGAGAGGTATGATTGCATATGTTGTGGAACCGATGCTTCGTATGTTTAGATCCAATTCACGGTGTTACATGATCCCATGACTTGTCAAGCTTTCTTGTCTTATCATTATTAAATTTCCTATCGACCTAGTGCTCATTCGTCTTACCTTTACATTTCCATTTCAAGTTTCTTTGGGGGGAGGGGGTCTCTTATCTCAAAATATTTGTAATACCCTGTACTTACGGGTAACGGTTGAACATATAAGCATAGGCAAGTAGACCGGACTCCGGGAAGTTTATGTTGCACTCACATATGCTAATAAGGAAATTAGTATGTAAAAGGACGTAATCCCAAAATAATTTTAGATTTAATAAGTGCGATGACGGAGAGTATTAATAATAATTGTGTATCCCCGAAGAGGTTATAGACTAGTGTCATATTATAAGAATTATGACATTAGGTATAAGAGGATTTTATAAGTCGTCGGGATTTAAGTGAACTGATATTGGGAATTTAATTGTGTGTAAAATTAATTAATTGTGGGGTTAATTAATTATAATTGGGGAGACAATTTATAGCGGGGGATTTATACGTGTACTCTTATAAATCACTGTGGGGTGACTAAGCCCAAAGTGATCGACCGATGGCAGCTTCTTAAGTCTCCAACATTTCTCCTTCTCCATTTACTAAGCAAAATATTCATCTCTACAAATTCATGGTCTTACGGATGGATTGAGTGTGTTGGTATAGCTGATAGATCTGCATATGACTTGCGAGCTCACACGGTGAGGCTTATTCTGTTAATTTTTTGTAATCTCTACTTTCCCTAATCTTTTCTAACTGTACTGTTATTAATCTGTATTCCAAAAAATCAGTAAACAATAAACACTGAAAATAAACAGAATCAGTGTTGAAAAAATAAGAATAATTTTCAGAATATAATCGAGTCCACTTAGTTCAAAGTGTGTCCTTAAGGAAATTATTCCCCTCACAGTACTCGAGGTTGATGGAATATCCCCTCCCAGGATAGAACGATTATCTTACCAGAATAGTAGTACTCCAAACTCTGGTAGCGGCGAACCACTCAACAGTAGTATATCACACAGAATTTGTTCGTGCAGAAGAAGAAGATGATTTTGTAGTTCAGAAAATTAGTAAGTAAAATTCTGAAGAATCAAATGAATTTATAGCCATGAAAGATCAAGCTTACGAAGGTTTGCAACCCTTCGAACAATCACTAAAAGCGGTGGGAAATTTAAATGTGGGAAAGAAACCGGTCGCTGGTCGAAGCGGATCCGTAGGTCGCGGTCGTGGTCACTAACGGGTAGGATTGGATAAGTTAATTAATTTAATTAAATAATAATTAATTAAATAATTAAAAATTAAAGAAAATTTGGTCCAAAAAGATTATCAATCAATCAGATCATTTGACCAAAACCAAATCCAAATCCAAACCGCCGGGCCGAAGCCGAGCCGAGCCGGCGGCCGGTCGGCCGAGCCGAGCGAGCGACGACGACGGCGCGAGGGGTCCTTGCCCCCTCAACCCTTTTACTGACAAGAAGGAGTAATTCTACTTATAAGTAGAATAACTTTTCTTTCCACTACCGATGTGGGACAACTCCCACTTTTATTTCCACTACCGATGTGGGACAAATGATTATTTTATAGAGCAAGAGGGAACTCCCTCCATTTCCCATTCAATCTATCATTTAATCCCAACATGTACTTCTGTCATGAGTTGCCTGGAGCTGGTCAATTTCACTGGTTTCGTCTTCTTTTCTATTCGAAAATCTTTAAATGAGGCTGTATGTTTTTTAAGGTATGTAATTCCTAGAAACAATCATTAAGGATAAATGTACTTGAAAATATTTATGGCATTTGCATTTATTGATTATTATTTGATTGTTTGTAATTATTCATTAATGTGCATCCCTTGAGCTTACATTGTCATTAATAGAGTGAGATATTGATGATAGAGCGTAACTCTAAAATAGTCTCGACTAATGATCATTGAGAATGGAATATTGATGATATGTTATAAGTCGTCATGTGGTCTGCGTCACATTCTTAGAGAATGTAGTATGTCTCACCTGCTACTAGTAATGGTTACTAATGATAGACACATGGATACTTTTGGAAAGTATTGATATACCTTGCTGATAAACTATTTGTTATACATGTCTAAAGTGTTATCAACGTGTGGGAAATGAAGGTCCTTTGACTTGAGATCAATACGCACCTTGTTTATAGAGTAATATACTTTGACCCTGTCCTAAGCTTAAACTCTTTATAGGATAAGTTATGGCTTGTGTTGGGTGCATTATGATGTAAATTAAGGTGGTAGTTGAGCCAAGAATAGGATTCATTCCTCGATTGGATATTAGAGAGAGCACTCAACTTCTCAGTGATATTAGGTCGACCAAGTCATTGGCCAATGCAAGAGACATATTTAGAATATGATCTAATTGTCGGCTAATATAGATGAGATAAAGTGATCAAGCCATTTTAATAGACACATGTCAAATCCTAAGCTTGATCGAGTGTGTCACGAATGAAAGGAATTTATCATCTCACATAAAGGTTATGTTTGCTTGATTCATGTAAACGTACTTCATATATTGAATTCGTCGTACGACGCAGTCTAAGAGTTCTGTATGGACCTTAATTGGATTAGTGTCGATAATGAAGGCCTATAGGGTCACACTATGTCGATTGTCTCTTCGATTTAAGGGTGTATTGAAAAAATATTAAATATTCGATTTGAATCGAGATATTTAAATTGATAATAACTATGGGATAATTTCTATTAGATGGAAATTATTTAATTAAATCAAAATTAGATTTTGGATTTAATGTGTTGAATATATATATTAAATGAAAAAGGGAAACAAAATTTTACATAAGGCACCACTGGCAAGCGACTGGCAGTGAGCCCAACTGACTGCCCATCACACCTCGGGTTTTGTGCCAGGCTTAAGCCTAACCCTAAAACATTTTTCTAACCTAATTTTCAACTATAAATACAACACTCCCCATTGTTTATTATACATCAATCCTAAAACTAATTCTAGACTTAGAGTCTAGCACGAAACTCTCTCAAACCTCTGCCAAGATTTCCTGACTTTCTTGACAGAGGAATACACCGTAGCAAGGCGCTTGCAACCCTTAAGGTAAAGACTCCAGATTTTATAACCTATAAGTTCTTGTTCAAGTTTTCTTTACATGTTTTGATTGTCATATAACCATGCCAGAAGTATTGTTGGGTAAGTAGAACAAAATTTTAAAACTTCTGTTGTGCCTACTTATGTGTTTTGAACCCAACAAAACCCTATAGTGGTATCAGAGCCCAGGCTGATTCAATGGTTATATAACAGTTGAATAACATAATAATATGGATTAAAGGCAGCGGCCCTGATGCTTCATTTTTTAATTCTGGACTTATCGACAAGAGAGGGCGCTGCGACCTAAATGAATTACGTAATCCAAAATACTTACGCTTCTGAGCGTCGCGACTCTAAAGCATTGCAGAAGCATTCTGCCTCGATGGCGTCACGGCCCAAATGATGGGCGCCGCGGCACCCACCTGTAAAAAAAATTGTTCAAAATGTTTAACCCATGATTATTATTATTATACAGTATATTTGATAAGTACATTGTTTATGTGCTAAATGATTGTCATTTAGATTACTAGAATAGTGTCTGCAAATAATTGTCTGGATAGGCGGCGCCCAGTATTTGTTAAACCGCTTAATATCAAGCTTGGATAGGTGGTACCCAATATATGCTTAGTAATTTGCATGATAATTAAAATGCTTTGTTGGACTTAGCATGCTAGAGTTGATCTTGGTTAAAACCCTAAATTAAAATATTCCCCAAAATTTAATACAAGTCTCATTTAAAATGAACACGTCGTCCGTTATAATTGATTGTAGTGCAAAATCCTTTTAGGCGAGATGAGTATTTACGTCACAGCATTTGCTCTAAGTTTACGAGGACTCAGACTCTTTCATAGATGTATGTTAAATGTAGAAGTGGGTGATAAACCTTCATGAGTATTTACACCACAATGTTTGCTCTATAAGGCAAAACTCACTTAGATACATAATTGTAGTCGCATAACGGGGTTGACTTGCTAGGCTATCTTAGTGCCACAGTGTCGGACAAGCCGAGGGACGCAGATCAATTATTTAGAACATTCGATTAAACAAGAGTTACAAATTGTTTGTAATTGGTTTAGAGACCTACCAGGTTGTGCTATTAAAGTTATCATCCACAGCAAATGCGGAATAGCATGAACTTGGATCTTGGCCCATTATGACCATAATTTATATGAGTATGTATTCTTTCATGGGGCCGAAGGGTATGTTGAAATAGTGGGAGCTAATTAAACTAAAGGTCATGTTAATTAGTTAACGAATGTGTTCAATAGAAATTATATTAGAGTTTAATTTCAAGTCTATTTATATCTTCAATTTATACAAAATGTCGAATCTGTCACTGAAAATGTTGGTCGAGACAAACAAGCTGACTAGAGCAAATTACCCTCATTGGTTAAGAAATCTGCGATTGGTGTTAACACAAGAAAGAATTGAGTATGTGTTAGACACAGTGTTCCCCACTGTCCCTACTGAAAACTCTGCTGAGTATGCCCTGTTTGACAATGTGGCTTATCAGAAATATCTAGACGATGCTACATCGGCATAATGTGTAATGTTATCCTCTATGACTGTTGAGTTACAGAGGCAACATAAAAATATGGGCCCCAACGAAATACTAAAACACTTGTGGAGTCTCTATAACTCACAGTCTCAAACAATGGAGTATGAACTGTTGAGAGATCTTTTCAAGTGTAAGCTGAACAAAAAGGGTCAAGTGTCAGCGCATGTTCTGAAGATGATTGGACTGATAGAAAGGTTGGCTTCGATTAGAATGAAACTGCCTATAAATGTCTTTGTCAACCTGATCCTGAATTCACTTCCTGATTAATTTGAGAATTTCATTGTGAACTTCAATATGAATGGGACCAAGGCAAGTCTTCCAGAGCTTTACAACAAGTTGAAGACCTTTGAATCATCTACCTCTAAAGGTAAAGTCGTGCTCATGGTGGGCTCTTCTAGCAAGTTCAAACCCAAGGGTAAAAACATGCAGAAGAAGAAGGGTAAGACAATTGTTGCACTTACAGTTATGAAACCTAGAGGAGGTGTTCAGAATAAGGAAAATGTAGCTTCAGATGTGTGCCTCAACTGCAAGAAGAAGGGGCACTGGAAGAAGGAGTGCACAACTCTAGGAGGAGGCAAAGCACTAAGTGCTCCTGGCTCTACTGGACAATGTATGTTTGTCATTGAGATAAATATGTCTATAAATAACTCTCACTGTTGGGTATTGGATACCGCATGTGGCTCACACATTTCTAATAATGTGCAGGGTCTGATTGACAACAGAAAGGTTAGACCTTGGGAGGTAGACCTGCGTGTTGGAAATAGAGCACGAGTGGATGCTGAACGCGTGAGAACTTATATACTAGATTTACCTTCAGGCTTTTGTTTAGAACTAAATAATTGTCATTTTGCTCCCTCATTAACGAGGAATATCATTTATATCACAATGTTAGACATTTAGGGGTTTTCCTCATTTATTGCCAATGACATTTATGTACTGTCTTTTAATGTTTTTTTTTGTGGAAATGCTCCGCTTGTGGATGGTTTGTATGTTCCAAACTGTAGTCGTAAAATTTTCAATGTGCAAAATAAACAAGCTAAGATAAGTAATCCAAGAAAGCCCACCTACTTATGGCACTGTAGACTTGGTCACATCAATGAATCAAGGATAGCAAGATTAAGAAAGTTAGACTACCTGGAACCATTTGACTTAGAGTCCTATGGTAACTGTGAATCTTGCTTGAGAGGAAAGATGACCAACAAGCCACTTTCTGAGAAAGGGGTGCGAGCCAAAGAGGTACTTGAGTTGGTCCATACTGATGTATGTGAGCCATTTTCAACTCAAGCTAGCGGAGGCTTCCCTTACTTCATCACTTTACAGACGATTTCACAAGGTTTGGTCATGTGTATCTTATGAAACACAAGTCTGAAGCCTTTGAGAAATTCAAGGAGTACAAGTCAGAAGTAGAGAAGCAACTTGAAATAAGTATCAAGACCATTCGATCAGATCGAGGAGATGAATACTTAAGTAAAGAATTTCTGGATTACTTGAAGCTTCATGAAGTCCAATCACGATGGACACCTCCTGAAACACCACAGATGAATAGTATTGTTGAAAGGAGAAATCGAACCCTATTAGATATGGTTAGATCCATGATGAGTTTCTCAGCTCTACCAACATACCTTTGGGGCTATGCATTGCAAAGCGCAATTTATATTATGAACATGGTTCCTTCAAAGTCAGTAGAGAAAACTCCATATGAGATATGGAATGGCAAGAATCCAGCACTTAAACACATGCGACACTGGGGGTGCCCTACATATGTAAAGAAGATGCTTACTGACAAGTTGGAATCTAAAAGTGAGAAATATTATTTTGTGGGGTATCCAAATGAAACTAAGGGATACTATTTCTATCTTCCTGGTGAACATAAGGTCATGGTTTCCAGAAATGCAACTTTTCTTGAAAAAGACTATGTCTGTAAGGAACAGAGTTGCAATAAGATAGAACTTGAAGAAATTCAAGAATCACAAGATAACACAGAAGTTGAACCCTTGTCAAAAGACCTAGACAAGGATTCAGTGGGAGTATTTGGTAAAGATTGGGTACTTAGAGTACGCCCTTCAGCCAGTGGGAGTGTTGTGAGAGATAGTGCAGAAATGCAAGGCTTTCATACACAACCAATGGAAGATGATACAATGGTTGTACACCATTCCATTCAGAAAATACATGAAAATGACATTCCTGAAAGCTCTCAAGGTGATGGATTGTCCAGCACACAAAGACCTTCTCACAATCAGAATGCAACAAATACTGAAATGCAGAATAATCAACTTCGAAGGACCACTAAGACTCATCGTCCGCCTGAAAGACTTAATCTCCTTGTTGAAACACACAATGAGATAGATATTCCTGAAGAAGATGAACCTACAACCTTCAGCGAAGCTATGTTAGACATTGATTCGCAGAGATGGCAAGAAGCCATGAAATCTGAGATGGACTCGATGTACATCAATCAAGTTTAGAACTTGGTTGATTTGCCAACATGAGTTAGACCCATATGAAGCAAATAGGTCTTCAAGAAGAAGATTGATGCATATGGAAAAGTACAGACTTATAAAGAAAGATTGGTGGTAAAGGTTATAATTAACGGCCTGGGGTCGATTATGATGAACATTTTCACATGTTGCGAAAATTAAGTCCATTCAGATTTTTCTTGCAATAGCCTCATACTATGATTATGACATTTGGCAAATGGATGTTAAAACTGCTTTCCTCAATGGTAACCTAATTGAGAAGGTGTATATGATACTGTAACATCCCGGAATTTTGAACAATGATTTGAGCACCTAAGCATAATAAGTAGACTCGGGCCTCGGGGATTTTATATGGTATCACATATTCTAATAAAGAATTTAGCACATAAAAGGATAAAATTCCAAAATAATTTTGGACGTAACAAGTGTGACGACAGGAAGCGAAAATAAATTTGATGCGTGCACAAAGAGGTTATGGACTAGTGGCATATTAGGAAATTATGACATTGAGTATATGAAGGTCTTATAAGTTATCAAGATTTAAGTGAATCGGGATCACAAAATTAATTATGTGTCTGATTTATAAATTATACGGAGGCAGGTCACTTAATTAATTAAGTGACCATGCATGTTGAAGCAATGTGGCGTGATTGAGATAGTTCCACCGCCAAGGTTTGACTGGTGGAAGACAACATGATGAGTAATCAATAGGAGCATTTAATTACTAGTTAGTCATAGTATAAAAAGGGACAAAATGTGTTAAGAGTAGAGTTTATTTTATTCTTACCTTGGGAGTGATATCGTGGCTTGAGAAGTCATTTTGTATACCAAAACATCAATCAACAAACTTTTATTTCATAGGAAAATTTTAGTAACAGAACGTGATAGATAAAAGATAAGCTACTACACAACAATTCATTCATAATTTAGAATTCCATACCAAACCATTTGGAAAAACACTCTTACTGTTCGCGGAATTATAGCAAATATTGGAAACAACTTGCTTATTAACCTTAAGCATAGCACAGGGTATGCAACGACGTGTTATGCAACTGGTACAGACTATCACGAAAGAGTCCGAAGAGGCCAATATGATGTGATGATGTGATGCCCTTGTGTGGTGAATTAACCTGATGCCCACAGAGGCGGTTATGAGAGGATTCCTGTGTGGATATTAGTATACCGCATTTGCATTATGCATACATTCATTAATAATTATATGATATGATGCCCACAGAGGCTGTTATAGTAAGGAAGATGGCCGAAGAGGCTGATGTATATGTATACTGCATTGTGCATAACATTTAGACATGTGTATTAGGGCCCTCAGAGGCATTTACTGATGTTCAGCTATTTCTGTTTCAGATTATGATATATCTCTGCTATGTTATTTCTTATGCCTGTCATACTCAGTACATCAGTCGTACTAACGTCCCTTTTGTCGGGGGATGCTACGTTTATGCCTGCATGTTCATATTGAGGGAGTGACGGTTCGCACTAGTAGGTTGCTGGTTCAGCTGGTATTAGGAGCACTCTATTTGTTTCGGAGTTGCGGTCTGGTCATGGTATGTTTTACTATTTAGAGGCTTGTATACAGGTGTCATGTGGTTAGTGTCATGTAAGGCATTGGTATATAAATGGATAAGCTGGGGCTTTTGGGTTAAAACTTTATATTATCTATCACGGCTCAGTCCGTGTTTAAGTATTTTTAAGGGTGGAGTGTATGTGTGGCGCCCGGCGGATAGGGTCCGGTGCCCGTCGCGGCCCTCCGATTTGGGTCGTGATAATATTTCTCATATTATATTCCTGAACATCAGAGGTTTATCACCTTTGGCCGAAGAGTTCTTACTGTCCATCATCTACTGTTGGTCCTTATGCTGTTCTGGAGTAATCATACATTGTGAAACCTGCATAACTATAATCTCATTATCCTTTGTCCTTCTTGTCGTAATCTTTCCTTCTATTCGTCATTAAATGAAAAAAAAATTATGCCTTGATACTTGATCATACTATTCCATTCATACTTATTAACTATTTTCATATTTCTTACAATCATTCTTCGATTGTTTCATAGTTTTCATCCTCAATTTCCCCTAACAAACTATTGTTATTCAGAGGTTATTTAGAATTGTAACATGCTGCCCAATGAAGCCGAAGACCTTACCCGTCCAATACCTATAGCATAACTTAACTTACTAATATTGATATATGTAATTCTCAATAATACACGGTATAACCCTTTACGTACGGACGAGAGGCTTATGTCCCCTTCCACTACCGTGGATAACTCAGTCCTTATATATATAACTTGGGCTCACTATTCTGAGTACGTCACTTTACTTGATCTTCTTGAATTTACTGTTGGTCACTCTTCACACGATTCGGTCGAGGGCAATCTATTCTCATTAATGATGTTCTGGAACAATTGCCAATCTATTCTAAGTAATACATTATAATTTAGGTCGCATGTACATAACATATTCCCTCACTCTAATCAACACGAGTCACTAGAAAATGTGTAGCTTTTCATAACCTACTAAACCTTCCAATGATTTCCTCTACCTTTTATCTGTACAACTCATAATCATCTTATCATTACCTTTGCACATCAACTTGGGATACTTCGGAACGTTGTGGCCATGGCTACTATACTCAATTAACCCCATGTACCTTTGCGGCACAATCCGGTATGCGCTCGACCACACTGACTATAAGACGGTCGGGGCGGTCTCACTCAACCTTTACAACTTTGACCTTGAGATATTGGCATCTTTGAACCCTTTAAATATCGGCCATCCCTGACCAATAAACTTCCTGGGTTATGGGCTCCCTGACCCATCAAGGGCCTATCTCTATCAAATGCTCTAGGATGAAGTCATTGAATCAATACCTGCACCGCTTTCCTTACATCCTTATCAGATGAAGTCGGTGGTAGGACTGATGGTATGGGAGCTTCCCTCAACTCCCCTGGTACTATTACATTTGTCAACACCTAGGAAAGCAACTTACTCATATCCTTTTAGGGGTCTGTCTCAATAGAGAGCATAATACTCACATTTACACTCAATCCAACCTCAATCTCCGTGCTAATCATAGCCCTATTGAAAAACTTCATTGTTGTAATCATAAACACGATAAGATTTATAAATAGAATTCTTACAACTCATCTCTATAGCACGATTCTAGATCATGAAGGAAGGTAACCATCATCCTAAATGCTCTGTAGCCTCATGTCTATTAGTGTGGTGCACAACACACCCATAACACAAGAATCTACTAGACACGGCTTGTAGAGTCCCTAGGACAGACCTACTCTGATACCAAGTTTGTCACGATTCAAACTGGAGGGTCATGACGGGCACTCGGACCTTACCTGCCGAGTACCACTAATCATATATTTAGCATATAACCGTAATTTCCCATCGTCCACGAGGGCCACCACGAGATACCCTGATGATATATGAAAATAGTAAACTGGAAAAGAGCTATGTAAAATCCTATAAACAGAGGGACCCATCCTACATATATATGCATTCCAAGGCCGACAAGGCCATACATGACTACTATACACATGACACCTAAGCCTCTAAAGAGTACGTAACATCATGAGGTTGGGACAGGGTCCCGCCGTACCCCTATGCATATCAAGAATATTGTACCATTACTAGACTGCAACTCTGGAACAAGTATAGTGCTTCAATAACAGTTGAACCAGCAACCTACTAATGCGGACCGTCACCTTGTCTATCGGAGCCTGCGAGCATGAAACACAGCGTCCTCCGACAAAAGGGACGTCAGTACAAATAATGTACCGAGTATGCCAGATATGATGAATAGCATAATAGAGACCTAAAAGTAATATGAGACAAGAAACAACCAACCAGTAGAGAAAGCCTCTGAGGCCATAATATACCTAAGTACCATGTCTGTGTAGAATGCCTCTGAGGGCCATAATATGCCTAAATGCCATGCACATATGTGTATATAACGACGTCTTCCATCATATCATTTCGGCCTCTGTGGGCATAATCATTTTTAGTGTATATCTGTACCAACTGCAGGTGGTGTGCGTATATAACGCCGTATCCCTTTTCCCATTCCCCATACATATATAATGCATACATATAGTAGAGTATATAACTCCTTTGAGGTCAAGGTATGTACATGAATGTAATGCATGAATGATATGATAATAAGACACCATAAGTTTGTCGGAGTGATGTAATATCGCTTTATCTCCGATTAATATTATGAATACTAACATCTTTTCCATATACCTCAATAAGGATTTAGGAACATATTTAGACATGCTTTGACAATATGAATAAATAACATGAACATTCTTAACTACTAAGAGTAGAATCATTTATGGAACAATACTACATTTACGTTTCATTACATGGAACATGCCAAAAGAAATAAGGATTTGCCTTAACATACCTGGGTTCTATGCTATGACTACAATGAGTCAATATTACTCTTCAGCCTTTTCACCTTATATAAACAGCTCGTAGAAGGTCGTAGAAGACGAATTGTGCCTTGGTTGTCCACTTCAACACCTCCCGTCACTTCACATTATCATGAAGAACTCTCAGATTAGCTTTATATTTGGAGGAGAAATGGAGGAGATTTAATAAAATTTGGTGATATTTAAACTAGAGGTGCTCGAATGATTTTACTATTAGAGATGCCTTTGTAACATTTGAAATAAGCAAGTGATGAAAATGACCGAATCCCAAATGACATAAGCAGTTGGAGCACCTTTTACAGTACCCCACTATCACACTTCCTCATCATTCCAAATTAAGGAATATATATATAAATGACTTTCAATCTATAGATATTTATATCCTTATTCAAAGTGGATGGTATGGACATCTGTCTCTCCCTCTCCTCTTTGTGTAAAATATTTCATCAATATGGAAAGTAACCGTAGAAGACATGGTGCATATGAAATCAGTCTTTGCCACCACACCCCCTAAAAATGCTTAGTCATTAGTACATTTATCCCTTGATGCCACATTATTTTCATATGTATTATCAACATAGCCCATTTGTTGCCACCTATCAATGGCACATGTGGATTTTGTCCATGTAATTTATCCAATAATCTTAATTAATTACACTCACCGTCGTCACACTTGTTAAGTCCTAAATCATTTTGGGACCGCACCCTTTATATATTAAACTTCTTTATTTGCATACGTGACTATGACCAATAAAAATCCTTCAACGCTCGGGTCTATTTACATACGTCTAACGATTCAAACCATGGCCTGAAAGTATGGGATGTTATATAATCGATATACTCAATCAGATAAAAAGACTTGATTCTTTTCTAAATGTCTATATTGCATATAGAATATTGTTAACAACTCTTGTAACAGTTGCCTCAATGAAAATAAGTTTTTCAAAACTAAAATTGATAAAATCTTACTTAGATCAACCATGTCTCAAGAGAGATTGAATGAAATAGGTATATTATCCATTGAAAAAGAATTATTAGAAAAAATCGATTATAAAACGATTATTCATAGCTTTTCATCTCAAAAAGTTAGAAAAATTAATTTCAAATAAAAACTATACATTATATATGTCGCGCCCTATTTTGACCTGCTCGGGTCAAAGCGGAGCACAGACGTATGGGGGTGATTCCTGGGTAAAATGATTGAGGAGTCGCCACCTAATTATCTTTTACGGTGAATTAGGACACCTAAATATTAAACTAAATGCTGCAATGTAACTCCGATTTTAATGGTCTGCGAAACTAATGAGATTCTAGGTAAGGGTTCTTTATTATCCTAAAGGGAAGGGGTTAGGCATCCTTTAAGATCCGCTAACATGCGGTTATCCGGTCAAACTCAGGTTAATTATTGCTAGAAAAATGCATGTTTTACAAGTATAATAGATTAAAAGATGTTTGCAAATAATTAGTAAATGATGCATTTTATACAAGTGCGTATTCAGATAACATAAAAAGAAAGATACATGTAAAGTTTTGAAAAATATGCATTTGTGACAATAAATTATTTATACTACCAAAGAAGTAAAATTTTGGGAATCATTGAATTGTAAATTGACAAAAGATAAACTTATTCGGTATGATTTAATAAAGAAAATAAAAGATGACAAAAGTTGTTTTGAAAATCTTGAATACGCGTGACGAGCCTAAAATAAGTAACTAGCGAAGGATTTCTAAGTTTGAATTTAACCGAGCCTACAAATAAATAAGCTAGCGACGGATTTCAAATCTTAAACTACCCTATGAATTAATCCTAAGTTTGCCTATTCTAAGCATTTCAATAGTTACATAAGTGCGATAAATAATATTACAATACAAAGCGGGATAAAAGCTGAATTTAAAGAAAGAAATAAAATAAACTCCGAGGAATAATTGCCTTTATTTACTTTAATCCCTGCAAGCTGTCAAGAACAAACGGTTAGAAACAGTTAAATACAAATAACTTCATATCCGTATTCAAAACAGTGAATGTTTTGATCGCGGAGGGCTCAGACTTAAATTTTGAAAAGAACATTCCAATCACGTCGTGGCTGCAAACATATGACTAATGTAGTTTATTTTGATTGCCTCGCCTACTAAACGTGTTGGTCTCTCGGGTGAAATAGAAAAGATCACTATAATCACGTCGTGGCTGCGAATATATAACTTGTTGGTTATTTTAGTCACCTCGCCTACTAAACATGTTGATCTCGGATAAAAAGGTTTAAGTCTTCATCATTGCCCAGAAGTTATATTTCCGTCTTTGCAACTGTGGAGGCCTCAAAATCGACGGATATTTTTCATCGGCCAGTGTAGTATCGTGTTCAAATCAGTAAAATTTTAAATCGGAATGTAAACAAAGCAGCAGAGCGATGAGCGTAAAAACAGAGGCAGAGGAAAAAAGCTCGAAAATGACGCGGTGTCTAGTTTAAAACAAGAAAGCGATGAGAACGGTAATTTGAATGTCAAACAAAGGACTGAACAGAAAGCAATGTTTGAAAGGTGCGGTGTTCAGTTTAAAACAAGAAAATGATAAAAACAAGAAACAAAGATGTCAAACGGAGCAAACAAACAAAAAAACAAACGCCAACAGACGGTATTTATTCAAAACAGTAGAAACAATGATATCCGTCGCAAGAAATCTAAAACAAGAACTTAATAAAACAATAATATATCCGTTGCACGGATATCTAAAACGATTAAACTAAAAAAAGCGAAGCGAAACGAAGAAAAGCGCGGCCTCGAATTCAATTTCACGGCCTTAATGCGATATTAATAAAACAAGAAGCGATTGCCAAAGAAGCGAGCGGTGAGCAATTTAAAATATCCGACCCGAGTTACGAAATTGAAATATTCAAATCGGGTCGCTCCGACCGGTCAAGGATCTGACCCGGATCGATGATCCAAACTCTAATCGATTTCAAAGACCAAATTCAGATAACCAATAACGAGAATATGGAATGCAAGAATTCTGGAAATATCCAAATCGGGTCGATCCGACCCGGATCAGTGACCCGACCCGGATCAGTGTTTCAACCCGGATCAGATTTCAACACCCAATTCAGATAACCAATAACAAGAATACGAAATGCAAGAATTCTGAAAATGTTACCCAACCGGGTCGACTGACCGTCAAGGATCTGACCGGATCAGTGATCCAAACTCGAATCAGATTTCAGCACCAAATTCAGATAACCAATAACAAGAATATGGAATGCAAGAATTCTGGAAATATCCAAATCGGGTCGACCCGACCCGGATCAGTGTTTCAACCCGGATCAGATTTCAACACCCAATTCAGATAACCAATAACAAGAATATGAAATGCAAGAATTCTGAAAATGTTACCCAACCGGGTCGACCCGACCCGGGTCAGTGACCCCACCCGGATCAGCGATCCAAACTCGAATCAGATTTCAACACCAAATTCAGATAACCAATAACAAGAATATGAAATGCAAGAATTCTGGAAATATCCAAATCGGTCGACCCGACCCGGATCAGTGTTTCAACCCGGAATCAAATAATTTCATCAATTTCAGATAACCAATAATAATAACAGCAACAATGCAAGAAATTTGGAAATTCAAATCGGGTCGACCCGACCCGGGTCAGTAACCCGACCCGAAATCAGTGATCCAAATCAAATTTTAACACCAAATTCAGATAACCAACATACATAAATATGAAATGCAAGAATTCTGAAAATGTTACCCGAACCGGGTCGACCCGTGTCGGATCGACCCGACCCGAAATCAGTGAAGAAAATCAGAGAATCAAAATGGGAGAACAAACCTTTTCGGACTTGATTCTTGAAACAACAAAGAAGCCAAATGCTTTAAACTCAAGAACACAACAAAATATTTATGTATATATGGAATAATCTTCCGAAAATCCTTCCAAAAATCTATTTTTCTCCCCCCGAAAAAATCCTCCTCAAAATGAAGAACAACATGGGGTATTTATAGGTGGATTTCCCCCCAAGAACGAGTTTGAAATTCGAATTAAAGGTAAAGATTTCTGAATTTTGGAAGCGGATTTTAGGGGTATGGGCGTGGGCGAAGTGACGGGAGGGGTGTGGTGGTGTCAGGGTTGGTGGCAGGGAGTGGGTGGTGGCAGGGGGCGAGGTGATCGATCGCGTCGGGGTTAGAGGCAGCGATTTGTGAAGGGGTTAGGGTTTGAATTTTTTTGTTTTGTTTTGGGTTTTGGGATTTTTGTTTGGGTTTATTTGTTAAATGGGGATTTGGGGAGTTGGGTGTAGAAGGTGTGGGGTTGGGCGGTTTAGGGGTTTCGGGTGGGGTGACGGGTTGGTTGATTGGGGAGTGAGTGGTCCGGTTGGGAGAGAATGGGTATTGGGTGGTGGCTTTTTTTTTTTGTTTTGTGGGTTAGTTTTGGGGGAATTAAAAGGGATTGGGTTTAAAGGGTTTTGGGCCAGCCGGTTTGGGTGGCGGGTGGGCTTCGGTGGTGGGCTGGCCAGTTGGGCTTGCTGAAATAAGGGAATGGGGAGTTGAATTATTTTGGGTTAGGAAATAATAAATGGGTTATGGATTTAAAAATATGAAAGGGGTTTAATATTAAAATATTATTTTTGTAAAAGATGTGAATTATTTAAAATAACATAACGACGTGATAATAATAAAATATTATAATATTTTGCGAAATATTTAATGCTTAATAAAAGGAAAATGCGATGCAATTTTGCGAGAATAAGATAACATAGAATTTCGGATAAAACTTATGATTATTATAAAAATGCAAATGATAAAAAATGCGAATAATAATAATAATAAGAGGATATACACATATATGCCTATATTTTAAAATTATTTTAGAAGTGTCAAAATATTAAAAATTACGAATAAAATCATAAAAGATGGGACAAAATTGGGTGTCAACAGATGCCCCTCTTTGGACGGAGACGATGAAAGAGTTTTCGGCCAAAGAAGTTGACCGAGTAGCCAATTTTGTCCTGATCATCGGGACTGCATGGGAAGAAATAGAATCCCGAGGGGTATAGAAGTTGCAAAAAGATAGTGCATATTCAAGAAACAATGCCCCAGTGTCGACTTAGGATGACACTGGTCGCAGATGCGAGAAACTAATGGGAAAAGCGGATCGACGTTCGAAGTAGGTCGTTGACCAATTTGCCTCGATTCGCCGTAAGAGATAGTTCCACGCTGTGATGAAATTCCTGCAAATAAAAACTCCTGCAAACTAAAGCTTAAGATATAATTAGTGTATAACTGCTGAGAAAAATTGTAGAGAAAATAACTTAGAAATACCCGCATTAGGAGGTGGGCGCCTGACTGAAATTAAAATACCCTCATTATAAGGTGGGCGCCTGACTGAAATTAAAATACCCTCATTATAAGGTGGGCGCCTGACTGAAATTAAAAATACCCTCATTATAAGGTGGGCGCCTGAAATGACGTCGTTGGATCGACGTGTTGTGTTGAAGACGTCGTTGTAATGTTGTTGACGTCGCTGTTGTATAGACTTTGCTGATGTCGTCGTTGTATAGACGTTGATGATGTCGTCGTTGTATAGACTTTGCTGATATCGTCGTTGTATAGACGTTGATGATGTCGTCGTTGTATAGACTTTGCTGATGTCGTTGTTGTATAGACTTTGCTGATGTCGTTGTTGTTGTAAAAAATAGTTGTCGTGCTGCCGTAACGTCGTGGACGTTGTTGTAATACTGTTGAAGATAGTTGATGTGCTGCAGTTACGTCAATGACGTTGTTGTAATCTTTGTAAAGATAGTCTTTGCGTTGAGGACGCCATTGTAATCTTTGTTGACGTCGTTGCAATCTTTGTAAAGATATTTGTTGTGTCGCGTAACGCCGATGACGTTGTTGTAATGATGTTTGCTATTGCGGATAATTTGTTGTCTTTGGCGTCGTTGTAATTCTGTTGAAGATAGTTGATGTCTTTGCGATACGTCAATGACGTTGTTGTAATCTTTGTAAAGATAGTCTGCTGCGTTGAGGGCGCCATTGTAATCTTTGACGCCGTCGTCGAGATGGGGTAAAAGATATTTGTTGTGTTGTTGTAAAAGATAGTTGTTGCGCTGAAGACGTCATTGTAATGTTGTTGACGTCGTTGAGATGCGGTAAAAGATAGTTCCTGCATTGCCGTAAAACATAGTTGCTGCGTTTGAAGACGTTATTTGACGTCGTTGAGATGCGGTAAAAGATAATTATCGTCTTTGCGTTCTTTGTAAAGATAGCCGCTGCGTTGAAGATGTCATTGTAATCTTTGTTGGCGCCGTTGAGATGCGGTACAAGATATTTGTTGCATTGCCGTAAAGATAGTTGATGCGTTATCGTAAAGATAGTCGCCGCTACCAAGACGTCATTGTAATGCCGCTGACGCCGTTGAGATGCGGTAAAGATAGTTCTTTGCATTGCCGTAAAGATAGTCGTTGTTGTTTGAAGACGTCATTGTAATCTTTGTTGACGTCGTTGAGATCTTTGTAAAGATAGTTGTTGTGTTGTCGTAAAAGATATTGCTGCGCTGAAGACGTCATTGTAGTGTTGTTGACGTCGTTGAGATGCGGTAAAAGATAGTTGCTGCGTTGAAGACGTCATTGTAATGTTGTTGACGTCGTTGTAAAGCTGTAAAAGATATTTGTTGTGCTGCCATAATGTCGGTGACATTTTTGAAATGTTGTCCTGTTGTAAGAGATGTAAGTGACGTCATTGCCGTCAGTTTGCTGTAATAGGGTTCCACGTTGTGCTGAATCTTCTGCCGATGTGAATTGAAATGTCGTCCTGGCACGGGCGAAAATGTGATGCGACGTCTTTGCCGTCGGGTTTGCCTTGTTGTCGTTCTTTGTGATCCGAAATAACATCTTTGTGCAGACATAATAGTCGGGACCCTGTAGGTCAAGATGATGTCTTCGTATAAATGCAGAACAAGAACGTAATCCTTGTAGTGAGTTGTAGTGCCGAAATTCTTTGGGGAATTGATCATAACTGATGTGGCTTCCCTGCTTTTTCAACCTGAAGAACCTGTACTCAAAGAAAATTTGTGAGTTTGGGGAGGGGCGGTTGATTCGCGTTGACTTGATAGCTTTGGCTCTTGATAGCTGCATGTCCTGCTGATTTGGACCTGTAGCCCCTGTTTGGTTCCCAGTCTTGGCTAACCGTTAATGAAAACATTTGTTGAAAATAATTTGTTTATAAGAAAGTATGTTTATCATTAAAAAGTTCTTGTCGAACTGCTAATGAAAATATTTGTTGAAAATGATTTGCTTATAAGAAAGTATGCATATTAGTAAAAAAAATCTTGTCAAACTCTAATGAAAGTATTTGTTGAAAATAAATTGTGTATAAGAAAGTATGCATATTAGTAATAAAAATCTTGTCAAACTTTAATGAAAATATTTGGTGAAAATAAATTGCTTATAAGAAAGTATGCATATATGTAAATGTCTGTCGAGCGGCGACATGCGGTGAAACAAAGCAAACGTCTTATCCAAAATCCTCTTAGGCTGAAGACTTAGTTTGCCGATGTTTTTCCATGTTTATCGGCGTCCTCAACGGTGATCCCTTAAAATGCCCCAGTTCCGATATGTGAGGATGATGATCTTTTAAGCGGACAACCGAGTCTTGTGTAGATTGCTTGCACGCCTATCAGGGTGATCAGATGGGTGCATTTTATCATGTACGAGATAAAGGAGAAAATATTTCTAATGGTGGGACCGAAGCCGATTTAGGCCGCCTACGTATCTCCATGAGGGAATCAGGTCATGACGTAGTTAATTACAAGTAAAGAGGGTTGTAAGGTTTTTCTAAAGATGGGACCGAAGCCGATGTGGCCGCCTACGTATCCCGCCGAGGGAATCAGGTCATAACGTAGTTCAGGTAAGCAAAGGAGATTGTAAGGATTTTTCTAAAGATGGGACCGAAGCCGATGTGGCCGCCTACGTATCCCGCCGAGGGAATCAGGTCATAACGTAGTTCAGGTTTACAAGTAAAAAGGAACTTGGGAAAATTTGTGATCTAAGAAACGGAACCCTACGTGGGTTCTATGCGTATCCCGACGAGGGAGCGCAACTTTTACAACAAAGAAAAAGTATTACATAGAGAATAACTAATCTTAGATATGGTATCTCTTCCCTGCATCTGCATTGATGGTTTTTTGCCATTCTATTCTGATAAGGTTGCCCCGGACAACTGTGTCCATCTGCTTTTCATCAATCAGTCTCTTAGTAAATGATTCTGTATCCAATTGGCTGCGAAAGAAATAGCATTGCCCAGTAGAAGTCCTGATCGTAGTGTGGTAGCCCAAGAGTACAAATGGCAAACGTCCGTGCCAATGCTTGTAACTATCAACCATCTTGATGTTTCATCCAAATCTGGCTTTGACTTATTCCAAAAATGCCTCAATTCTTCCGCTTGTGAGTCTTCCTTATATTCTTCGAAGCCTTGCTTGTTTGGGACCTTGTTTGCTTGTTTCATTATATGTCACATACTGCCGACAAATTAGTTTGCATGATGAAAAAAGAAAAGAGAATTATTGAACAAAACATATTTTATAATAGCAAAAGCAGATTTGTCATTTTAAGCTTTCAAAAGGTAGAGGCAAAACACATTAAATGCATATATGTGATTCAGGCCTCAATCAATCGCATTGTTTCATTAAAAATTAATGCAGTTAACTAGTTTCTGGGAGAAACAAGGTCAGGGCGCATGTCCAATTTTCCCAAAACATCTCCTTGCTCTGCATCCCAACTGGTTGAGTCTCTAGCGTAATCACCGAGAATCATATTGCTTTTTGCTTCTTTTCAAAGAATGAAAAATCTTTTGAATCCCTTCACGAGGTTGGCTGCATTGTCCTCCTTTGATTCCCGAGTGACGATGCTTTGACGAATGATCGACTCGTAGGCGGAACAGGCTTTGGTAAAGAAGCATCTTCCTTCCTTCGAGATTGGTTGATAAGACTTTTCCAAGAAAAGATGATGCCATGACCCGCGACTTTGGAGGAAGTACTTCTACTCCGAACGGTGCCTTCACTTGGATCAGAATCATAGGGGTAATAAAGGTCGATGATTCAACCTTTTCCTTTCTCTGGGTAGCACAATAGTCCCTTCCAAATTGTGGTCTTCATCAACAAAGAATCATATTTACCTTGGCATCGTCATGATTTGGCAAAGGGTTATTATTTACATTAAAGGAAGGTCCTTTCAGTTGGATAACTCCTTCTTTGATCAATGTCTCAATTTTGTTTCTGAGGGCATAGCAATTCTCAGTGTCGTGCCCAGGAATCCCCGAGTGGTACGCACAATGCTTAGTCTCATCGTGCCATTTTGGAACAGGATTGGGGACATTTCCTGGGATGGGCTGGAGTATTCCTGCGGTTTTCAGTCTTTCATATAATTGGGCTCGAGGTTCGGCTAAAGGTGTATAGGTTTTGGCTGGCTTTCTTTCGTATTTTGCGTGGGGTCTGGGCGCGTTAGGTAAATGGACTCGTGGCTGAGGTAAGTATGCGGGCTGATATTGCGGGGGATTTTGGATAGACAGGTGCTCGAGGCAGGCTATATATTGGCTGGGTATGGTAGACAGGGTAGGGACCAGGTGGGTATTGATAGTAAGGTTGAGGGCTATGGGCATATGGGCTATAATAGGAAAGCTGAGGATTTTGGGCATTTTGATTGTAGTAGGGAGGCTGGGGTGATGGCATTTGGTAGGTTGACATTTGATTTGGCCTATGTTTCTGAACTGTCACCACAGAGGACACTCCATCTCTCTTCCTCTTTACTGCTCCCTCAAATGAGTCCGATTGGATCGTCTCACTTGTTGCTTGCAATGCTACAAAGTTTGTAATTCTTCCTGTTCTGATTCCCTCTTCTATGAAATCTCCCATCCTTATAACTTCAGAGAAACTTCGTCCTATGACGCTTATCATTCTCTCATAGTATGTTGCATCTTTCAAAGATTGTACAAAGAGAGGGTCATCTCACTTTCTTCTATCGGGGTTGAACTTTCACGCTTCGCCTCCACTTCATGGCGTATTCTCTGAAGGTCTCTGTGGACTTCTTTTCCAACTTCATCGATAAAATCTGTCCAAGACTGTGTCGGTGTTGAATTTAAATCATCCACAAAATCTTGTGCCATCGTGCCCCAATTACGCCATTTTTTGGTCTGGCTTGTGTACCCAGTCTAGTGCTTCTCTGTCAACCTCCTTACGAACACCTTCATTATGATGGCCTGATTTTTACCTACCCCAATCAGTTTGTCGCAGTACGATCTCAAATGAGAGTAAGGATTTCTTTTCCCATCAAACAAGTCAAATTTTGACATTTTATATCCGACAGGCAATTCAATGTCGGGATGCATGCACAAATCTTCGTACTCGAGTCCTTCATGCCCCTTGCTGGTTTGGATATTCTTGAATGCTTCTTTCAGGCTATGAATCTCTCTCGCCACACTTTCACCGGTTCGATCCTCACCGTCGTCCATTTCTTCACACCGCCAATTTCAAGAGTCATGTTTGGTAATCGTGGTTGTAAAAGGTTGAGCTTCCGTTGCATATCTGGCACGTCTTTGTTCGTTGGGATCAGCGACGTGTGCCATCAATATGTGTTGGCCTGCTTGGTGATTTTGCATGGAAGAGGTGTTTTGGATGAGTGGGTTAATTTGGGTATGTGGAGTTGTAGGGTCATTTTGTAGCGGGCTTTGTTGTGGACTAGCTTGCGGGTTAGTGTGTTGTGGATTGGTTTTGCATAGTGGCGAATTATCGGGGAGGTTTTGGGGAAATGACAGTTCAGGAGATGAGAAAATTTGTGGTGCAGTTGCATTCGTCCCTTGTTCAGGGAGTGGGGTATTGGCGCTAATGGACAGGCTGGTGAGATTTTGGAGCCGTTCTATCTCAGTCTGCATGGCTGCCATCTGTTGTAACAGTTGGGCGATGTATTTTTCTTGGACGGTAGCATTTCTATTTTCCGAAGCCTCTGGTTCATCTCTGGAAAGAGTGATAAGTTCCAGGCCAGTCTGTTCGGATGCATCTAAATCAGTCATTTTGCTGAAGGATTGTGCCTTTGACCTCGTGAAGTAGGGATGATCCGCCATTTTTAGTCAACGCAAATCAACCTTTGGGAAAATAATCTAGACAAAATAAACCTTCTAAAAAAATTTTAAAGAAAACCAAGTTAGTACAAGGCGAGTAATTATTGCTTTAAATAATATACACATAGTGAAAAAGCAGGAGAAAACAACAAAATGATTGTAAGACAATTGAATGCGCATCCTAATATGCATGGAGCCTCCCTTATGCCGGAGGTGGGCCTAAACGCCAGATATGCGGGATTACGACAGATTTGATCCAAGCTGCTAAACTGCAATGCTTTGTCGGAAATGAGAAAAAATGAATGTACATTTTCCAATTTCAGCATGTCATGATTAGTCTATCCTTATCACGCTACACATAATATGATGATTGGTCGTTGGGTTGCGAAACCCGTAGACATCTTTGGCGGATTTCTTAATTGTGGAGTCGATACCAAGGATCGACCCACCTAAGGTGTATGCATGCATGACTTAAAATAAAGGGTGGTATAGCTCTATCTTAAATTTTCTAAGATTTGGCTGACTAGACACAAGGTTCCCGAGCGGACTACTCGAGTGAGAAGGCTACGCGGCCACCAGATGGTCCGGTCACTCCGCGCATACGCCAACTCTCCTAAAATTTGGTAGATTGAAAGAAATTTGCGGGTGCGCAAAACACACCTCGCGTGTAGTGTGTGATAGTGTCAATTTTCCAGAGTGGAAGAAATATGAGCGAAATGCCAATTTAAGATAAGCAGTAAAAATATGGAAATTAAAGCAGTTATGCACGCAAAATTTCACGAAGGAAACAAATCAAAGCATTAAATTAAATAAAGAACAAAAGTAAAGCGCAATAATAATTAACCTGATTTTGCTAGGGTTAAGAGCCTGAATTCCCCAGTGGAGTCGCCATGCTGTCGCGCCCTATTTTGACCTGCTCGGGTCAAAGCGAAGCACAGACGTATGGGGGTGATTCCTGGGTAAAATGATTGAGGAGTCGCCACCTAATTATCTTTTACGGTGAATTAGGACACCTAAATATTAAACTAAATGCTGCAATGTAACTCCGATTTTAATGGTCTGCGAAACTAATGAGATTCTAGGTAAGGGTTCTTTATTATCCTAAAGGGAAGGGGTTAGGCATCCTTTAAGATCCGCTAACATGCGGTTATCCGGTCAAACTCAGGTTAATTATTGCTAGAAAAATGCATGTTTTACAAGTATAATAGATTAAAAGATGTTTGCAAATAATTAGTAAATGATGCATTTTATACAAGTGCGTATTCAGATAACATAAAAAGAAAGATACATGTAAAGTTTTGAAAAATATGCATTTGTGACAATAAATTATTTATACTACCAAAGAAGTAAAATTTTGGGAATCATTGAATTGTAAATTGACAAAAGATAAACTTATTCGGTATGATTTAATAAAGCAAATAAAAGATGACAAAAGTTGTTTTGAAAATCTTGAATACGCGTGACGAGCCTAAAATAAGTAACTAGCGAAGGATTTCTAAGTTTGAATTTAACCGAGCCTACAAATAAATAAGCTAGCGACGGATTTCAAATCTTAAACTACCCTATGAATTAATCCTAAGTTTGCCTATTCTAAGCATTTCAATAGTTACATAAGTGCGATAAATAATATTATAATACAAAGCGGGATAAAAGCTGAATTTAAAGAAAGAAATAAAATAAACTCCGAGGAATAATTGCCTTTATTTACTTTAATCTCTGCAAGCTGTCAAGAACAAACGGTTAGAAACAGTTAAATACAAATAACTTCATATCCGTATTCAAAACAGTGAATGTTTTGATCGCGGAGGGCTCAGACTTAAATTTTGAAAAGAACATTCCAATCACGTCGTGGCTGCAAACATATGACTAATGTAGTTTATTTTGATTGCCTCGCCTACTAAACGTGTTGGTCTCTTGGGTGAAATAGAAAATATCACTATAATCACGTCGTGGCTGCGAATATATAACTTGTTGGTTATTTTAGTCACCTCGCCTACTAAACATGTTGATCTCGGATAAAAGGTTTAACTCTTCATCATTGCCCAGAAGTTATATTTCCGTCTTTGCAACTGTGGAGGCCTCAAAATCGACGGATATTTTTCATCGGCCAGTGTAGTATCGTGTTCAAATCAGTAATATTTTAAATCGGAATGTAAACAGCGATGCGATGAGCGTAAAAACAGAGGCAGAGGAAAAAAACAGCTCCGAAAATGACGCGGCGTCTAGTTTAAAACAAGAAAAACAAGAGAACGGTAATTTGAATGTCAAACAAAGGATCGAACAGAAAGCAATGTTTGAAAGGTGCGGTGTTCGATTTAAAACAGTAGAAATGATAAAAAGCGATGTCCTGAAGCAGGAGCAAACAAACAAAAAAAAAAACAAGCGCCAACAGACGCGGTATTTATTCAAAAGCAGAAACAATGATATCCGTCGCAAGAAATCTAAAACAGTAAAATTAATAAAATAATAATATATCCGCTGCACGGATATCTAAAACAGCTTAAACTAAAAACAGAGAAGCGAAAGCGAAAGAAAAGCGCGGCCTCAATTCAATTTTCGGCTTACTTTAATGCGATATTAATAAAACAAGAAAAACAAAGGCCAAAGAAACGAGCAAAGGAGCGCTTAAAATATCCGACCCGAAGTTCGAAATTCGAAATATTCAAATCGGTCGCTCCGACCAGTCAAGGATCTGACCCGGATCGATGATCCAAACTCGAATCGATTTCAGACCAAATTCGGATAACCAATAACAAGAATATGGAATGCAAGAATTTCTAAATATCCAATCGGTCGACCCGACCGATCGATGACCCGATCCGGATCGGTGACCCGACCGGATCGATGACCGACCGGATCGATGTTTCAACCCGGATCAGATTTCAACACCCAATTCAGATAACCAATAACAAGAATATGAAATGCAAGAATTCTGAAAATGTTACCCAACCGGGTCGACCCGACCCGGATCAGTGATCCAAACTCGAATCAGATTTCAGCACCAAATTCAGATAACCAATAACAAGAATATGGAATGCAAGAATTCTGGAAATATCCAAATCGGGTCGACCCGACCCGGATCAGTGTTTCAACCCGGATCAGATTTCAACACCCAATTCAGATAACCAATAACAAGAATATGAAATGCAAGAATTCTGAAAATGTTACCCAACCGGGTCGACCCGACCCGGGTCAGTGACCCGACCCGGATCAGCGATCCAAACTCGAATCAGATTTCAACACCAAATTCAGATAACCAATAACAAGAATATGAAATGCAAGAATTCTGGAAATATCCAAATCGGTCGACCCGACCCGGATCAGTGACCCGACCCGGATCAGTGTTTCAACCCGGAATCAAATAATTTCATCAATTTCAGATAACCAATAATAATAACAGCAACAATGCAAGAAATTTGGAAATTCAAATCGAATTCGACCGGTCAAGAATCTGACCGAAATCAGTGATCCAAATCAAATCTTAACACCAAATTCAGATAACCAACATACATAAATATGAAATACAAGAATTCTGAAAATGTTTACCGAACCGGGTGGACCCGTGTCGCGACCCGAAATCAGTGAAGAAAATCAGAGAATCAAAATGGGAGAACAAACCTTTTCGGACTTGATTCTTGAAACAACAAAGAAGCCAAATGCTTTAAACTCAAGAACACAACAAAATATTTATGTATATATGGAATAATCTTCCGAAAATCCTTCCAAAAATCTATTTTTTCTCCCCCGAAAATCTCCCCCTCAAAATGAAGAACAACATGGGGTATTTATAGGTGGATTTCCCCCCAAGAACGAGTTTGAAATTCGAATTAAAGGTAAAGATTTCTGAATTTTGGAAGCGGATTTTAGGGGTATGGGCGTGGGCGAAGTGACGGGAGGGGTATGGTGGTGTCAGGGTTGGTGGCAGGGAGTGGGTGGTGGCAGGGGGCGAGGTGACAGGTCGCGTCGGGGTTAGAAGCGTGGCGATTTGTGAAGGGTTAGGGTTTGAATTTTTTTGTTTTGTTTTGGGTTTTGGGGATTTTTGTTTGGGTTTATTTGTTAAATGGGGATTTGGGGAGTTGGGTGTAGAAGGTGTGGGGTTGGGCGGTTTAGGGTTTTCGGGTGGGCCGACGGGTTGGTTGATTGGGAGTGGGCTGGTCCGGTTGGGAGAGAATGGGTATTGATTTGGTGGGTTTTTTTTTGTTTTGTGGGTTAGTTTTGGGGAATTAAAAGGGATTGGGTTTAAAGGGTTTTGGGCCAGCCGGTTTGGGTGGCGGGTGGGCTTCGGTGGTGGGCTGGCCAGTTGGGCTTGCTGAAATAAGGGAATGGGGAGTTGAATTATTTTGGGTTAGGAAATAATAAATGGGTTATGGATTTAAAAATATGAAAGGGGTTTAATATTAAAATATTATTTTTGTAAAAGATGTGAATTATTTAAAATAACATAACGACGTGATAATAATAAAATATTATAATATTTTGCGAAATATTTAATGCTTAATAAAAGGAAAATGCGATGCAATTTTGCGAGAATAAGATAACATAGAATTTCGGATAAAACTTATGATTATTATAAAAATGCAAATGATAAAAAATGCGAATAATAATAATAATAAGAGGATATACACATATATGCCTATATTTTAAAATTATTTTAGAAGTGTCAAAATATTAAAAATTACGAATAAAATCATAAAAGATGGGACAAAATTGGGTGTCAACAATATAAAATTTTCTTTAAATAAAAATATTAAGGTCTCTTATCGAAGTTTGGCTTCAGGTTACTAATATTGTTGAGCCGCCCCTTACATAATGTCACACATCAACAATCTAAAGGAAATATCTAAATAAATGTAGGATACAGGGTAAAGCTATTATTGAAAAGATTGGGTAAATGATAAAATAAAATTATTAAATAATAAGCAAAGGCTGTAGGACGATTAATCCCTTGAGTATTTCATTCCAATGATAGGAAATATGTACAATATTACAATGTAGTACTAATCTAAGTTACCCAAAATATAAGATGCTAATCATCCTAACTAATTGATGACAAATTGATTTACACTCCTAATTACAGTATTACAATATTCTTAATTAGTGGTGATTGGAGATAATTATGGGATTGCCCCATAATTATTCTTACAGTCCCCCGCAGTCTTAGCGGGAGGTTCTCGTATGCTGAGACTGTCCCTGAAATCATCAAAAAATATGCGTGGAAGACCTTTCGTGAAGATGTCTACAATCTGATAACGGGACGGTACATAGAGAACATGAACTTTTCCACGGGCAACCTTTTCTCGGACGAATAAGATATCCATTTCGATATGTTTTGTGCGTTGATGCTGAACAGGATTACCGGATAAGTATACCGCACTTACATTATCACAATAAACAAATGTTGCCTTCTCAATCGGACAATGGAGCTCTAAGATAAGATTACGGAGCCAACACAATTCAGCGACCACATTGGCCACCCCCCGGTATTCTGCCTCAGTGCTCGATCAAGAAAAATTTGGTTGGCATTTGGATGACCATGAAATCAGATTATCTCCCAAAAACACACAATAACCCGAGGTGGAAAGTCGTGTGTCCGGGCAGCCACCCCAATCCGCATCTGTATAAGATGAGAGAGTCGAGATGAGGGATTTATACAAATGCAGTCCAAAATGAATAGTACATTTGATGTACCACAAAATCTTTTTGAGAGCCCCCATATGTTCTTCTTTTGTATCATGCATATGTAAACACACCTGTTGAACGACATAGGAGATATCAGGTCTCGTGAAAGTGAGGTACTGCAAGGCCCCTGCGAGACTGCAGTAGTGTGTAGGATCATTGTACGAAGTCCCTGCAGTGGTACTCAATTTGGCTTTGGTATCCAGTGGAGTGTATGATGGCTTGCAGGAAGACATACCGACTTTTTCAAGGATCTCCTTGGCGTATTTTTTTTTACTTAGAAATAGACCACCTGCATATTGAGTGACAGCAATGCCCAAAAAATAATTTAAAGGACCCAAATTCTTCATCACAAATTCTGTTGCGATAAAGTACATAATAGACTGGCAAAGTGAGGTAGATGATGCGGTGAGAATAATGTCATCTACATATAGGAGGATATACTCCATGTCAATTCCCTTATAAATTAATAATGATTGATCAGACTTGTTGTGGGAGAAACCAAAAGTGGATACAAAACCTGTAAACCTATTATACCAAGCCCATGGAGCCTGTTTCAAGCCATATAGGGACTTTTTTAGCAGACAAACATAATCTGGATGTGTAGAGTCAGGAACCGAACGACTGGAGCATGTAAACTGTCTCCTGTAGATGGTCATGCAAGAATGCATTTTTGACATCTAACTGATGAATGGTCTAGGATTTTGATAGTGCCAGGTTAAGAACAGTACGGATAGTTGCTGGCTTAACCACCAGACTAAATGTTTCACCACAATCTATTCCAACCTACTGAGACGTGCCATCACCAACTAGATGAGCTTTGTATCTTGCAAATGATCCATCAGAATTCTTTTATGGCAAACCCACATAGACATAATAATGTTCACATTAGATGGATGGGGCACTAATTTCCACGTCTTATTTTCAATAAGAGCATTAATTTCGTCTAACATGACAACTTTCCAATTCGGGTCTGATAAGGTTGCTTTGGGATTTTTTTGGTATAGGTGATGGTTGAACCGAAGATAGTAAGTTAAACTGACGTTTGGGCCAAAAAATCCTGTGTATGGCATGAGTTTCAATGGTCCGAGGTGTACCATCATCGGTTGGGTAGTAGGGGTCTTGGGTATGGCATTGGGTTGAGTGGAGGTATTGTGGCCCAAGTTCAAAGGTGTGTGGGACTGGGTTACCATTCGATTATTGGGCCAGGGTAATGGATTGGCTTTATTTACTGGTGAGGGAGCGGTGGGCTCCCCCACATGGTCCTGGTTGTCACGGGAACTCAACTGGGCCGAGACCACTGGTCCAATCCCGTGTAGTGGTTGGGTCGGGGTAATTTGGGTATTTTGTTATGTCAGTCCAACTGGTGTTTGAGTATTGAGATGGTGGTGTAAAATGAGATATATTATGTTGTCCAAAAAATCATATGAAGGTGAGGATGCAACATGAGACTTAGCAAACGGGAATGTAGACTCGTCAAAAACTACGTGACGAGAAATAATTATTTTCCCAATCATCATATCATAACATTTATATCCCCTATGGTTTAGTGGGTATCCCAAAAATACACAAGGAGTTGACTGAGCCTACAATTTGTTAATGGAAGTGGATAGAAACAAAGGATAACACAAACACCCTCAATTGTATAAAAGATGGGAGACGATGATACAACATTTGTGTAGGGCACACATTGGAGAGCAGTTTACTAGGAAGAATATTTAAAAGATATGTTGTCATTTGAAGTGCATAGTGCCAAAAATTTGGTGGTGTGGAAGAATGCACAAGGAGAGTGCGAATCATATTGTTAATTGTTTGAATTTTTCTTTCGGCTTTCCCATTTTGGGGTGATGTATGTGGACACGAAACACGCAAATACATCCCATTTTGGTGACAAAAATCCTTAAATTGGGTATTTATGAATCTCCCCAATTGTCACATTGAAAATATTTAATGGATTTGCCAAATTTAGTTTTGATAGAAACACTAAATTGTTTTAAAATGGTGTAGGTTTTTTATTTATGTTATAATGGAAAAGTCCACAAAAAAATCGAATAATCATCTAGAATTAGCATATAGTATTTATGACCTGCAGAACTCAAAACTGGGATGTCCACTAATCACAATGCAAAATATCAAATGGCATAAAAGTATGAGAAGTAGAAGATGCAAAAGGAAGATTAACATGTTTACCAAACACACAAGATTGGCAAACAGAAGAGTCCAAAAGTTGGTTACAAGAAAACAAATTATTCTTTCTAAGATTATTAGAAACTAGTGCTCCCAACCGATTGTGCCATACAATAAGAGAAATGACAGTAAAGGTTGATTGTTTGGTTATACGATTATTGGAAACAAAGGTGATAGGATACAAATCCCCCGTGCTATTACATCTCATGAGTTACATCCCCGTCTAAAAATCCTTCACAGAAAAGCCAAACGGATCAAAATTCACAGAAATATTATTGTCAATTGTAAAACGTCTAACGAATATCAAGTTCTTAATTAGTTTTGGTGCATATAGGATGTTTTTCAAGTATAATGGTGGGTGTGGAGAGGGTATTGTTACCCGACCAACACCACGAATTGGAATTTCTTGTCCACTGCCGACAATAATATTTTTATTATTGCTCATATTGAAATAAGATGAGAGATTACCTTGAGATGCCATCATGTGTGACATAGCCCCTTTGTCCATGTACCATGACTCGTCTGGAACACTTAGATTCATGTTGTTCATAGCTTGTTCGATATCAGTGGGTGCATAGCCTACCGAAGATGGTGCCTAGGCCGCAAATACATATTGTGGACGAGACCCTAAAACTCTGGGTTGGTGAGTTGAAAGTGGAGGCCTGGCCCACGATGAAGTTGGGTATGGGCATGGCGGGGCAGCCCACTGTGAGGCCCAAGCCCACGATGGGTACTGCCCCCACTGATTACTGCTACTGCCTGGACGCCACTGCCGTCGGCAGGTTGGCCACCGCCACGTCCTCGTCCCTTTCCACCATTATTTTTTTCTTTATTATTGTTACAGTTTGAACCTCATTTTTGGCCATTATTTTGACGATTACTATTGCCCCCCGAATCATAATTTTGGGGCTCCAAATCCGTGGAAAATAAGTTGGTGGAGACAAGAGTAGTTCCGACGGTGGCTGCTCCAGAAGATGCATGTTTTGCTTTCCGTGTTTCCTCTAGAATTAACCTCGAACGGGACTCATAGAAAGGAGGCAATGGATTACTTTGATGAATTAACAAAGCAACCCCATCATACTGTTCATTCAATCATGTAATCAACTGAAGGACCAACCTATGATTTGTCACGAGCGAACCAACGTTGGATAATTGGTCCGCAAGCATCTTCAATTCTTGACAATAAGTAGAGATATTTGAAAAATCATCCAATTTAACATTAGTAAATTGGTGTTCAAGATAAACGACTCTAGAAAGTTTGTTATTCTGAAATATATTTTGTAGATGTTCCCACGACTGTTGAGCCATAGAACTCGGCTCCAAAATGGTATGTAAAAGATCGTTGGATATAGTGTCATAAATCCATTGAAGGACAATAGCATCCAATCGGGACCATAGCTTTGTGTTCACCAAAACGGCGTTCGATGACGACTAGGAAGGTATGATATGGTCGATCACCTCACAGGCGCGGCAATGAATTTTAAACAATTCCACCCGAGAGGTATATTGCCCCTTTTCCATTTCAAGTGTTATGGAGATAAAGTTCTTGACGTTATTAACAACAAGAGCGGGATGAAAAGTTTATTTTTCGGCCATAGGTTCCACAATAAATCAAAACTTTAGAGAAGAAAAGAAGTATAGTTTGATGTTTTGGAAGTGAAAAACCCTTAGGGTTTAGGATAGGAATAAGCCGAGGAGGGGGGTTGTGTGGTTATTATCGGCTAGGGTTTTGCTTGGTTTAAGAAGTGGTTTACTTGCCGATCTAACCATAATAAGTTCCAATATTATCAAGGCAGTTTATTACAAATAATACACACACACACACACACACCCACACACACACACATATATATATACATACATACAAATAATGAAACTGAAATGGAGATTGAGTTTAAGCTGGTGGGCCTACCGAAGCCCACCAGTTGGCTATTTTTATCCATAGCTAGGCCTTCGTGCAAATATTAGCTTCCCTTTCATATTTCTATCTCGGCCAGAAAAGAATTGATTGGGCCTCAGCCCAATCGACATACTGTGTGATGAGGCACACTTGTCTGCATGAAGTGATGGGCCTCGTGAAGGCCCATCTCGATACAATATACTGGAAACAGCAAAGGGGAAAAAGAAAATTCAAGTTAGAAGGCACCTATAATTATCTAATGCAAATAAGAATTAACTAAACTAATCAAACATAATTAATCCAAGGTAATCTAATGGACTTAAGTTATCAGTAGTAAGGCAAGAAAGAAGAAGAAGCAAACAGTTGGGCCAGGCCCAATGCACAATTGTGAAGAAGAAAGTATAGAAGAAGTTAACATACATGGGCCAGGATTGAAATTGTAAAACGGACAAGAAGCATTTATTTCTTGAAGAAAAAACAAAAGAGGGGGGTAACCTCACCTTGTAAGGGTGGGGGGTGGTCTGGTGTCGTGCATGGGAAGAGGACGAGGGAAATTAATGCCCTTTCCTCTTCTGGCGAGGCAACAAAAATGTACAAAGGCCAGATTGCCAATGAAGGAGCGTGACAGAGAAACGTCAATTCGCCCACATATTGGCTTGGGCCTGGCCGTTTAAAATAAAAGGGGAAGGGGGTGGCCCGATATATTTTATGAATTAAAACGCCCATGGCCACATTTTTCAAATGTTGTCATATTTTAAACTTTTAAAACTAAAACACAATTTCATAAATAGCTTAATTAAAACAAAAGCTTGGTTTAAGTCTAATTTTGACACTAATCCGGATTTAGGAACTTGAAATCATGCAAATGACTTTTTAAATTAAAACATGATTTGAGATGTAATTCCATTATTGTATTTAATTAACAATTTCCCAAATTTGACGAAGCGAAATATTAATCTTTTAATTTTTAAGATTCTTTTAAGATAATTACATTGTCAGTTAGAATTCTAAAATAATCATTAATGATTAAATTATAAAAAAATAGGATATGATTTACAATATTTATAGTCAGTGATATTTCGTTAAATAAACAATAACAATAACAACATACCCAGTGAAATCCCACAACATGGGGTCTAGGGAGGGTAGAGTGTACGCAGATCTTACCGACCTTGATAGGTAGAGCGGTTATTTCTGAGAGACCCTCGGCTCAAGACAGAGCATAATCAAAAGCAAAGAAACATAAAAACAAAGTAAGAGAGACGGTCAGAAAATATTTAATATGGAAATGCTGGTATCAACAGTGAATAGGTCATGATAGCGCATTACAAAAAATAAGCAGTAACTAGCACAAGTAAATAAGCTAAACAAAGTAGGACACATAGAAGCAGAAATCAAGCTACATGGGCCTATAGAGCAATACTACACCTATTAGTATGATAGGCTAAGCGTACCTACAATACTAACACTAGAACTACCAGTTTGCAAGCGTAAGTAGGACTATGCTCGACTACCTACTACCCTTCTACCCTAATCCGTGTCCTCCATAACCCTTTATCTAAGGTCATGTCCTTAGTAAGTTGCACCTATGTCATATCTCATCTAATCACCTCTCTCTAATACTTCTTTGGCCTACCTCTACCCTTCTTGAACCCGTCCATAGACGACCTCTCACACCTCCACACTGAGCCATTTGTGTCTCTCCTCTGTACATGTCCAAACAATCTCAACCTCTCTTCGCGCATCTTATCCTCCACTGAGGTCACTCCCACTCTATCCCAGATATCATCATTTCTAATCTTATCCCTCCCTGTATGCCCGCACATCCATCTCAGTATCCTCATCTCTGCAACTTTCATCTTTTGAATGTGCGAAATTTTGACTGGCCAACACTCCGCCCTATATAACATAGTCGATCTAACCACCGCCCTATAGAACTTGCATTTAAGTTTTTGTGGCACCTTTTTGTCGCATAAGACTCCAGATGCAAGCCTCAATTTCATCCACCCTATCCCAATACGATGTGTGACATCGTCGTCAATCTCTCCATCCCCTTGGATAATAGACCCAAGGTACTTAAAGCTTCCCTTCTTTGGAATGACCTGAGTACCAAGCCTCACCTCCACGCCTGTCTCAAGGTCGCTCCCGTTATTGAACTTGCACTCCAAGTATTTTGTCTTGGTCCTACTCAGCCTGAACCCTTTAGATTCCAGAGTTTGTCTCCAAACCTCCAGCTTATCGTTCACTCCACTGCGAGTCTCATCAATCATGACTATGTCATCTACAAATAATATACACTGTGGCACCTCCCCTTAGATTTGTCGCGTCAGTCCATCCATCACCAAGGCAAATAAGAATGGGCTAAGAGTTGGTCCCTGGTTCAGCCCCATCATCACTAGAAAATGCTTTGAATCTCCTCCCACTATCTGTACCCTGGTCTTGGCTCCATCATGCATATCCTTGATCACCCTAGTGTATGCCACATGTACACCTCTAACCTCCAAACATCTCCATAGAACCTCCCTAGGAACTTTGTCGTATGCCTTCTCGAGGTCGATGAAAACCATATGTAAGTCTCTCTTCCTCTCCCTATACTGCTCCACCAACCTCCTAATAAGATGAATGGCTTCTGTGGTCGAACGCCCCGGCATAAATCCAAACTGGTTCTCGGAAATAGACACGCCTCTTCTCACCCTCATCTCCACGACCCTTTCCCAAACTTTCATAGTGTGGCTTAGCAGTTTGATACCCTTATAGTTATTGCAACTCTGGATATCACTTTTATTCTTGTATAGAGGGATAATTGTACACCACATCCATTCTTCGGGCATTCTCAAAATCTTAAAAATGATATTAAATAACTCAGTCAGCCACTCCAAACCTGCCCTATTTGCGCTCTTCCAAAATTCAACTGGGATCTCATCAGGCTCGGTCGCTCATCCCCTGTGCATCCTGCGAACAACACCCTTAACCTCCTTAACCTTAATGCTTCTACAAAATATTCGCAGAACAATTTTGTAAAATCATATTCGTCTTGTGAAAGGTATATTTCACTCTGTCTGTGACCGGGAGCCTTGAATAATTAAATAAAATTATTGAAGGGTAAAAATTAGGTGTCAACAGTCATCACAAGTAAGATCACCCTTAGACTCGATATTATATTCAAACATACACTTAAACTTTGGAAAACACAAAGAAGTAGTGTCAATAAGAAAGCAAGTGTCATCCTCTTTGTCAACATAATCCTTCCCAACGGATATGCTATTTCCCTCCAAAAAGAGGTTTCCATCACAAGTAGCAGGGTTAAAGACACAAGGATATACCCCAATAAAACCCCTCCCAACATAAGATGCACCCCTAACACAAGAATGAGTGTCGACATATGCAAATAGATAGTAAAGAAAGGTGTCAAACAAAACAACTTTTTCATCTAGGGTGTCCTCAAAGGTAGCCTCACTATTAGGTTCAAGAGCAAGATCAAGCATGCTACTACGGTTTTGGACACATATGGTAGAAGCAGCAATTTCTAAACAAGTTTCACCTTCCTTTTTCAAGCACTTCTTTTCCGCAAGTGTATTATCATTCCCTAAAGAAAAATCATCATTATGGGAAGAGCGTCATTCCCATAGACTTTGTAACTCTCAAATGTGGCTACATCTACTACACCACAAAACAAGTAACCATGCACTTCATCATTGACAATCATGTCATTATCAAATAAAATATTATCCTTAAGAAAAGAGTAATCTACTTAAGTTGGCAAGTGAAAGCATGTAAGTTCACTTCTAAAATGATCAATGTCATGACTCTCTACATGGCACATAACACTATCATAACATTGAGTCTCATCAAAAGTCAACAAGGTAAGATCAAATTACTCATATACACATTCATTCACATGATCAACTAGGCCAAGGTTATCACTAAATTGAGGTTCATAGAATACATCACAAATTTCCTCAACTAGTGTACTATTATAACATTCAAGTTGATCATCACAAGTATCCGCACTAGTTGGACACAAATCGATCTTGCTAGAAGAATCAATTCAGTCATCAATAGGATCTACTAGTGGGTGACCAATCTCAACACATGACAATGCACAAACACTCTTATCACAAGTGTCCACACTAGGTGGACACAAATTTATATCATAAGAAGAGTCAATCAGGTCATCAAAAGGATCAACTAGTGTTGAAACACCTACATCAACAACATTGTCAAGGATCATTAAAGAACTAAGCTCAACACATGGTAAAGACTCGTTAAGCTCACATAAGAACAAGCTATCAGTCATACTCAAGTCAACATGTTCATTCACTATATTTTTAGAGTAGAGTTATTTTACCTTGAAGTTCACACAAAGTATCTTCTTTACCATAGGTTTTAACTTTAGAGTGTATTTGCTCTTTTGGGAAGCCTTCATCTACCTCATAAACTTTCAAAATTTGAGGTTCCTCATTCGGTTTGCTTCCAAGAATACCTGCACCATTATCAAGACAACTAGAAAAGAAAGAAAAGTTACATGATTTAGAATAGGGTTGTGACAACCCTCTCACATCATGCCTCACAACCTCTCATTTTTCCTCTCTAGAGTTGTCACTTTTCTCTCCTTTACTCTTAATTTTTTCTCTCTCAATTTCATGGGAGTTGGGAAAGTGCTAAGAATTTCTTGAGAACAATTTGGTGAACTCTTCACTTCTTCTTTCCCTTTGGTTTCACTTTGAAGGGCCTTCCCTTCCTTCGTTTGTTGCTCCTTGGTTAAGCATTCTATCATCCGGTGTAGATGCCCTTCAATCGTTTCAAATATTTTTTCCATCCTTGCCCAAAGTTAAAGATCAGGATCACTCACTCTAGGAAGTGGTTCACTTGCAGTTGCTTCTTCTTTAGGGGGTATGGGTGGAAAAAGAGGTATCCCTTTCTTTTCCACTACATACTTGTACCATTCTTGCTCATAAGGAATCATATGTTCTTGGAACCAAGGATTTCCAAAACACAAGTGACTATTTTCTAAGGGAAGCACATCACACCGAATTTCCTCTTGGTAGTCGCCATGGGCAAAGAATACCTTCGCGCTCCTATCAACCAAGTACCCTCTTTGATCGTAGTAAGAGCTTCGTCTCATCTCACACGGTACTTCTAATTCTTCAACCGTTTAAGGGGTAATGTAGTTGGCATAGCTACCATCATGAAGCACAAGATAACAACCCTCACAATCGAAGGCACTAACCTTCATTTCAAGAATTCGCCTCATCGGGTCATTTCTTCCTTGAAACATTGCATTTCTTCTACTTTCATTGCTTATCGAGGCTCCCCTCTTACCTTCAACATCATAGCCATATTGTAAACAAGACACACTTGTTCTAGGATAAGAAGCACAATTCATTGTATTTCTCGAAGTAAGAAATGTATATCCTCTTTTCCTTATGTCTCCTCTTCTTGAACCTACAAAACGAGCAACCAAGTTAGTAGCAAAAGCTCCTTACATCACTCGTATTTGCACTCAAGCCTTACCACACTCTAGTGTCCTTCCGAAGTTGGCAACGAACCTCTTATCCAAATCAATTCACAAGGTTACTAATTCTTTATGGAAGAATAGATTCTTGTTAATTGAAAAACAGATGACTCAAAGCAAACGGACAAGAGCCAAAGAACTTTCGACGAAGTTTAAATGATAAAAGCTTGAAAGAATTGGCAGAAAGATATTCGGACTCAAGAACTAGTTAATAAACCAAGTAGGAACAATTACTAGTTTTTAATTAGTTTAGAGAATAAAGATGAAAAAAATGGAAGTTGGAGCAAAATATTGAGAAACAAAGAAGATTGAGAAGACACAACCTAGTATTTTCCTTTTTGGGGTAGAAAAATACTTTTTGACTTATAGCCAAAAAATATTTGGATCAAACCCCTCTTTTTGGTGTCGAAGATTTGAAGATGCTCAAGAACATGAAGAATACCACTTCTCCAACCACCTTCAAATCAACTCCAATTGCTCCCAAATTTTATATCTAGGCTCTCCTTAGTGAGGAGAAAAAAACCCAATAGAAACTGAAGCTAATTGAACATTCCTACAACAAGACTCACTTTTGTGTTCTTCAAACTTGAAGGTCTTTCAATGGTGGATTTTGCAAAAAAATTTCAAATCACTTGAAACTTCAGATTTAGAGGTTTCCAGCTTCAACAAACTCAAATCTAACCTCAAATCCATAAAACAACAATAAAATTTTGGGGTTTTGTAATTTTTGATTTTTTTTCTAGAACCAAGGATGAAGAATTGATGGAACAATCCTTCTACGTTGCTCTGATATGAAATGATAATGATTCGGCTTGTGAAAGACACGGATTCAAACAACCAAATCACATAAACTAAATATAGGAAGAAATCAAAAATGAGAAGTGAAGAAATAGGGATGAGAATAGAAGCAAAACCCAATTGATAATGAATTTATGGGAAAAGTGGTAAGAATACCAAACCCTCTCAATTGAATTTAATCAAAAGAACCTATACTAATTGAAAATCAAATAAGAGACTCAATTTAATCCACAATGATCAACTCTCATATGAAATCAAGGGATAAAGGTTTATAGCCAACAATGGAATTCACCAATGATTAATTATATATAACACTACAAACTATAGATACCTAACTAAACAACTATCACTCTCAAAGGAGTATTCACAATTCTCAATTCATCAAATCTAACTAATAAAATAAGAAGTGTAGTATTTATACTACTTTAGGCTAAGAAGACTAGCTAGCTATTATAAAAATACTCTTAATAAAGTAAGGGCCTTATTTGGAAGTCTTCTCAAGGGATTAGTGATACGCTCAAATTACACCTCTTAAATGGCGTAAAGCAGACACTATCAAACATAGTAACCCAACTAGGTTGGGGTCGAATCCCACAGGGAATATGGTGCGAAAGGTTACTATCATAGGGTAGTACTTGACGTAGGTCTTGTTCTAATTCCATAAGGTTATAAAAAGTTGTGTAATTCTAACAACTATATTTTATTAATTGAAATTCAGATGATTAAGAAACTAAGATTGTGTCCCCGCTAGTTTAGATGCTATGCTTTAGGTATTAATGTGATATACTCCTAATGGATTGTGTATTGTATTCACTTAATCTCTATGTGATTTCTTAATATTTCCCAATAGTTAGAAAGTTCTTCTCTTCATGATTTTCCCAAATATAGAAGAGTGATATTAAGAACGATTAGTTTTGCCAATTAAAACTTCTCTTATTCCTAAGTGAGTATTAAACGAGAGTTAACATCCCGAGTCCTTGTTAATGATTCCTGCCAAACCCTACTCACCTTCTCAAGTAAAGTAGAATTTATGACTTAGGTTAATCTTTGCAACCACTAATCAACATGAACGAATAAGAAATAATTAAATACTAACAACCCATTATTCGTATATCAATATTAAAAACCTATTCGCATAACACCCACCATTGGGTTCACAATCTCATAATGGAATTTAGCTACTCATGATATATTTGATAACAAAAAGCTTGAAATTGGTCATTGAAACTTACAATTGAATAACGAAGATTAAAGATGGAATCTTATTCTTGAAAGCCATAAAATACTTAGAGTATTATCCATTATCGATACAAGACTTAAAACAAATGATCATCAATGTACAAAACCCTAAAAAGTATTTATATAAGTTAAAAACTCGGAATTAAAAATAGACAAAACCGCCCCTGTCGTTGATTTCGACGGACCATACAATTAAGTACGTTTCATATAAACTTGTACGGTCAACTTACGGTTCGTATAAAATATTATGGTCCGTTAAATCTCTGATTCTTATGATCTTCAATCAACACTTTAGAATATACGCTAGGTTTATCTGGTTCGTAAAAATATGTACGGACATTCAAATCCCACTGTAACATCTTCCTCCTCCTTCTTATGTTTATGCCAGCAGCCATCCGGGTGACGGTCCAATTGTACGGTCTGTACCAATATGTACGGTCTGTACAATTCTCAATTCAGGGGATTTTAACTGACTTTCCTTGTTTTTGCTTTCCTATATTCAATTACCTAAAACAATAACAAAACACATCAAAACAACACAAACTTGCTTAAAACAAGTAAAACTTATCTTTAAAATGTATCAAATGTGTCATAATTCTACGGCACATCAACACCCCCAACTTAAAGTCTTTGCTTGTCCTCAAGCAAGTGAAACCACACAAAATACTAACACAAACGCTCATATATCACAAAGTAAGAATGTCTACAGTGGTTTTGGCAAGTAACTACCGGCACATATCTCGTACAAACATGACTCCCCCATATCCACATTACTCGACATGATGTATGACTCAAAATGGTTGTAACTAACAATGAAGCTTCAATTAGTGACATCAAGTTATTACAGGAACCATTGCGCACATGAATCTCAATATAGGGGAAGCCAATCATATCAACCATTATGCCCTCACATATACCAAAGAACATCCCAACACACATATATGCAAAGAAACGAGACAAGAGGCTATAAAGAAGAGAAAACTCACACTCACAATGAAATTCTCAAACTATACATGCAGATACCATATGCTTGCCCTTATTTTCAATGCCTTCGACTTCAGATAGTTCGACTGTGATCACATTAGGACTTTTTCTAGCTTGTAATATAGGCTTAGGGACGGGTAGGATGTATATTTGGACAAAAGGTGCCTTACACGCCTTGAACGCTACACTTATTTCACCTTTTATGACCTTCATTTCCTCCCTTTTTCTTTTGTTGCCTCGGTGTGGTTTAGTTGCTATTCTATTTTTTTGTACTCATTTTTAACTTTTTTCTTTTTTTATTTATTTTTCTATTTTTTCATTATTTACAACAACCACACCATTTCATTAACTAAGCAACTCAAATCTACCCCACCATTAGGCATAAACCTCATTTTCCCATATTTCACACAACACTACCAACTTATGTTTTTAGCCTTTTTTCATCATCTTTAAGTGTCAAGGAGGGACCGAGTGCAAAAATAGAGATATTCAAAATAAAGGGTATAGGCTCATTAGCGGCTAGTCAAAGAATAGGCTTATAGGCTCAAAATGAAAAATTAGGGATATTTTATGTACACGGGTTAGGCTTATGAAAGGCAAAAAGGGTTCTATATTAAACAAACAAGGCCTAAGATCATTTCACAACTCAACTTATCCTAAGAAACAAGGCACGACTAACCAAGCAAGTTCTAGATTGCACATATAATAAGAGAGCAAATACTAACACCTGACAACACACTGGCATACAGATTGTTTCACACATTGACTTCCTCATTAAGTATTCAACACACAAGGTAACACAATACTCACAATGTCACAAAAAGAATCATGCATGTCAATTAAGCAACCCATTTTGAGTATACATCATAAATTATTTTTAAAGGGGAGTATTTCAACTACCAAACATTGTATATGCCGTAAGTTACTCAAACCACCCCCACATAAGTCATAGTCGCTCTACTTTATCTAAACATAGCCTAAACATTCCAAGTTCAACAGATATAAAACCCCTTGGGAAAATAACCATGGCAAACAAAATCGGAGGGAATCTTAAACACATATTTACACACAACATACAATAAAATAGCCCCACCCCAACCAAAAAACCATGCATTATCCCCAATACATCAAAATAAGTACAAGGGGGTAAAAACTATCTAGTGCCCTAGGTGCGCTGCTCATCTCGAGGAATTGTGGCCTCCGAGGTATCAATCGCAGCATCAACAACAACTGGCTCTAGTACTGGTAGGGGTAGGGGTGGGAGCAAGGTCACTTCAGCCGGTACACTACCGGAAGAGGTACCTACAGCCTCGCTGGGAACTGATGTGTGGTAATTATCGTAGAGGGACTTGTGCAAGGCTAGTTGTGCATCCTGCTCCTACACTAGGTATAACCTAGACTGGGTCATCTCCAATGTCTCATCACCCAAATCATCCACCATATCCCATTTTCTCTTTCACCTGGTACCTATAGGAGTAGAAATAGGAGAATTCTCATCTTCGACCAAGTTATCAATATGGACGAAAGCGCCCAAGTCCTCTTATGTAGTATGAGTTAGATCCTCCAAAATAACCTGATCACGGGCCTAAAGTGTCTGTACTACAACCCTCAACTCCTGTAACTCTTCCCTAAGTCACCCCGCATCACTACTCAGGCTCGATCTCTCAAATGCCACTAGTCTAATCTCAAACCCATTTAGGCGAGCGTGTATCACCTCATGAGATGCCTCCGTGGCTATCTTCAATGGATCAAGGGTTGTACTAATCTCCTTTGCAACGAATTTATGGAGCTTCCCCATGATAATTGTAGTTTGCTTATCCGTCCTCTCTACTTTGATGGCAACCTATTTAAACTTTTCTCTGGTCAGGGAAAATGGATCAGCTAATCTCACTGCAACCTAACGGTGTGTGGTAGGAGGAATCTAACTCGTCGATAAGCTAGGTGCAGCTTCAGGTGGTGGCACTATAGTAGTAGGAGGTACAACCTCAGAGACGGAGGCATTAGTGGCAAGAGACACCTCTGCTGTGGTATCATATATTGCCCAAAAAATCTGATCAGCCTAAGTTTCCTCCTGCCTCTCAAGCAATGCTGGCAATGCATCCTCAACATCATGGCCCTCTATGAGTGTCTCATCATACTCTTTCTCAGATTATATATATGTGAAGCTAGGATATGGTGGTCTTTATTAGGTATGCGCGGAACATATGCTCGCCGACAGAGCTCAGTACTGAGGCATGGAAAAATCAAAGAAGTGGACTGCTAGGATGCTCTCAACTGGATTGTAACACCCCGTACCTTAGCGTTAGTGTAATACAACATGCTACTGAGCTTTTATTTGAATTGCTCGATGTATGTAAGTAGACCCGAGCACCGGAAAAATTTGGTTATATTGACGTATGTAGATCAAGATCTCAGTGTATAAATGGATGAAGTCCCGAAATAATTTAGGACTTAACAAGTGGGATGGCGGTAATTGAGATATTTTGTGTGTGACACAAAATAGACTATGGTATAGTGTTATATAACATGATAATGATAATGAGTTTATGGAATGTGTATAAAATTATTATTATTTAAATGAATTGAGATTAAAAATTCTTTATATGTGTAGTTGACTAAGTGAGGAATTATAATGGAGATAAAGTAATTAAATAAAATTAATGGATAAAGTAGTGAGTAGAAAGACCTTTTCCACATGGCATCTTGAGAGGAAATAAAATATGACTCATAACTTTTGGTAATTGGTGTCATCTTTTAATGAGATAGCAATCACGTTTTAAAATATTATGCTAGCATTTGTGAATGATTTTAACATTACACAAGTATTGATTAAAATAGTGGTGTAAGTGGTCATAGCCCACAATATATAATAGGTATGTCAAAATAAAGGGACATAGTTAATGTGTTAATTATTAAAAAAAAGAAGTCAAACTTTGTACTCATAAAAGTAAATTTTGTTGTGCACTCTTCAAGTGGTGGTAGCGAATAAATGGTTGTCCAAAGGCATATATATACATAGAGATAAACATGGGTTAGTTGGTCAGATCATTCTAGTGAACACCAAGATGTATTAGGGCCTTATTTGGTCCTTCTTAGAATGAGAACACCCTCTGTTTCAGTCATTTTTTCTGAAATAACGCAGCAACATCTACTATTGTTATTTCCAAGCTTAGTGTGACGTGAAAAAGAAGACTTTCCATGGAGACATGAAAGTTTAGACTAAGCATATATTTTCTTAAAAATCAAAAGTAGCAACAACCTCAGAAATGTTCAAGAATTGATTTTAGAGTTTAATGTTAGGATTTGAACTCCAAGAGGTAAATTCTCTAGCCTACTCTCGAATATGATAAGGGACAAGTATTTGGGATATTTGATTTGAGTTTTATACTAGTTATTGCAATGGGTATTAATGAATTAGAATTCTTTAAAGGAAAAAATTATTTAAATTATGAAATTATGATTTGGAGTAAATTGTTGGACTCCTAGGTGACGAAAGAGGTTTTTATATATCAAAAATTGTTGTAGTATCTTTTGTTGGCAAGAATAAGGGTTGTTAGTTATTGAAATATCATTGTTGAAGGTTGTATATCTTTAAACACATTAGGTGTTTGATAAAATATCATAGTGATCCAATTCTTGAACTTTTGATTCGATTGTGACGTGAATGATTTATATAATGTAGATCAATGTTTGATCAGTCATTTGGGACTCGTGGGACTATCATTAGTCCAAAAATCAATCGAGGTATGTAAGACTTACCTCATTTATTGTATTGTTGTCATGATCCAGAGTTTGACGTTATCAATTCGGATGTTCCATAAGACACTCATATTCTTGAAAGATACATGCATGGTTGCCATTGATCATTGACAATATGTATTTGTCACTCTTGAAATTGTTCTAATGACCTTCACATATCCCTTGTTGAAAGTTTTCCATGCAATCTATTGAAATCGTTTGATTTGTTCCCTTTTCGGGATTGCTTACCACTCTTCTAGATAGTCTTTGATATACTATTGGTTCTGAGTTTATGATGGATTGTAACATTTATTGTGTATGATTCTATAACGATATTCTGAGGATAACGACCATAGGTCACTCTGATTATGTTCCTGGTGTCCCTTGAGGTTTATCATGCATTGCATTTATATATGTATCTATTTTGTTATCGCGCTGCGCTATAGTCAGTTGGGCATGCACTTATATGTGCACACCATTATAGTGGGTACGATAACACTGAGTCCTATTATGGCCGGGTACGATATGTTGATGATATTGCCCACAGAGGCCTATGATGTTATATACATATCTTTTATATATATATATATATATATATATATATATAGAGTTATACATATGATATAGTCCGTATAGGCCTACGGCGTTATATACGCGATTATATTATAATGATGCATATCATGGTCCTCAGTGGCATTACATGGTATTTATTTCTTATTCTCATTTACATTACTGTATTTATATATATTTTCTTGCCTTACATATTTAGTACATTGTTCGTACTGACATACCCTATCAGGGCACTACGTTTCATGCATGTATGTTTAGATAGACGAAGCGACGCTCATTTCCAGTAGGACTCTAACTCAGCGGTGATGTTAGAGCTCTCCACTTGTTCCAGAGGTGCTAGTCGGAGTCAATATGATTTTATTATATATAGACAGGGTAAGGCAAGGCCCTGTCCCGACTTGATGATTTTTATGTGCTCTTGGAGGCTTGTAGACAGTTGTCATATGTGTTAAATTAATGTATGGCCTTGCAGACCTCTCTGTTTGTCAGTTGATGTGTATTGTGGTCTTGCCGACCTTCTTCAAATATATATGATGGGTTTGTTCTGCTTCCACCAGTTGATTATGTCTTGTTGTCTTATGAGAGTTATTCTGAGGCCTTGTTAGCCCAAATTCATATGTGTCCAGGGTACAAAAGAGACGTGGTACACTCAGACCGTTAGGCTCCGAGTGCTGCCTCCCCCCTCCAAGGTTGGGGTGTAACAAACTTGGTATCAGAGCAGGCCTGTCCTAGGGATGTCTACAAGTTGTGTCTAGTAGGGTCTTGTTTATGAGTATGTTGCGCGCCACACTTATAAACAAGAGGCTGTGGGGCATTTAGGATTGTTACTTTTTCTTCATATTCTAGATCGTGGTTAGGTTGAATTGTGTACCAATTTTTACAGTTAGGTAATGATAAGTTACGAATCATTATGTAAAGTGAGCTATATTGATAGTTGTTGAAAGATTGTTATTGAGTTGACCACCCTATAGAATAAATATGAAAGACAATCTCTATGAACCGTGATACCTTTAGGAGGATGAGTTACTACCTTAGTTGATGTTATTATATACCATCACTTGTGAGCTTCCATGGGAATATATGCAGAAACTAGTAGCACCCCTGAGTATAGGGAAATATCCTCGCTTCTTCCTCGTCCATGTAAGATACAGTGACTACAACATCGTGGACCCTCTAACTACTTATTAAATGCTCATTTTTTTTCTTCTTCCTGTGATTCCAAGACTATACATCATTGGTACTCAATTAGTATTCTTCCTATATGATGTGATAAATATAGGGTAAACCAAGACTAAGGGTATTAGTACTCTCATAGTTAGTTTCCTTTCGTCGTACCACCTATACATTCAAGGATAAATGTTCCTAAGGAGGGAGGATGTAACACCCCGTTCCTTAGCGTTAGTGTAATACACCACAATATCGACCAAAATATATAATAGGTGTCTCAAAATAAAGGAACATAGTTAATGTGTTAATTATTGAAAAAGAAGAAGCCAAACTTTGTACTCATTAAAGTAAATTTTTCTGTGCACTCTTCAAGTGGTGGCAACGAATAAATGGCTGTCCAAAGGCATATATATATATATATATATATATATATATATACACATAGAGATAAATATGGGTTAGTGGGTAAGATCATTCTAGTGAACACCAAGTTGTATTAGGGCCTTATTTGATCCTTCTTAGAATGAGAACACCCTCTATTTCAGTTATTTTCTATGAAATAACGCAGCAACATCTACTCCTGTTATTTCCAAGCTTAGTGTGACATGAACAAGAAGACTTTCCTTGGAGACATAGAATCTTAGACCAATCATATATTTTCTTACAAATCAAAAGTGGCAACAACCTCAAGAAATGTTCAAGAAATGTTCAAGAATTGATTTTAGAGTTTAATGTTAGGATTTGAACTCCAATAGGTAAATTATCTACCCTACTCTCGAATATGATAAGGGACAAGTATTTGGGATATTTGATTTGAGTTTTATACTAGTTATTGCAATGGGTATTAATGAATTAGGGTTCTTGAAATATGGAATTATGAGTTGGAGTAAATTGTTGGACTCCTAGGTGATGAAAGAGGTTGTTATATATCAAAAATGGTTGTAGTATCTTTTGTTGGAAATAATAAGGGATGTTGGTATTGAAATACCATTGTTGAAGGTTTTAGATCTTTAATCCCATTAGGTGTTCAATAAAATGTCATAGTGATCCAATTCTTAAACTTTTGATTCGATTGTGATGTGATTGATTTATTTAATGTAGATCAATGTTTGATCAGTCATTTGGGATTCGTTGGACTATCATTAGTTCAAAAAACTATTGAGGTATGTAAGGCTTACCTCATTTCTTCTATTGTTGGCATGATCCAAAGTTTGACGTTATCAAATCAGATGATCCATAAGAAACTCATATTCTTGAAAGATACAAGCATGGTTTCCCTTGGTCATTGATGATATTTATTCGTTACACTTGAAATTGGTCTTATGACCTTCATATATCCCTTGTTGAAAGTGTTCCTTGCACTCTATTGAAATCATTTGATTTGTTCATTTGTCGGGATTGTTTACCACTCTTCTTGATAGTATTTTCTATACTATTGGTTTTGAGTTCATGATAGATTATAACATTCGTTGTGTATGATTCTATAACGATAGTAAGAGGATAACGACCATAGGTCACTCCAATTTTGTTCCTGGTGTTCTTGGAGGTTTATCTTGCATTGCACTTATATATGTATCTATTTTCTTAGCATGTCGCGCTATATTCGGTTGGGCAGGCACTTATATATACACACCACTGAATTTGGGTACGATAACATCGAGTCCTATTATGGTCGGGTACGATATAATGATGATATTATCCACAGAGGCCTATGGTGTTATATACGCAACTTATATATATTACAGAGGTATACATATGATATTTCTCACAGAGGACTATGGTGTTATATATGCGATTATATTATAATTATGCATATCATGGTCCTCAATGGAATTTAGAGTTACATGTTATTTCTTTTTTATTCTCATTTACATTACTGTATCTATTTATATTTTCCTGCCTTACATATTATGTACATTGTTCTTACGTACCATGTCGGGGCGCTGCATTTTATGCCTGCAGGTTCAGATAGACAGAGCGACACTCATTTCTAGTAGGACTCCAACTCAGCGGTGATGTTAGAGCTCTCCACTTGTTCTAGAGGTTCTAGTCGGAGTCGATATGATTTTTTATGTATAGACAGGGGTATGGCGGGGCCCTATCCCAACCTGATGATTTTTATATTCTCTTAGAGCCTTATAGACAGTCGTCATGTGTGTCAAAGTCATGTACGACCTTGCCAACCTCTCTGTTTGTTAGTTGATGTGTATTGTGGCCTTGTCAGCCTTGTTCATATATATATATATATATATATATGATGTGTTTTTTCTGCTTCCAATAGTTGATTACATGTTGTTGTCTTATAAGAGTTATTCTGAGGCCTTGTTAGCCCAAATTCATGTGTATCTACGGTACGAATGAGACATGGTACGCTTGGGCTGTTAGGCTCTGGGTGCTGGCCACATCCCTCCAAGGTTGGGGTGTGACAAACTTAATATCAAAGAAGGTTTGTCCTAGGGATGTCTATAAGTCGTGTCTAGTAGAGCTCTATTTATAGATATATTGCACGCCACACTTTTAAACAGGAGGCTATAGGGCATTTAGGATGATTACTTTCCATCATGTTCTGAATTGTAGTTAGGTTAAATCGTGTACCAAGCTTTACAGTTAGGTATTGATAAGTTACAAATCATTATGTAAAGTGAGCTAGATTGATAGTTGTTGAAAGATTGTTATTAAGTTGACCACCCTTTTAATGACCTATTATGTCATTTCATGTATTTTGGCCATTTTACCTCTATCGACTCGATTCCCGAAGATAGCGGACGATTCTAGTAGAAGTTGAGAAATTAGAAATTTAAATAGTGTAAGTGTTGACCAATAGTTGACTTTTTTGTAAATGGACCTTTTCTGAAATTTGGTTGATTTTGTGAGGTTTAGAATGTCAATTATGACTCATTGGGATAGTTGTTTTGGTTTTCGAGACACTCGGAAGCATTTTTGGTATTGGATTGGAAAGTTAGATTTGGTCGTTGGGGGTTGACTGGTTAAAATAGACATTCGATGGAAATTTTGAGTCCACGAGTGAGTTTGTAGTGTATTTTTATCTGTGGTTGCATATTTGGTGTGTGTTATTTGGCTTCTGAATGATTTCTGAGGGTTGAGTCGAAGTTAGGGAGAAAATACAAAAATCTAGTGCTGCTATTCTGGTTTCCTTCTTTGCTATCACAAGGAAAGGGGCGAGATCACAAGCCTTGATGGAATCAGGCTCTCGCAATCACGGTGGTGTTGGATGCGATCACGTGGACACGCGCCTGGGAGAGGAACAGTCGCAAAGCTTGTCAGTCGCGTAGTATCTCTCGCCATCGCAAGTGTATTTCTGCGTCGAGTCAGTATAACCCTTCGCGATCATGAGAGAGGTATCGCGAATGCGTAGGAGGCATTGTAGCGGTGGGATAAAAGAGCCCCAGCCGATTTTTAGACCCCATTTTCTATTTCCAAAGTTCTTAGTTCGGTTTTGGGGAGATTCAATGTGTTTCTCATAGGTAATTTCTAACCCCTAAAACTAGTTAATTCTATTGATATATTCCTCTATTTTAGACTCTAATCCATGTTATGGGGAGTGAGAAAGAGGGTTTGACTTGTTGAGAATAAGAGAGCTTAAATTTGGCTTCTACTTGGCATCCAAGTAGGTTACGACTTACCTTCTGGTTAGACTTTGGTTAGTGAAGCGTATGTATAGTTAGATACTATTGGAGAAAGCATGTAAGCCTTTGGGTATGAAGTTGGGATGGATTACTTAGGTTGGATATTGTGGACTTTTGTGACTTGTTCCCTCTTTGTGATTGCTAGACTTGTACGTAGTTGCCATACCATACTTGTGATATACTTGTATGTCATTCATCTTGGTATTATCATGAATAGAGAAATGGAATTGACTTGATACTGATATGGTGATATGTGTCCATGTGTGGCACGATTGGGATTTAATTTTGATTTACACTTGAGATTGATACATGCATATCATTCATACACATTATAGATGAATCATTATTGTGAATGGTGATTTTACATTAAAAATGGTAAGAGGGAAAGTGAAACACTGGAGGCTTCCTATTATAGTGTTTGCTATGTGCTTATTCCGTATGGCCTCTCTTGCATATATAATTATTGTTACCGATGTGGTCCAAAGGAAAAATGTTCCGAATGTAGCATTGTATAGATTTGGCAATAAGGTCAGATTGGTAATTGTTTTACGGATTGTGTTATGTTTATTCATCTCATGATTAGTGCTGAATTTAACATTCATACATGCATTCATCCTCATTTTCATGATGCATTGACATTACATGTGATTTGAGTAATGGTGATTCCGCGATACATTGATATTATATGTGATTGGCGTGATTGTGATAAATGAGAATGAAACAACATTGATTCCTATGACATATTATTTGCATAGCCATTCTATGTTGAGTGATACGAAATGGTTAGTGGTGTGGTGGGTGGAAGAGTCACTCTAGGATGTGTGATATGGAGTGACTAGTACATGGACTTCGTGGGTCTCTCATGAGTCATGACTGCTAAGATGTTGATATATTCTGCTCGTAACATGTATGTACGACATAGGATAGTTGGCCAGTGCATTGTATCACATATACACTCATACTATATCCACTCATATCTCTGATTCTGGTTGTTGTATTCATTGTATCGCATGATGTGTTTTAGCCTTATTTCCTTGGATGTTAATTTATTTGAGATGCAGTATGCTTGTTTGCCTCTTACCTAGACACTTAATGGATTCTAGGATCAGAGATTCCGCTTAAGTTATGACTATAGACTACTGAGATCTAATGTGATTTCCATTACTACAAGTCTTACATGGGTGTGCTTAGTGATTACTTCATTTTCATATCTCTTGGATTCTAACTAGATTCTCTATACTTGGGCTGATTATTCTTGGACTGTGATATTAATTGTACTTGATTACGAGCATGTATATTCTTTAGTTTCTTTCCTTTATATATGTTAGCTAACTGTTGTCGGTCTATGATACCTACCAGTATATAGTATTTGTACTAATACTACTCTTGCTATACCCTTTTCAGGTGTAGAGTTATTGCAGGAACTTCAACGAGGTTCAATTAGCCTTCAAGGGTCTCGTGGAGTTTATCTAGATTTTCTATTTAATTTTCATTCTAAACAGAAGTTGTATTTAGGTTATGGTGTATCTTTTATTCCAGTTGTATACTTAGAAACTCTTGTACTATTCAGACTAGATCCATTGGGTAGTTGTTGTATCCCGCACTTGATATTTATAATATGAATTAGACTTCTATTTATTTCTCTTTATTTACTCTATTATGTTAAATTATTAATTAAGGGAAGGGTTCACCTATCGAGGTGGGAAAAGGTAGGTGCTTGCGTCGGTAATTTAGGTCATGATAGGTTGGTATCAGAACGCTAGGTTACCTAGTCTATAAGTACAAGAGCAATGTCTAGTACAATCCTACTTATGGGTGTGTTGCGCACCACAATTATAATTAGAAGGCTATAGGACATTTAGGAAACTTTGAATTCTTTCATTCTTTCGTGTTACTTCATTCAAATTGGTATAGTCAATTCCAATTGGTATCTGCATTTCCTTGTCTTAATCACCCACAAAAGGTGGGAACTCGTCCTTAAATTCTTACATGAAAGGTTGTCTATGACATGTTGTGATATGGTACGAGATGTGTTATCCTGATTCAGATGCGTGACTAAGTTTAGTTTCTAGCTATGGCTTAAGGATTCTGTTGTTTAGGGTCGCAGTTAGACTCATTATTGTGGGAGTTTTCTTGAGAAATAGGAAATATAGTACTTAGGGTCACATGATCTCTATGTTTTCAGTGTTGGGTTGCTCGAAAGTGGAAAGAGTGCATTTATGGCTTAATAAGAATGATTTGTTCGATGACATGTTTGGTTTTGAGAAAAGTTTAAACTTTGTCAAGGCATTGTGATAGTGTGCATGGAGCGGGAGTACCAATGGTAGGTCAATGATTTCTTAGTGGTAGGGTATTTGATGTCGATATGCGGGGATGAGTATAAGTGTGGTAAGGATCATTGGATTTGGCAAAAGTATAAAGACCGCATGTAATACAGAAGGGAAGTTGAGAATAAGGACATAAAAATGATTTTTATGGAAAACGTGTAGCGAAGTAAGATTTCTTAGGATATTTTGGTGGGAGTGCTTTTATGTTAATGGGACAGAGACGTAATGAATAGAATTCAGATGGATCAATCTCCTCTATAGGAATGGAATAATTGGTATCTGATGTGCTCGTCGGGACAAGGTTGCAATTGGTATGAGAGTGGATTTCGTATCCGATCATGAGAAGCTAATTTGGACTTTGACATGACTATATGGTAGTGGTATGTTGGTTCTTCAGGAAAGTGGTTATCGATTCTATCTTGGAAAGCAAAGTTACGTGAGACGAGTGGAGACTTAGATACTAGGAAACAATGGCCCTGGTCCTTCAGTAAAGGATATGTTCGGCGGGTCTTCAGGTTATGGGGAATGTTAAAGATATTGTGATATCAAGAGTTAGTTTATTTTAGAGTTATCTTGCTGTCATACATGGCAGAATAGATATAAGGGTTTAGTGTTAAGAAACTTGTACCTGTTGTGTGAGTTTTGGCTAGTTCCAGCTACTACTGGTGTACTATTCAGTTGAGTTGATCGGATAAAAAGGATAATTGCGCAAAGGGTTAGAGGTGTTCTGGTTCGACAATTGGGTTTCAGAAATGGTTAGACAGTGATGATGATTGTGATTTGATTGGAAATGGGAAATTGAATAGTTAAGAAAAAGTATAGTGGATCGAGGATATGTAAAATAAGGTAAATCTTCGGGATTACTTTAGTCATTATGGGTTGTGGTGTTGTTGTCTTGCGTATTTCAGACAAGGTGTGATTGTTAAGTATGCTTAAAGAAGGGATTATACATAAATGGACAAAGGGATATAATGGACTAAGTGATATGACGAAGTTCAGTAGGGTTTCATGATCAACGACTAGTGAGAAGCATTTTTTCAGTAATCGACATGTTAAGGTTTGCGGAAGTGGTTTGTGTGGTGCACTGTTGGGAAGTTTTGTAACACTCTTCAATGGATGAATTAGTGTGGTTTAAGGGAAGGGAATTATGGAAATCCTTATTATGTAGAGGCTAGCGTTATATTTCCTAGATGAGACTGTATTCGTGGTAGTACATTATGTTGCAAGTAATATTGACTGGACAACTTTGGAGAACATTTTTGGATATGAAGGACTTGGGAGTAGTTGTGTGAGATTTAGAGTGGTAGTTGTAAGATTTGATACTTTCGCAATTGTTATGGGCATATCAAGGTGATACAATAGGAGATATGATGGCTAAATGGGTATTATATAAGGCTACATATTTTGCGTCGAAAGGTTCGGGGTTGTATAAGATTTGCGTATCGAGTAGAAGTTAAGAAACATGAAGATTGTGATCATAAGGTATAGTTCTTCGGTACTAATTGACAATTTCGATATGACTCGGTTTTTGGAGTCGAGGGTGACTGACATGATTAATTACGCATGATGAAGAGATTGGAATTGGCCACCACAGATGTGTGGTAGGACTGTGTTTGGTTTTGGAAAGTTGGAATCAGTTCGAGTGACTATTGGTAGTATTCAGGGGTTGTGCATTCATTCCAGGTCAGAATTATTTGATTAGAGCTTGATGAACTATGTTTATATTTCCAGGAGGAATTATGGGTTCCCAATAAATCACCTTCACGGATTTGATGAGTTTCAGTTCAGATTTGAGGTATGATAGGTTTACCGAGCATTATCAGGGTTGCGAGTGGACTGATGATATTTTACCAAAAGTAGCTACTCGAACAGATGTAGTGGTTATGTTGGTATTTGTAATGATTTGAAGAGGTGCTATGATTGCGAGAGGTCTTTAGAGTGATGAGATGGTTTCCTACAGACTTGGCTAGTGAGGTACTCAGAGGTATGCTTCCGGTATTGTGAGTTGAAGATTTAAGAATACTTGGAACTAGCAAAGTCAGCTATGAGTGAGATCAGCTTGATGAAATTTCTTAGAGTTGCTCTATTAAAGCAAGAATTCTTTTCTGGCAAGAGTATGTCATGGTTTCGGGCTCGTGTTTATCTATTTCTAAGAAATCATGGTGCGAAGGACGGTTGTAGAAGGGTGAAAGAAAGGTTAGTGGAATCAGAATATTTTACCGGTTTAGAGTGGGCTGTGATTGTCTCTATATCTAATGGTTTGTGTTGTTTTTATGAATGTTTGTGGTACTTATCGGTCATGTTCAGAGGTATTGATGTATATAAGGGGGGATTGTATGGTTAGGTTGGTCGGAGTTGGTTTGGGGCTGGTCGGACACAAATATGGGAGTCAAATGGAGGTTGGCGGAATAGGACAGTTTTCGGACAGTTTAGATTTGTGGGATGTATACGGGTGCCTTTATGTGGTTTGGGGCTAAGGCATTTAGAGAGGTTGAACTAGACACGTCATATGTTATGTTGGTGGTAGGATGGTGGTAAGGTGGCGGAAATTGGTCAGGACAGTAAGGTACGAAGGTTGAACCCGATGAGGACAGTCGAGTAGTTAGTTGGGTTTTTGGGAGGAGTTGATTAACGACCTTTTTGGTGTAGGTTGGGGAAGTGTTGTAGTGTATTAGGGTAAAAGGGATTAGGCAATTTGGGCAATGATTTGGCACGAAATTGATAGACAAGTTCGGGTGCGGGTAAGGTGACGTAGGCCGAGATGAACTTCTAATGTGTTTGTGACAAAGTAACCAGATAGAACCTTGGCTTGGGTATAGTTAGATCACTAAAGTTCTAACTAGACTTACACCTAGGGTTTGTACCACAAAAGTACCAAGGGTTGGACCACAAAAGGACCAAGGTTTGGACCACAGAAGGACCAACTAAGATAACAACACAAAAGTTGAATAACTTGTCAAAGTTTGAGAAAACTCAAATATATTTCATAAAAAATCAATGTCTCCTTTCATCAACTACATCCCCTATTTATATAGATTCTAAACCTTCTAGAAGAGGTAACAAGATAGACATAAAATGCATCTAGGCCGAATGGGAAAGGGAGAGAGGTTCGGCCGATTTAGGAGAAGAGAAAAGACCCAACTCTTCATGTTCTCTAGGCCACCCTTTTGTGTCATCCATGGAGATAAGTGCATGAACTAGCTAGTTCATGAATTACCTCCGTGGGGAACGTTGGAAGCTTGTCCTTCTAGATGGTTATCGGCTTGGTCATCTTATCTTATTACATGACATAGTAATTAAGCTATAAGGAGATCTAGTAATTAAGCTAGGAATTAAAACAAGATAAAAAGTGGTCTTGGCCAAGACCTACATAAAAGCCGAAAAAATATTTCCTTCTTGGATCTTCAAGTCTTGTCTTCAACTCCACTCCACACTAAGCATGTCACCATAGGACGGTTGGCAATTTGTGGCACTCCTAGCAAATCACCTTACAGCTCATGTTGGAAACTTAAGTTCACGACCTTCTTTTCATCATACTCACCTTCTTTAACATAATTTGCCCTCTAATTCTCATCATCTATGTATGGTGATAAGTATTCAACATTAAACGTTGAACTAATTCATATTCGTCCAGAAGTTCTACCTTGTAGGCACTTTCCCCAAACCTGACCAATATCTTGAAAGGACCATCCGCCCTCGGCATTAGCATGTTCTTTCTCATGTTGGAAAATATTTCCTTCCTTTGGTGTAGCCAAACCAAATGATCCGAATACAAAACAAAAGGTTTTGGCTTCAAATAATGTTCCCATTGGACCAAGGATCTCACAATATAAAATTCCTTGTCATAAGTAGAATAACTGAGTCGTGCACCACCAAAATTTTCACTAAAGAAAGCAATGGGTCCTTTGTCTTGAATCAAGATGGTACCAACACCAATTCCACTAGCATCACATTTAATTTCAAAAGTTCCTCAACATTTGGAATAGCTAGATCCGGTGCTTCACATAACCTTCCCTTCAAGGTTTCCAAAGCTCTTTGTGCTCCTTACAACCATTTAAACTCACCATTTTTCATTAGTTCAGTGATAGGGGTAGCAAGGGTACAAAAATCTTGAATAAAACGATGAGAAAAAAAAGTCAAACCATGGAAACTTCTTACCTCACTTACATTCGTAGGCTTGGGCCAGCTCCGGATAACTTCCACCTTGGATAGATCCACATGAAATCCCTCGGATGATACTATATATCCTAAGAATGGGATACTAGTAATCATAAAAGTACACTTCTCTAACTTGACATACAACTTTACATCTCTTAACTTCTTAAATAAAGCTTCCAAATGCGACAGGTGAGATTCCCTATCTTGACAATAAATTAAGATATCATCTAAGTAAACCACAACAAATTTACCCATAAACGGTCGTAGTACCTCGTGTATGCGCCTCATGAAAGAGCTTGGAGCATTACACAATCCAAATGGCATCACTAGCCATTCGTACAAACCATACTTGGTCTCGAAAGCTATCTTCCATTCATCTCCTTCTCGTATCCTCATTTGATGGTAGCCACTCCTCAAATCTATCTTAGAGAACAACTTGGCCCCACTCAGTTCATCCAAAAGTTCATCCAATCTTGGCACATGAAATATGTAGTTCATGGTGATGTTATTGACCGCTCGGCTATCAATACACATATGCCAAGTCCCATTTTTCTTTGGCACCAACAAGGCGGGTACCGCACATGGACTAAGGCTCTCTCGGACAAAACCTTTTTCTAGTAATTCTTGAACTCATCTTTGCAACTCCTTAGCCTATTCCAGATTGCATCTATAGGCTGGGTGATTAGGTAATGAAATTCATGGAATAAAATCAATAGCATGTTCAATACCTCTTATTAGTGGTAACCCGGGTGCAAGATCATCCTGAAATACATTTTCAAATTTCTTCAAGAGTTCCTTCCAGTCGGCATATTCAACCGCATCTCACACAAGACTCTTCTTATCATTGCACACCAATGCATATATAGGACTCCACTTATTCAACTCATCTTCTATCTCATATGTATCCAGAAATAGGGCCTCGGAATTCTCCTTGCAGTTCTTGGCATTTTGGATCATCATTTTCTTCACCACTAGGTGACAATGGTATCAACCGGACCTTCTTATCATCCTTTTAAAAAGAATAGACATTCTTGTCTCCATCATGTTGCGCTTTCCTATCAAATTGTCATAGCCGACCCAATAAAATATGACAAGCATCCATAGGTAGGATGTCACACCATATCTCAGCGTCATACTTACCAACCCGAAAACTAATAAGAGTTTGTTAATTACCTTTAGCCCTTTGTCTTTGTTCAACCATTGGAGAGCATATGGTTTAGGATGGCTGCGGGTAGGCAATTTCAATTTGTCCACCATTACCACGGAGGTCGCATTGGTACAGCTTCCTCTATCAATGATCATATTACATACCTTTTCCTTTAGCTTGCATCGAGTGTCAAATAGTTGCTCTCTTTGTGTCTCCTCATGTTCTTCAAGTTGGACACTCAACACACATAGGAGTATTAAACTTTCACCCTCCTCCGCAAGATCAATATCTTCCTCTAGGACCTCCTTGACTTCGGGTTCCTTAATAACAAAGGAATCCCCACAATATTGATACTCTTCGACAGTCATTACCCGAGGGTTAGGACATTCATTTGCAAAGTGTCCTAATCCTTGACATTTAAAACACCTTTTTCTACTTCTATCTACCCCTTTTGTAACCTCTACTTTCTTTTCCTTATCTTTCTCTATACTTTCTTGGCTATACAATGGGGTTAGTAAAAGAGGTACTGCCCTTTTCTTTAACATTAGTGGGATTTACATAGGATTTTAGGGTACCTTTCTTTTGTTGTTTTTCAAACTTCAGTGCTAAGTGACATACGTCTTCAAATGTGTTGTATGTTGCAACTTCGACCTTCTTTTGAATCGCCACGTTCAAGCCTCCAATGAATTGTGCAATCCTTTGAGCCTCCTTTTCTTCTAAGTCACAAAGTATGGTGACTTTCTCGAACTCTCGAACGTATTCCACAACTTTAAGAACTCCTTGACGAAGTTTGGTGAGCTTGAGGTATAGGTCTTGTTCTTACTCCCTTGGCAAAAACCATTTCTTCAAATATTTCTTTAGCTTGTCCCAAGATTCAATCTTGGTGTTCCCATTCCTCCTCCGGCTTGTTTTGAGGTTTTCATACCATACAGAAGTGAATTCCATCAACTTTAATGTAGCAACCTTAAAACACGGGTGGTCATCATATTGCTTGTATTCGAAAAGGCTCTCAATGGCCCTTAACTATTCAAGAAACTCTTCCGGGTCCATATTTCCTTTAAAGGTTGGAAGATCAAACCATAGACTTCGGTCATCTTCCTTTTCATGCCTCGGGTTGTCTTAGACATCTTCTATTGCATGCCTCGGGTTGTTTTGTGCAACCTCCTCCCCAGAATCAGCATTATTAATCATGGCACGCTCCACAAACTCTCTTCTCAAGATTTGCATTTGTTCCGCAATAAGGTCACTTATGGTCCTCTGAAGTTATTCATTTATGTTAGACATAGCGTCAACGCGTGGGAAGGGAAAGCCTTACTCTGATACCAAACTGATGTATATAATGGGGATTGTATGATTAAGTTGGTCGGAGTTGGTTTAGGGCTGATCGGACACAAATATGAAAGTCAAATGGAGGTTGGCGGAATGGGATGGTTTTTGGACAATTTAGGTTTGTGGCAGGTGTACGGGTGCCTTTAGGTGGTTTGGGGCTAAAGCGTTTGGAAAGGATGAACTAGACACGTCGTAGGTTATTTTGGTGGTTGGTATTTGGTGGTTGGATGGTGGTAAGGTGGCGGAAACTGGTCGGGACAGTAAGGTATGAAGGTTGAACCTGGTTAGTACGATGGAGTAGTTGGTTGGGTTTTTTGGTGTTTTTTGGAGAAGTGTATTAACAAACTATTTTGTGTAGGTTGGGGAAGTATTGTAGTGTATTGGGGAAAATGGATTACGCGATTTGGGTAATTATTGAGCACGAAATTGATAGACAAGTTCGGGTGCAGGTAAGGTGATGTAGGCCGAGATGACCTTCTAATGTGTTTGTGACAAAGTAACTGGATAGAACCTTGGCTTGGGTATAGTTAGATCACAAAAGTTCTAACTAGACTTACACCTAGGGTTTGAACCACAAAAGGACCAAGGGTTGGATCACAAAAGGACCAATGGTTTGAACCTTGGCTTGGGTATAGTTAGATCCCCTATTTATACTAGTTCTAAACCTTCTAGAAGAGGTAACAAGATAGACATAAAATACATCTAGGCCAAATGGGAAAGGGGGAGAGGTTCGGCCGATTTGGGAGAAGGGAAAATACTAAACTCTTCATGTTCTTTAGGCCACCATTTTGTGTCATCCATGTAGATAAGTGCATGAACTAGCTAGTTCATGAATTATCTCCTTGGGGAACGTTGGAAGTTTCTCCTTCTAGATGGTTCTCGGTTTGGTCATCTTTTCTTATTACATGGCATAGTAATTAAGCTCATGTTGGAAACTTAAGTTCACGACCTTCTTTTCATCAGGTATGGTTATATCGAATTAGAAAATTCCAGCATAAGCAGTTTTTATATTCAAAAATTGATGATGAGAGAAATTCAAATATGAAAATATGGAAATCGGGTGTTTAGATAACTTAGAGGGAGTTTCGACTGATAAGTAGAGAGAGCAGTGTTTGGCGCATTTCGTGCCATAGAGGATTCCGTGTTGTTATATTAAAGATTATTTGGTTACCGTCAGCTTTCACTCTCTATTATCGCTCGAGGACCAGCGATTGTTTAATTGGTATCTAATATAATGACCTGTTCCATCATTACGTGGATTTTGGACATTTTACGCATATTGATTCAATTCTCGAAGATAGCAGACGATTCTAGTAGAAGTTGAGAAATTAGAACTTTAAATAGTGTAAGTATTGACCAATAGTTGACTTTTGTGTAAACATGCCTTTTTGAAATTTTGTGGGTTTCGTGAGGTCCGGAAGGTCAATTATGACTCGGTGGGATAGTTGGTTTGGTTCTCGAGACACTCGAAAGAATTTTTGGTATTGGATTGGAAAGGTAGTTTTGGTTGTTGGGGGTTAATTCAGTAAAATAGACATCCGATGGAAATTACGAGACCACAAGTGAGTCTATAGCATGATTTTATGTGTGGTTGAATATTCGGTTTGTGTTATTTAGATTCTGAATGATTTCCGAGGGTTGAGGCGAAGTTCAGGAGAAAATAGAAAAATCTGGTGTTGCTATTCTGGTTTCCTTCTTCGCTATTGCGAGGAAGGGGTGCGATCGCGAGCCTTGATCAAATTGGGATCTCGCGATTGCGGTGGTGTTGGATGCGATCGCGTGGACACGCGCCTGGGGAGGGAGAGTCGCGGTGCTTCGCGGTCGCGTGGTATCTCTCGCAATCGCGAAGTGTATTTTTGGGCCGGGTCAGGTTAACCCTTCGCGATCGCAAGCGGGGTTTTGCGAACGTGAAGGAGGAATTGTAGCTACGGGATAAAAGATCCCTAGCCGACTTTTAGACCCCATTTTCCATTTCCAAAGTTCTTAGTTCGATTTTGGGGAGATTCAAGGTGTTTCTCATAGGTAATTTCTAAATCCTAAAACTAGTTAATTCTATTGGTATATTCCTCTACTTTAGACTCTAATATATTATTTGGGGAGTGGGAAAGAGGGTTTGACTTGTTGAGAATAAGAGAGCTTAACTTTGAGGAATTGGGGGTTGTGAATTGGTTTATGGCAATAGGTGTTATATATTAGTGATGTAATTGACTAGTAGATGTTAATTTATTGATCAATTTCATGTTTAAAACATTTTAGGAGATTTGAGGGGAAATTATAGGGTTTATACTAATTGGGGGTTTTGGACTTGAATAAGGTAATTGACCTATTATTGTTTTAATTACGTAATTGGAGAGTAAAATTGAGCTTCTAGAACATTAGTTTACCAATATTACCATTTAATTACCATTTTACCCTTGTGGGCACACTTTCCCTATTTTCTTATAGTTGGTTGGATTCGAGGAACAATCTAGTGTTATAGGTGTTGTATGTTTCTGTTCTAACTTAGATTTCTATAATTATTAGACTCTGACTATTACCGAGACACGCAGAGAGGCAAGGCTCATTTGTGATCGTGTGTGGCTTCTAATTGGCATCCAGATAGGTTACAACTTACCTTCTGGTTAGGCTTCGGTTAGCGAAATATATGTATAGTTAGATATTGTTGGAGAAATCATGTAAGCCTTCGGGTATAAAGTTGGGATGGATTAATTAGGTTGGACACTGTGGACTGTTTGTGACTTGTTGCCTCTTTATAATTGCTGGACTTGTACGTAGTTGTCATACCGTATTTGTGATATACTTGTCTGTCATTCATCTTGGTATTATCATGCACAGAGAAACATACTTGACTTGATACTGATATGGTTATATGTGTCCATGTGTGGCACGTTTGGGATTTGATTATGATTTACACTTGAGATTGATACATGCATATCATTCATACACATTATACATGAATCATTATTGTGAACTGTGATTTGACATTAAAAATGGTAAGAGGGAAAGTTATACATTGGAGGCTTCCTCTTATAGTGTTTTATACGTGCTTATTCTGTATGGCCTCTCTTGTATGTATAATTATTGTTACCGATGTGGTCCAAATGGAAAGTGTTCTGGACGTGGCACTAGATAGATTTGGGAATAAGGTTAGATTGATAATTGTTTTACGGATGTTGTTATGTTTATTCATCTCATGATTAGTGCTGAATTTGACATTTATCCTCATTTCCATGATGCATTGACTTTACATGTGATTGGCGTGATGGCGATGTCGTGATACATTGATATTACCTTTGATTGGCATGATGGTGATAAGTGAGAATGAAACAACATTGATTTTTATAACATATTGTTTGCGTAGCCCTTCTATGCTAAGTGATACGGAATGGCTAGCGGTGTGGTGGTCGACCTCGGCATACCCAAACCTGATTGCGTATATATAGCAAGCGATATCAAGTTAATACTAGCCCCATTATCACAAAGGGCTCTGGCAAAATCTTGTTGGCCAATGGTGTAAGGAATAGTGAAGGCCCCTAGATCTTCCTTCTTTTGGACCTTGGTGGTAGATATAATCGAACTAACACGGGAGCCACACTCACTGTATCATGCTTTTTCAGCCTCTTCTTTATGATCAACTCTTTCAAATATTTGGCAAACCTTGCCAAATTTCCTAAAAAGCATCCAAGAACAGAATATTCATCGAAAGTTGCTTCAACTGGTCATAAAATCTCTAAAATTTCGCATCTTCAATCTTCTTCACTAGCCTTTGAGGAAAGAGAGGTGAAGATTTAAACAGTTGTGTTAATGGTCTCAAAGCCCTTGTTAACTTGCCTTTGCCCTTTTCAGTAATCACATTTGGAGCCTTTGAATTGCCTAGAATACTGTCAATCTCAACAACAACTAGATCTATGCTAGGTAACTCATCATCAACACTGGGCACATTAACTGGTACCTCTTCTCCTACCTCTACAGGCTCTAGTTCAATAGCCTTCTCAGCTTCACTGTGAAGTAGTTTCCCACTCTGAGTAGTGATAGCATTACAATTTGATGGGTCACCTCCGTTGTTCTTTGGATTCTAAATCATATTACTTGGAAGTTGACCCCTCTGCTTCGGATATTGCTCTCTCGAAAGATCTCTCATCTGTGACTCAAGTTTATGGATTGAAGCAGTATGAGAACCCACCACTTCAGTCAAGTCCTTCATACACTTGTTAGTTTTCACTTGGTTGGCTACTACTTGCCCAATCTGGAACTGCCCTGATCATCCGAAGGACCCTCTCGCCAGTGCTGTGAATTGGATGATTGATCCTTTGGTGGAATTGAAGTGTTGTTACTCCTATTTCAGAAGATACCATTATTATTGTAATTCTGTTAGTTAAAACCACCATAGTCATCTCACTCATACTAATTTCCTTGTCCCTATTGCGTCTATTGATTCTAGTTCTGATAACCAGACCCCTGATAATTTTGATTCTGATAACTCCCTTGGGAGTTGTTAACATAATTCGCATCTTAGTAATGCATTGGTTTCCCCTCAGCATACGGACCATCCTTTGTCTGATACATCCTATTCGGTAGTGTATTTATCTCATCAACTACATTCACTTTCTTCGTCTCATCATCAGCAATCCTCTTGGTCAGCAGACTATTATTTGTAGCCAGCTGAGCAATTATCTCTCTCTTGGTTCTCCTTCACTAAAGTGTTTAATAAAGGAGCCACATACGCTACTCCATCACTGCAACCTAAATGTCATGCTTGATTATGTGTTGTCAGCCTATCAAGCAAGTTGGTGATACGAGTGAAGGACTTATCCATAAAACATCCGCCAGTTGTATTATTATCTATTGACTGTGTCATCGAATCCAGCCTACTGTAGAACTTTTCCATTAGAATATTCTCCGAAAAACTATGATTTGGAGACTACATCAGATAACACTTGGACCTTTCCCAAGCCTCATAAAGTTGCTCTCCTTGAAGCTGCTTGAATTCGAATATTTTATCTCGAAGCTCAGCTTTCTTGCTTGGAGGAAACCACTTCTTTAGGAATACATTCACGAGCTCAGCCCAAGTGCGGATAGAGTTATGGGATAACTTCTCGAACCATGCCCTAGCTTCACCGGCCAATGAATACTTGAAAATATGAAGTTGGAGTGCATCTGCAGAAATTATGTTCTGAGTATGTGTCTAACACACACCAAGAAGTTTTTCAAGTGTTGATGTGGGTCATCATCGGTGGAGTTCCGGAAATAACCCTCAAGCTTAAGTAACTGGTAGAGCAAACTATCAATTTTGAAATTTGCACCAACCTTTGGAGGAACAATGGTTGATGCGTATTTCACCTCCTGAAGAAGATTAGCAAATACATTCTCTCCTTCATCTTCAATTTCCAGTAGTGGGGGAATTGCATTGCCTCCCCTACAACCATTACCTCTGCATTCGTTGTTTCTACTTGCCATATCACCTGGTTCACCAGAAAAAGTAAGCGAAATGTGATGGAATAGAAAAGACTTGAAGTAAAGCAAACACTCTTTAGTAATTTCAAAATCGTATTCTCCGGAAATGGCACCAAAATTTGATACGCTTAAATTACACCTCTTAAATGGCGTAAAGTTGACGTTGTCAAATATAGTAACCCAACTAGATTGGGGTCGAATCCCATAGGGAATATAGTGCGAAAAGGTTACTATCGTAGTGTAGTACTTGACGTGGGTCTTTGTTCTAATTACGTATGGTTGTAAAGAGTTGTGTAATTCTAACAGCTGTATTATATTAATTGAAATTCAGATGATTAAGAAACCAAGATTATTTCCCCGCTAGGTTAGATGTTATGCCTTAGGTATTAATGTGATATACTCTTAATGGATTGTGTATTGTATGCATTTAATCTCTATGTGACTTCTTAATATTTCCCAATAGTTAGAAAGTACTTCTCTTCATGATTTTCCCAAATATAGAGTGATACTAAGAACGATTAGTTATGCCAAGTAAAACTCCTCTTATTCCTAAGTAAGTCTATTAAATGAGAGTTAACATCCCGAGTCCTTGTTAATGATTCCTACAAAACCCTACTCATCTTCCAAAGTAAAGTAGAATTTATGGCTTAGGTTAATGTTTGCAATCACTAACCAACATGAACGGATAAAAAATAATTAATTACTAACTACCCATGATTTATATATCAATGTTAAAACCCTATTCTCATAACACCCACCATTGGGTTCATAATCTCATAATGGAATTTAGTTACTCATGATATTAATAATAACAAAAAGCTGGAAATTGGTCCTTGAAACTTTCAATTGAATAACAAAGATTAAAGATGGAGTTTTGTTCTTGAAAGCCACAAAATACTTAGAGTATTCTCCACTATCAATACAAGACTTAAAATAGATGATCATCAATTTACGAAACCCTAAAAAGTATTTTTACAAGTCAAAAACTCGAAACTAAAAACACACAAAACTGCCCTTGTCTTTGAATTCGACGGACCATACAATTAAGTACGGTCCATATAAACTTGTATGGTCAACTTCGATGGCAAGATTGTATGGTCCATATTAAATATTACAGTCCGTCAAATATCTGATTCTCTTGATCTTTAATCAGTACTTTAGAATATACGCTAGGTTTATCCGGTCTACAAAAATATGTACGGACCATCAAATCCCACTGTAACATCTTCCTCCTCCTTCTCATGTTTCTGCCACAGCCATGCGGGTGACGTTCCAATTGTACGGTCTGTACAATTCTCAATTCAGGGGATTTTAATTGACTTTCCTTGTTTTTGCTTTTCTATCGTCAATTATGTGAAACAATAACAAAACACATCAAAATGACACAAACTTGCTTAAAAATAAGTAAAACTTATCGTAAAAAGGTATCAAATGTGTCGTAATTCTACGGCACATCAATGATGACTTGGATTTAAAGTATAACCCCTTTGCGCAAATGACCACTCTCTCCCTCTCTTTGCACAAATAGCACAAGTCAACTCATATCATTCATACTATCTCCCATAGCTTGATCCGTGAGTAATCGATGGGATTCGAAGGCTTCCATGCTATCTCCCAAACTTGACCATCTAAACACATGGGTATCTAATGGCCTTCAAAGGCTCACCCTTTGTCATTAATGAGTGTGTCCCGTAGAGATTCACACTTGAAATCCCTTGAAGCTCCTTGAATATGGTGCAAACGCTTCATGGACCATCATTGGCTTGAGGCCGAGCTCCATCTCGAATTTTAGCCCTCATAATTGTCCATGATCTTTCTAGGATCATATTAGTGGTGATTAGTGGATGCAAGGGTGGTTGGTAGTGATAATTGTAAATGGTGGCTAATGATGGTGATGGACTGATATAGTGATTAGCAGTGGTGGTTAAGGATAGTGGTAGTGGGTGGTGGTATATGGCGGTGATTGGCCTCGACGGTAGTTATGACTGAGGATGATGGTTGTGGGCGGTGGGTGAAAGTTGATGTAGTAGTGGTGGACTGTCATCTTTGTAGAACTCCTTAAATACACATTTTAATGATATTAAGACTTTGTTATAAATCTTAATCATTCAAATCTATTCAGACCCATCAAGTGGTTGTAAAATAAGGAAAACAAACACATTTAATAATTAAGATTTAGACCTACAAAACAAATTTGATAACCAAGATTTGAATAATTAAAATTAAGATATCCATTAAGTGCAAACAAATGAATTCATAGTGAAGCTTAACATGAGAGGGATTATCTGAAAGGATATCTGAACAAAGATGGAAAAAAGATGAATCGTTTGAGTCTGATTTGTGATTTATTATTGTCGTTTGTTATATGAAAATGTTGTATAGTTGATTTATTATTTGCTATTTAGGTTTTTCTTTGTAGTGGTCGCACTTTGTGTATGAACCGCTTCATTTATTATTTGTTATATATTACTCATGTTTTGTAATATGTATTGGCATGTATTCTACATTTTAATGTGTTTGCACTTAGGCCTCATTTATTTACATTTAATGGAGGTTTAAATCTTAATTATTTAGATTCAGTTCATTAAGTGTATTTGTTTTGAAGGTATGAATCTTAATCATTCAGATTCAGTCTATTAAGTTCATTTGTTTTCTTTTCTTATCAACCCTCTTAATGGGTCTGAATGGATTTGAATGAATTAGATCTGTAAGAGAGTCTTAACACTATTCAGACTCATTTAAAATAATTCTTTTTTTAAAAAAAATCTTTCACGACTTCTCTTCTCAACAATTTTTTCACGCCTCTAGGTATCTTTTCTCAGCCAATTATTATCAAGAACTCTTGTTGCCACAAATATTAATTGATTAACTATAACAACAACAAAAAATTGAAGCTTTTTTGAATCTGTCAAAAAAAATCCTATGTATCTTTACCTAGTTCATAATCTATTTTGCACCAGAAAAATTAAACATAAGTGAATCCATCTTCTCAATAAAATTTCTACCGTCATTTTTCAATCTTTGAAAGATCGCAGACTCTATAGTTTAATGTTTCTCGATACAATAACAACGAATTGAAAAAATAAATAAAAAAACTTGAATACTACATAACCCTCTAATCAAATTTGGAACAAAATTCATAATATCAAGCTTCAAGAATCAAGAGAGAACGCTCATAATTGTGTCGAGCATTTAAAAGTTTTTTTCTTTTTATCTTATTTTAACAAAATTTCTTACTAGAAAACATCTTGTAGGATTCAATCATAACTAGGGCTGCTTATCGGGTGGATTGGACAGGTTATTACGCTTGACGGGTTGCCTTATCGGTTATCGGATTTTAAATGTACTAATCCGCTAGCCAATCGATAAGATATTGATTGGTTCGATATCGGGTTAGCAATTATCGGACGGTTATCGAATGGTGTATCGGCTAATTTCTTATAATAAATACATCACCCCCTTGAACTTGGTATATTCAAATTGAAATGTCTCGTTCTTAATCCCTGTGCACTATAAAAGATCCCTTTTATATCTTTAAGCACTAAAATTCCAAATTAAATTTTCTAATCAGAAATAAAAATGCAAACCTGAGAGAGAGAATAGTAGATATTGCTAATGGGTAAGGGTACTAACTTGTTTGTAACAGTCCTAATTCAATCAGGATCACCATGCACAAGTGCATTGACAACAATATCATATGTCAAGTCCAAATACTCTCTACTTGATCACTTATTATATTCAAATTGAAGGTGATTAAATGACTTTGATCAAAAATAAATTAAAAAAGAGAAAAGCGAAGGCAAAAGCATAGTGAAAGTTGGTAAGAAACTACAAAAAGTAAAAATATACTTTGCAATGCATCAGGGACGAACAGTCCATTTTTTCCGAGGAGCTAATACTATATTATATAAATTTTAAAAAGTAGGTAGTAATTTAAATTCTAAATAACATAATTATAAATCGTTCAAGAATAATAAAAATATAATCACATTTTTTCTCGACGAGATTTTATAGTCTGAAACCGTTGCATAACGGTTTCGTTACAGATCTCATATAAAATTTCGTTCTCAATATAAGGTACTAATAAATCATTAAGTCAATCGTCCGATATTCGATTTCGCAGTCGATCTTTGATGATGCTCATAGCAGAAAAGGCTCTCTTTACACTTGCAGTAGTAACTGACAAAGTTAATGCTAGGGTAAGAAGCATGTAAACCAAATGATAGATTCCGTGTTTTTTTGTTTCCACCATCTTCGTTGCAAAATCTCCAATGCCAACAATTTCTGAAAACTCAATGCTACTACACATATCAATAATATAAGTCTCAAGTTGATTATCAAGTAACTCTAGATCATGTGAAGAAAACTCCCGAGGATACAATCGAGCAAACTTGACGAGACTTTCCTTGTTGAAAGCAAAGAATGAATTGCTATGATTAAGGCACCCAACAAAAAGAAGCAATTCAGCATTTGTCACAGAAAATCGGCTATTTAACTCCATAAGTTGTTTGTCCAAAACACCATAAAAGCACTCGATGCAAAAATAAGTATCGTTAGTCTTTTCTTTGGTTCTCCGCCTGGACCGCCGATGAGATACATATTTTTCAAAAGGTTGGGGGCTAATGTTTTTTGTGGGTGGGGCTTTTTGACAATTGTTAATATAGTAATAGTAAAAAAAAAATTGTTGGGGTCTATAGCCCCTAGTGGGGCATGTGAGGCTTCGTCCCTGCCTTGCATAAAAAAACATATACTCCATTAGTAGTTCTTGGTACAATACAACGAGGCTTTAGCTTTAGAATTTGCAATAAATACTTTATATATCTAGGGGTAAGGACATAAATATGATAATTCTTAACGCGTTAACGGTTTATTCAATAAGGAAATTGAGTAATTCTCCCCCGCACCGATAAACCATTAACTATAAAATTTAATTCGTTCACCAATCGTTAATCCGATAATTCAATACCAATAAGCCAATTTTGCGATTGGGTTATTGGTTGCAGTTCGATTTTGAACAACCCTAGTCATAACAACTCTCTTTGAATCATTTTCAATTGATAGAGAAAGGTTTACCATTATAATAAGCACAATTCTTAAAAAAATCATGTTACCTTGTTACAATAATTTTTATATTGATGCATAAATTTTATTTGTATTTCAGATAATTCAACTTTTATATTTATAGAAAACAAAAAAGGAGATAGTTCAAATTTTTTAATCAAATATAAATATTCAAAATATTATTTTCTATCAAAAAATAAATTTATTTTGCTGAAATGAGATTTTTATAATATTTTATAGATATTGTGGTTAATTCAATATGCATATTCAGATATTGAAAACAAATAGTGTTAAACATTTAGTATTCAGATGTAGAGACAAGATCTTAGTATTCAGATTTAGAGACAAGATCTTAATATTCATATGTATATTCAGATTTAAATATCTAAATCTTAATATTAACACATATAGATCTTAATATTAAGATGTGTATTAAGTTGTAGATGCGTGAAACAATTTCAAGTTTCAAGCAAGCTTTTAGTCTATAAATAAATGTTACTAATTCGCAGTAACAACTTTCATTTCCTCATAGAACTTTAACGGCAGATTCCGATATTCACGTGCTTCCCGCCAAAAACAGCGAGACATGAATGGCCGCCGGCGACGATTCCTCGCACCGACATCATCACCTTCTCCGTCAATGGGCGATCTCCGTATTAAGTTCTTGCGAATCGTTTCTCATCACGAGCAACTCAAAGTCGCCTTCATTCACCTCGATACTCACATCCGTACTGGCTTGCAAGAAGTATATACAAATTCTTCAAACTTTTGTGATTTCAATTGAGAGTTATTGTGTATTTGACGTTTTAATTTTGTGTTTTTGAAGGCCGCGGACGTGTTTGAATCGCTAGCTAATCCGCTAATGAAGCTTGTAGGATTGAAGACTGTTGAAATGGCTGAAGAAGGAAAATTTAGTACCGTTGTCTTCGATTATACTACTCATTTTTATGCCGATGTACTCTTCTATTCAACTCTTTTAATGTCTTTTCTCCGCGTGTTTAATCGATATCTGAAGTTCTGTTTGATCGTGAAGATAAACTCCTATGCATATTCAGTTGCTCAATTCTGTTGGAAAAAATAATTTAAAGTTGTAGGAAAACAAAATTGGTTTGGATGTGGTATTTTTATTCATGTCTAGTTAGGATTTATGGTTAAGTTTATATAAAAATATGTTTTTCTGTTTTGAGTTAAAATAGGTTTCAAACTATTATAAATAGGAGTGCTGCTACCTATTTTCATAGCAGAGCTTGTGGCGATTGTAGAGATCATTCAAAGATTTATGAGTTTATGAATAGAATATTTTCCTTAAAATTCTGTGTCTACTTTCCTGAAAGCGTGAATAAAAAAAATGTTATGGTTTCGGTGTGACAGGACTGCAAGAGAAATGAGAATGGAGGTGAAACGATGGTGAGAAATGAGGGTAGTGAAATTGAGGTAATACGTAATGAGTTGAGTTTGTGTAAGCATTAATAATGTCATATTTTCCATTTCATTTTATATGACTCGAAGCTCAGGATGTTAGTTTAATTTCAGCACTTCTATTACATTATTCATAGTGGTTGAAACTATCTGAGCATAAAATTCGAATAGTTAAATGAATTTAAAGTTTTGAAACTTGTTCCAAAACAGAAAGAGTGTCGTATGATTAGAATAATTGGAGTATGCGTATGCGTATGATGTATATTTCTAACTGTAACACTAAATTGGAGAGGCAATGCTTTCCAGCAGTTAATCTTGACACCTATAAGTGTATCAAGTGGATGGACATTATTTTCATTCGAATGACAAATGCATGAATTCCGAAAGTGATTGAAGGAATATCTATTCTCCATTCAAATCTGAAACTCTACCTCTTACTCAGTCTGCCTTTGTGTATCCTAATATTTTTTGATCTTTTGGTGGTAGAGCCAATGTTAATCATTGTTCAATATTGAGGTCTAAGCTGAGTTTATAGTGTGGTAAAGAGGAAGAGTACCTCAAGATGTTGCCCAATGTACCATTTGTATCAAGTGTCATGAATAACACTGACTTAAAGAATTGTTGGGATTGGCTGATTCTTCAAGAGATTCCCATGAATTTCCACATAAATTGTTTGATTGTAGATGTGAATTTGATGCAAGTGCAGGAAGAAGTCTATATGAATAGAGCCAAAACAGTTGGCAAAGAGCTAATTCAGAAACAAGAGATGCAGCTGAGGCAGTTGATCCATCTGCTAAGACAAGTTGAATCCCAAGTAAATACAAGCCAAACCAACATTTTTCAGACCCTTAGTTACCATCAAAATTCCATACATAGTGTTTTTAAGAAAGCTGTTGCATATGTTTCTGCCATTCACCAAAGAGGCGAAAATAATGGCACTTCTTTGATCACAATTCAACTTCTGAAACACATATTTCGTCTTGTTATTACTACACTGAGCTCGGTAGAGTGTGGAGTGGACAACCTAGTAGATGAGCTAGCTACAAGAATGTGTAGGCCAATGGTCGACTATGTCAAGGGCCTTAAGCTCGAAGTCACATCAGGAAGATGTCATCGTCTACTGAGCATAGTGGAAGAGATGGGAGGAGCAATGAGAACAGGGAGGGCAGAGTTGGAGGAAGCAAGGAAGAAGGCAAGAATAGCAGAACATAATAGACGTGACGCCTTGTACAAGCTGAAGGAATCAGAAGAATTGGCAAGGAAATATCAGGGATTCCTCTTGAAAGCCAAGAACGGATCAAAGGAACAATTTGAGCAAGAGGAGGTATTATTCATACTTGATTAGTTTATTGCAAATTCACTTAATGTTAACCATGTCTTTAGTCTGAAAAGAAAACCTTCTTTACTATGGGTGGTCAACGATGCACCGTCTCTCAGAGCCTTTCAATTTAATAAATTGAAAATTTACCTCCAATACTACATATGCTGAGAAATCCAGTGACTCTTCACTTGCTGTCACTGTATAGATTTGATCTTCTTATGCCAAAACCTTTTCAACTCATTATATTTCTTGTTTTTTTTATAAGGACTCATTATACTTCTTGTTATGATTTTCAGTTATTTATTGAAGGAATTTAAAATTGTTATGTTTCCAAAATAAACGAATTCAATGATTGTTTGGACTGCAGAATACATGTGTGCGCGAATGTATATATGCTTATAAAGAAATAGTGAATGAAACATCTTAATATGGGTGGAATTTATCAGACATATGTTTTTCTCAATCCTTGTACTTATACATTGTGCTACCCTAGCACCTCTCATTTCCCTAACCTTTCTATTTTCTGTAGTATTATAACTTGAATTGGGATCCAATTGTTTATTTGTATTTCAATTGTCAAAATGGAAATTGCTTGTAAAGTGGTTTGGTTGGGAGCTGCATTTGGGAAATACCATCTCTGCTCACTTGCTAGACCTTTTAGTGCAACTGACTATGCTATTGTTTGCAAATTGTTGTTTTATCGTACAGCTTGTAGTGAAGGACCAGGATCATGCTAAAGAGGAAAACCTACTGTGGGAGCTACTAAAGAAGAAGAGAAAACTAGGCATGGGAAATGGCAGCAGTAAACCATGCGGCCTTCCACTGAGCCAGTTGAAAGAGCTAGGTCCACAAACCCCGCGCTTGGGTCCCTCCTCTTCACCTACATACTGTTCTAACGGGCAACGTTTGTTACCCATGATACCCCTGGGTTCCTCACCTTCAGTGACATATCCGCAACGCAAACATCAGAAGAAGATCTAATCCGGATTTCATACATAAAATTTTAGCATATGGAAAGCAGGTAACTTGCTGATAGGGGACTTGGAGCAGTTCGCCTATGGCTTGCTTTTGGTAACTATACTTTGATCACCTTTTAGCTTTTACTGCAAGGTGCTTCAGTGGTTTGGCGTTCTTGGGTTCTGTTATTCCACCAGGATGACAGTTTATAAAGTAAATTTTAGTGTTGATCCACTGATTAAGTTTTCCAAACCATGAAAATATCCTCTGGTGTGGACAGCGGTTACAAGCAAAAGAACTAGCTGCAAACCGTTGAAGAGCTAGTACGACCCAATTGCATTATTATATAAGAGAAACATAGGTATTATCCTAAAGAAAGACTAGTAGTATATTTTAAACAATAGTGGAAATGCAGATGCAGTAAATGGCATACCTCCTGATGCTATCACATATACTGAATAAAGGTCGATATAGGAACTAAATAACCGTAAGTCAGTTCACTATGATGGACATTTTTAGATGAGTTCATCCAGAGCTAAGTAAAAAGAAATAATCCCCTTGATTATTTTCATTGATTGAAAGATTATATATATATAAGTTACATATTTCCATAATAGGAGAATCATATTCTTATTCTACTCCTAAAACCTTATTCTATTTGGATACTAAATATACATTTATAGTAATATAAATATTATGGTAAGTATACAATACTAATTACATTACAACATTACCTAAATTAGGATACTAAATATTACCTAAACTACACGGTACAAAGGTGAAGAATCCGAGAGTCACGAGAGCTCAATATACACACAATATACATGTATATTGTGTATATATTTAACACACACCCGCAGTCATAGCGGGCGGTCTTTGAACGCTGAAACTATCCCTAAAATCTTCAAAAAGGATCGAGGAAAGACCCTTTGTAAAGATGTCGGCAATTTGATATCTTGACGGGACATGGCAGACGCGTACCTGACCCCGAGCAACCTTCTCGCGGACAAAGTGAATGTCCATCTCGATATGCTTAGTGCGCTGGTGCTGAACCGGATTACCAGAAAGGTAGACGACACTAATATTATCGCAATAAACTAAGGTTGCTTTCTGAATGGGACAATGAAGCTCCAAAAGCAAATTACGTAACCAACATGATTCTGAGACCACATTGGCTACCCCTCGATACTCGGCCTCGGCACTGGATCGGGACAATGTCGACTGACATTTGGCAGACCATGAGACCAGATTATTGCCAAGAAACATACAATAGCCAGACGTAGACCGTTTGGTGTCTGGACAGCCACCCCAATCAGCATCCGTATACGAAATAAGTGTGGACGTCGAGGAAGGATATAAATGTAATCCATAGTCAAGTGTACCCTGAATATACCGAAGGATGCATTTGAGTGCATTCATGTGCTCAACTCTGGGATCATGCATGAACAAACACACCTGCTGGACATCATACGTAATATCTGGTCTCGTAAATGTAAGTTACTGAAGGGCCCCTGCAAGACTGCGATAGCGGGTCGGATCCTCGTATGGTATGCCGGCCGCTACACTAAGCTTGGGCTTAGTATCAACTGGAGTGGAAGTGGACTTACAATATGACATCCCAGCCCTCTCAATGATCTCAGCTGCATACTTCCTTTGAGATAAGAACAACCCATCTGAATGACGAGTGACAGCAATCCCCAAAAAGTAACTCAAGGGCCCCAAGTCTTTCATAGCAAACTCAGAGCTGAGCATGTTCATGATAGACTGGCGTAAGGCATCGGAAGAGGCAGTCAAAATAATATCATCCACATATAACAGAATATAGGCCAAGGACGAACCACGATGGTAGATGAACAAGGAATTATCCGACCTGTTGTGAGTGAACCCAATAGTCGAAACATAGTCTGCAAACCTCGTATGCCACACCCGAGGAGACTGATTAAGCTCATATAAGGACTTCTTCAACAAACAGACATGATGAGAATGTTTGGGATCCCTGAATCCCAAAGGCTGATGCATATAGGTTGTTTCCTTGAGATCCTCATGTGGGAAAACATTCTTTACATCTAACTGATGAATAGGTCATGCCTTCGAAAGAGCCAAGATAAGCACAGTGCGAATGATAGCTGGCTTGACCACCGGAATAAATGTCTCACCACAATCTACACCAACCTGCTTAGTCTTACCATCATCCACAAGCCGCGCCTTATGTCGAGCAAATGAACCATCTGAATTCTCCTTATGAGCAAAAATCCACATAGACCTGATAATATTAATACCAGATGGACGGGGCACCAACTCCCACGTCTTATTATCAATAAGAGCATTATATTCATCGGTCATAGTAATTTTCCAATTCGGGTCATTTAAGGCAGACACATGATTACGGGGTAAGGGGGATTTAGGGACATTAGAATGTAAATTAAAATGTCTATTTGGTTTAAAAACACCCCGTTGACTACAAGTGACCGGTCTATGACTCGAGGAAGAATTGGGTGGATTTCGAGAATTTGCTGAGCTCGGGACGGACTGGCCAGCAAGCAGTGGGCCTGCTGGCCCAACTCGGTAAACAGGAGCAGGAACTGGACCAGTTCTAGAATTGGGCTGGACTGGCCCAATCGCTGAATCGCCCAGATGATCTTGGGACCGGCAGCGATGGGTGGCGACCAGTGGGACCAGCGGGCAGTGGGCCCGCAGGAGAATTTTGGGTGCGGGATACGTCCGAAAAATGGTGAATAATATACGGGGATATACTATCATCCAAAAAATTATACGAACTAGGCACGGGAGTATTAGCTTTAGCAAATGGAAATTGGGATTCATCAAAAATTACATGACGATTAATGATGATTTTATTAGAGGATAAATCAAAGCATTTGTAACCACGATGATTAGACGGAAAACCCAAAAACACACACGGAGTAGACCGGGCCTGAAGTTTGTTAATTGTGGTGGACAGGAATAACGGATAACACAAACACCAAAAACCCGAAGATGTGAATATGAAGGAATTTTATTAAATAAAATTTGAAAGGGTGAAGAATATGTCAAACCTTTGGAAGGAATTATGTTAACGAGATAGGTAGCCATTTGTAGAGCATGATGCCAAAAGACGGGGGTACGGAAGCATGAATCAATAAAGTTCGGACAATGTTATTTATGATACGAATTTTGCGTTCGGCTTTCCCATTTTGTGAAGACGTATGAGGACAAGAAAAATAAAAATTGATCCCATTATTAGCACAGAATTCCCGAAACACCCCATTGTCATATTCTTTGCAATTGGAATAGAGTTACCCCTAATTTGGAATAGAGTTACCATTACCAACAATTATACCACGAGGGTTGCTCAAATTGGAATAAGACAAGAGAGTACCTTGATCGGATGTCATGTGTGTAGTCGCGCCGGTGTCCATGTACCAATTCGAATCCGGTTACGTCAACCCAAGCGTGTGCATTGCGGCCTCAATGTCGGTGTGAGTAGGTGTGGGGCCCACTGCCGAGAATGCTTGTGTGGGCCGAGGCCCAAGCAGTCCACCCTGCTGCCCCAGCCCAGTGCTGAAACGAGAAGAAGGGGCCTGACTGTTGGGCCTGAATTGGAGCTCTCCAGCCCACTGCCCGTTGGAAGAACTTGGAAAATAGTGGTTGTTGTATACTTAGAATTGTATACTTACCATAATTGTATAATTATTGTACAGGTAGAATAAGGTTTTGGGAAAAGAATAGAAATAAAATTTTCCTATTATGGAAATTGTAAATTGTATATATACTCTTTCATTAATGAAAATAATCAAGGGATTATTTCTTTTATGGTATCAGAAGTCTAAGTTTCACAAAAACCTTACTTTGTTTCTGCTCCTCTCGGCCCAAATCTCGACACCCTTCCCGGATTCCAGCCGAAATTATTCCTCCTCCCTTCCCAAATTTTCTTCCTAAATCCCTCATTATTCTTCTGTTATGTGTACGTCGAAGAACATATTTCATCCTGCCCTTACTGTTTCCAACATCAAGAACCACATCCCTATTGTTCTTGAGATGGAAAACGTCCAGTACGCGACGTGGGCAGAGTTGTTTAAAATTCACGCTATCTCACATCAAGTCCTCCATCACATAATTCCTCCCGCTATCCCTCCTCCTAAGGGAGGATCCTTAGTTATGCATTACTCTTGATGCTACCGTCCTTCAGCGGATTTACTCCACTATTTCTATCGATCTTTTACAAACGATCATTGAACCAGACACTACGGCTATGGCTACCTGGAATCGATCGCGTGATATCTTCCAGGATAACCAACATTCCCGCGTTGTCACCTTTGAGCAAGAATTTTCCCAAGTCCGCATGGACAATTTTTTGAGTGTTTCAGCTTATTGGAAACGACTCAATGAATTGGCGGACCAACTTCGTAACTTTGGTGCGCCCGTTACCAATAATCGTCTTGTTCTACAAATGGTTGTAGGCCTATCTGAGGCCTATAATGGCGTGGGGATTCTCCTCCGTCAAAGTAATCCACTTCCACCTTTTTATCAAGCCCGTTCGATGCTCACGTTGGAAGAAGCCGGTTTGGCCACAAAGGCGGCTACTGGCGCTAGTTCCATGGTGATGATGACTTTATTCTATCTCTCAAGGTTTTGTTGATAATTCGGGCCAAAACCGTACTCACGGTGGAGGCAAGAAAAATCAGGAAAACAATGGGAAAAATTGCGTTGACAATCGTGGTGGTTCCGGCAGTGGTGGGGTTGGCCAAAACAGCGGCAGTGGGCCCTGGTATGGTGGCAGTGGGCAGCAGGCCAACTGGTCCCAGCCATAGGCCCCATGACCGTGTGGCTGGGCAAGTGGCCAGTGGCCCAACATCCCCTATTTTCCAGCGTGTACAGTTCCTGGCCAGTGGGCCGGTCAGCAGCCCTTCAGGCCTAATTTTTCTCAACAATCCAGTGGGTTCCGTCACAGTGTTGGGCCTGGACAGCAAGGAGGCCTTCTTGGGCCTCGTCCCCCGCAGGCTTTCTATGCTACAGGCCCCACTCCAATGGACATTGAAGCTGCAATGCACACACTTGGATTAAATCCTCCAAACCTGAATTGGTACATGGACAACGGCGCCACTTCTGACATGACGTCCGACAAAGGTACTCTCTCGTCTTATTCCAATTTGAGCAACAATCATGGCATAATTGTTGGTGATGACAAATCAATTTCAATTCGTGGTTACGGTCATAAAACTTTTTTTCCCCCACATCCACATCTTGTCTTAAAAAATGCCCCTAACTTAATTAAAAATTTGGTGTCGGTCCTTAAATTCACCACTGATAATTGGATTATGTTGATCTTGATCCATTTGGGTCCTCTATGAACAATTTCAAAACTGGGATACCTCATGAAATGTGATAGTAGGGGAGATCTTTATCCTATCACGCCCACATCCAGTCTCTCGAGTCAAGCCTTGCCATTTACTTTTGCAGCTCTAGATCCTTCCTTGTGGCATGCACGTTTGGGTCACCCTGGGTCATCCATTATTTCTTCCTTGCATAAAAATAATTTTATTTCTTGTAAGGGTATGCATAGTACTCCAATTTGTCAATCATGTCCTTTAGGAAAACATGTTAGATTACCATTTGTAGCATTTACTTCTCGCACTTTAATATCATTTGATATTATTCATAACGATTTATGTACATCTCCCGTTTTATGTTTTGTGGGTCATCGTTATTATGTTATATTTTTGGATGATTATTCTAATTTTTTATGGACCTTTCCATTAGCGAAAAAAATCACAAGTTTTTTCCACATTCTTAAAATTTAGAGCATTCATTCGTACCCAATTCGATCGGAAAATAAAAAATATTCAATGTGATAATAGCAAAGAATATGATAATGGGGTGTTTCGGGATTTTTGTGATACTAATGACATAGTTTTTCGTTTCTCTTGTCCTCATACCTCACAAAATGGGAAAGTCGAACGAAAAATTCATACCATTAATAACATTGTCCGAACTATATTCGTCTATGCTTTCGTACCCCATTCCTTTTGGCATAATACTCTACAAATAGCTACCTATCTTCTTAACATACTTCCTACCAAAGGGTTGGCAAATACCTCCTCTTAAAGTTCTCTATAATAAAAATCCTTCGTATTCCCATCTTAGGGTCTTTGGGTGCTTATGTTATCCACTATTTTCGTCAACTACAATTAACAAACTTCAGGCCCGTTCTACCCCTTGCGTGTTTTTGGGTTATCCGTCTAATCATCATCGTTACAAATATTTTGATTTCATCTAATAAAATCATCATTAGTCCCCATGTTATTTTTTATGAAATTCAATTTCCGTTTGCAAAAGTAATTAGTCCTGTGCCTATTTCGTATAATTTATTGGATGATTTCGTCTCATCGTATATTATCCACCATTTATCGGACTTGTCCCGCACCCGAAATCTGCCAGCGGGCCCGCTGGACCTACTGTTCCGCCATATCCCACAGTTTCTACCCCAGTTTTTGCTATTGGGCCAGTTGCCGAGCCCAATATCGAAACTACTTCAGTTCCTGCTACTATTTCCCGTATTGGGCCAGCAAGCCCACTGTCTGCTGGCCAGCCCGTCCCATATCCGAATTCTTCCCGCACTCCACCCAATTCTCCCCCGAGTCATAGACCGATCACTCGTAGTCAACGGGGTATTTTTAAACCAAAATGACATTTTAATCTAAATTCTAATGTCTCTAAATCCCCCTACCCTATAACCCAGTGTCCGCATTAAATGACCCGAATTGGAAATTGGACTTGGGAGTTGGTACCCCGTCCTTCTGGTGTTAATATTATTCGGTCTATGTGAATTTTTACTCATAAGGAAAATTCTAATGGTTCTTTTGCGAGGCATAAGGCTCGTCTTGTAGGTGATGGTAAGACTCAACAGGTTGGCGTGGATTGTGGTGCGACATTTAGTCTAGTGGTCAAACCAGCTACCATTCACACTGCTCTCAGTCTGGTTTTTTCGAAAGCTTTCCCCATTTATCAGTTCGATGTGAAGAATGCTTTCTTACATGATGATCTTAAGGAGACATTTACATGCATCAGCCCTTGGGTTTTCGAGACCCCAAATATCCTCATCATGTCTGTTTATTGAAGAAGTCCTTGTATGGGCTAAGCAGGCCCCACGGGGTTGGTATAAGAGATTTGCAGACTATGTTTCATCTATTGGGTTTTCACACAACATGTCTGATAATTTATTATTCATATATCGTCGTGGTACTTCTTTGGCTTATATACGGTTATATGTGGATGATATTATCTTGACTGCCTCTTCTGATGCTTTGCGCAAGTCTATCATAACAATGCTCAGTTCGAGTTTGCTATGAAAGATTTGGGGCCCTTGAGTTACTTTTTGGGGATTGTTGTCACTCGTCATGCAGGTGGGTTGTTCTTATCGTAAAATAAGTATGTTGTTGAGATCATTGAGCGTGCTGGTATATCCTCATGCAAGTCTACTTCCACTCCAGTTAATACTAAATCCAAGCTGGGTACTGCAGCTGGCTCACCTTACGAGGATCTCACCCACTATCGCAGTCTTGCAGGGGCACTTCAGTATCTCACCTTCACGAGATCGGATATCATGTATGCTGTGCAACAGGTGTGTTTGTTTATGCATGATCCTCGGATTGAGCACATGAATGCGCTCAAACGCATTATCCGGTACTTACAAGACACACTTGATTATGAGTTGCATCTATATCCGTCGTTGGTCTTGACACTTGTCTCTTATATATATGCTAATTGGGGTGGCTGTCCGGACACCAGACGCTCTACCTCTGGTTATTGTATGTTTCTCGGTGATAACTTGGTCTCATGATCAGCAAAACGTCAAGCTACCTTATCCCACTCCAGTGCCGAGGCCGAGTATCGAGGGGTCGCCAATGTATTTTCTGAATCATGTTGGTTACATAATCTTCTCTTAGAACTTCACTTTCCCATTCACAAAACTACCTTGGTTTATTGTTATAATGTTAGTGCAGTATATCTTTATGGGAATTCGGTCCAATATCAATGCACTAAACATATTGAGATGGATATCCATTTTGTTCGCGAAAAGGTAGCTTGTGGACAAGTACGCGTCTTACATGACCCTTCCAAGTATCAAATTGTAGACATCTTTACGAAGGGTCTTCCCTTCGTTTTGTTTGAAGATTTTAGGGACAGTCTCAGCGTACGAAGACCGCCCGCTATGACTGCGGGGGTGTGCTATACACGGTATATATGCCATGTATATCACGGGCTGAATAGGCAAAGATGGGCTGTCAAACCCGTGATATACACGGTGTATACATACCGTGTATATCACGGTTTGGTGGTCTAATTTAGGTAATATTTTATTGTAGTTAAATTAGAATTGTACACTTACCATAATTGTATAATTATTATACAAGTAAAATAAGGTTTTGGGAGTTGAATAGGAATAGAATTTTCCTATTATTGAAATTTTAAATTGTATATATACTCTTTCATTAATGAAAATAATCAAGGGATTATTTCTTTTACTTTTTAAATTTATTCTCGATGTCATCTATATAACGCCGCCTCGGATCCACCGTAGTCGTTGTCAAACGGACGGTGTTTGCGACTTCTTCCTTCTCAGCCATGGCTTCTGTTGGTGTGTCGAACGCATAAGACAGATGAGGAAATAGGTTTCTTTCTTTCTTAAATTCAGTAATTTTTTTTTTAAAATTGAAAACATGCAAAATGGAAATATGCTCCATAGCAGCGGCAACAATCAGGGAGTACAAGAAAGACTTACATTTTCTTTAACAACAAAAATGAGTTTTCTTTTATCGGGCTTGAGTAGCCTTCTAGTGTTTTTGGCAGAATTATAAAACTTGGGCTTAGAGCCCAATTCAATTTTGTGGTTGTTATTTTTTTGCTACAGAACTAGTTAATGGGCTAAAGGCCCAGCTTAAGAATTGCTGTAAGGTTCTTTTTGGCTAATGGCCTACTAATAAAAAAAATATGAAAGTTTCCTATTTTTTAATTCAAGATTATGAAAAATGAGTCATAAGGACTTAATTTTCAGAATATAAATTTAGTATTTATATTTCAAAGAAATCAATTTATTATCCCAATTGCTTAAAAAATGTTAATTAGTTTAACATGAGATTTATTTGCTAATTTGTTTAGCAAGTTTAAAATGTTAATTAGTTTAACATTAGATTTATTTGATTATTTTGTTTGGCTTGCTCAAAATGTTAATTTGTTTAACATAATATTTTTGTTGATGTGTTCAACATGGATGAAATGTAAATTAGTTTAACAATAGATTTATTTGTTATTTTTTCTCATGCCTAAAAATGTTAATTAGTTTAACATTAAATTTTCATGTTAATTTATTTAATGTGTGCTAAATATTAATTAGTTTAACCTCATTATGGTAAAGCCTATGTTAATATTTTTAGCATGTATAATACGTTAATTAGTTTAACATTGATGTTAGGCGTATTTATACGCTTAACCGCCGTATTTTACCCATATTCCTACCTTGTTGAGAGGACTAATCGCACTAAATACACCTAACTTATGTAATCTTTGCATTATAAACTGATATGTGTGTTCTTGTCGCATCCAGGCATGTGAGAAATACGATAATTTGGAGCTAAACTGAGATGAAGCATTCGTTCGAGTGTAAGTGGTTCATGAACCTCGCCAAGCAAAGGCTGGAGCGAGCCACAAGGTCGCCATACACCTCGCCAAACGAGCTGTATAAATATAGCTCGCTAAGAGAAGCCTAGGGCGAGGTCCTACCTCGCTCCAGAGCTCGCCCAGGGAGCTCCAGTGTCCAAATAGCAGCGGGTTTTTGAGGGTTATTTCCCAACACTATAAAAAGACCCTTTGCACGATTTTTACAAAGCTTTTGACCTAGGGAGAGTTTGAAGCCGTCGTGGAGGCCAGATGAATTTGGTTTTACCTTTTCTTCTCCATACTACTAGTTTTTATATTTTCTTTGGATGATTTGTTGTATTTCCTCCATGTCTATGTGGAGCTAAACTTCTCGTTCTAGGGTTATGGTTCTTTCATGAACGTTGTTATTCGAATATTGATTTCAATTAATTAGCTTACCGTATTGGTTTATTTATTTAATCTCGAGCTTAATTATTTGGTTGCTTGATCACCAATCGAATACTATATACGAATCTTAGCTTGAACTCGAGAGAGGAATTCTAAGATAGTGATAGGGTTAAATAGAGCAGGATCTCAACCCTGGCATCGGAGAACAAATTTGCATCTAGGATAGAGATATACCTAGTTCGCCCTGCTTGGTTGATATACAGAAAATATAAATGCATTTGTGTTAAGGTTCATGACCATATAGGCGTGAAAGTAATACATATAGACGGCTATAGGACTCGAGGGATTCATAGTCGTAATATGAACCATGTCAATCAGTAAACTAGATAAATTAAGAAGTTGAATCAATTGAATAATATAACATGATTGTTAGATAGCCCATAGCCCTGGATCGACTTCATCTCATTGGTAATATAAAAACATGTTCTTTCTTGGTTGAAGTTCATTGTTGTTTTCTTTTTATTTTAGTTAGTTTATAATTACAACGTAAAATTTCCTCTCTTGTATATATAATCCGGATCATTTAATTTAGCTAACGGTTAATCGTAAGTCCTTGAGGGTTAGACATCCGATTTCTAAAATCACTATATTATTTGTACGACCACGTATATTTGCGTGTGCGTTTGGGAGTGACACACATCTTATGTGGATTTAGCATGAAATATATGTTAATTGGTTTAACATTAATCTTGCTTGTTAATTTGTTTAACATGTGTACTATGTTAATTAGTTTGACATTAAGATTTTCATTTGAATTTATTTAGCATGTAATAAATGTTTATATGTTTGACGTTAATTTTATTAGCATGCGTATGAAAGTTAATTTGTTTAACTGTTAATTCATATGGGATTGTAAAATTATGATAGACAATTAGATTGCCTTAAATATGATTAAGACGCTTAGCTAAGTAATTGACTAGGTTAATTTCCATAATATTTTAAATTTTGAACGATGATTGGAAACATAGTGAACTCTTGACTCCATGATTAATATATGTGTTTATTACCTTAGTCAATTAATGTTTAATTTCATAATATCTATGTGTGTTGAACATAGTACCTTGCGTTTTATTGTTTTAAATGATTTTCATTATATTATTTTATTTTGTTAAAGAATGACTACTGCTTCGAAAAATATTTTTGCTGAGCTCAACAAAAGGTTGAAACTCTATGGTGATAATTATGAAACCTGGAGATTGAAAGTTCAATATGTGCTAGAAGAGAAAGAGGATCTGGAGGCTATCAATAATGTCATGAATGAGCCTGAGGATGATAACACGGTTCAGCATAGGTGTGACCGTGAAGCGTATTATGCTTGAAAGAAAAAGGACTCCACCGCTCGCATTACGTTGCTAAGCACCTTGGATGATGACATCCTAAGGGAGTTCAAGGATACTAAAAGAGCTATGAAGCTTTGGATTGCTTTGAAGAACAAGTTTGGTACATGTTCTACAAGGCTAAGATCCTTGACCATCAAGCTTGACTCATACAAGAAACGCCCAGAGCATTAAATGAAAACACATATGAAGCAAATGACAGACATAGTCGGGGAGTTAAAAGATGTTTGTCACGTATTGACTGACGAACAATAAATTCAAGCAGTAATACGCTCTTTTCCTAGTTCGTGGGATCATATGAAAATGCACTTGACTCATAATGAGAGAATCACAACTCTGGAAGATATTCAGAGGCATATTGAGTTAGAGGAGAAACGACTTGAGGCTGCAAAGCCAATAGCTGAGTTGCATATGGCAATAACCTCCAAAAACAAAAGTGATCCAAAGCGAAAGAACCAGGGAAATAAGAGAGGGCCACCTCAGACTCAGCAAGCTCAGCCTGCTAAATGAGGAAAGACTGAAAAAGGAAAGAACAAATGTTCCAAATGTGTTAATGTTGCTAAAGTGAAGTGCAATAATTGTGACAAGAAGGGTCATTATGCTAAGGATTTCTCTGAGCCTCCTAGAAAGGTATTTCATAAAATTTGAATTAGTGAACTTTGTGTTTCTATTTCTGTTTTACTAACTGAATCTAATCATTTGTCGATTGCAGACTCGGGAGCAACAGACCACATAGCTTGGGAGCGCAATGCCTTTGTTGAATTTCGGCGAGTTTTCCATGGAGCAAAGTGGATATATGCGGACAACAACAATAAAGTTGACGTTGAAGGAATCGGTACATGCAAGTTAGTCCTACATGGCGGTCGAGACCTAATTCTACATGATGTCCTCTATGCACTAACAATTCGTCGGAATGTTATTTCAGTCTCTGTTTTGCTTAGGCTAGGATTTAGCTTATTTTTTCATGACACTTATATCAAGTTGACTTATAATTCAGAATTATTTGGTTTTTGGTCATGTCATCCAAGGTTTATTTATTATGAATTTGGATTATGGTTCATTCAATAATATTTTTTCTATGTTTGCTTCTTTAAATAAATACGATAGTGATGTAAACATATGACATGCTAGGCTTGGTCATATTGGCCAACAAAGAATGCAAAGGCTAGCGAAACAAGGTTTGCTTGCTAGCAATGAACATGTGAAATTTTCCACTTGTGAAAACTGTCTAGCAGAAAAATTTGCAAGAAAACCTTTCAGTAAAGCGACTAGAGTTGAATATTCTTTGCAATTAGTCCATTCGGATATCTATGGGCCCATGAATGTTAGGACTAGGCATGGAGCAAGTTATTTCATTACATTTATTGATGATTTTACCCATTTCAGTTATGTCTATTTAATTTTCCATAAATCCGAAGCAATAAGTTGTTTCATATGAGCTTGGTGGAAAATCAATTAGACAAGAAGATAAAAGCTCTTCAAATTAAGTGTGGCCGGGAATACATATTGACTCAATTCAATGGGTTATGTGATGAGAAAGGAATAGTTCATCAGTTGACTATCCTAAATACTCCGCAACAAAATGGTGTTACGGAGAGAAGAAATAGAACGCTCCTAGAAATGATTAGGTCAATGATGGCATAAGTTAACCTCCCAATTAATTTTTGGGGTGATGCTTTGCTAACTGCCACCTATGTACTTACCGAGTACCTACAAAATCAATTGCAGCCACTCCTTATGAGTTTTGGACTGGAAGACATCCTGACCTGAGTGTATTAAGACCTTGGGGTTGTGCTACATATACACATGATTCCTCTCACAAATATGAAAAATTAGCCCGAGAGGAAAGAAAAGTATCTTTATAAGGTACTCCGAAACCTCAAAAGGTTATGTGTTTATAGGTCAGTAGAACAGTGAGAGTGTAACTGAATTTGAATCACGAGATGTCACATTCTTAGAGAATGAGTTTCCTAAGAATTGAGAGGTAGGTCAAGACCTATCCTTGTTTGAGATAAGGGATCAAGACGTACAAGGATCTATTTATTCTAGTGTGAGTATTTTAACAGATGATGAATTAGTTTCTCTTCGGCAACTTCTTCTATCATCATATGCGAATGAAAGTAATCCTTCTACACTTAATGAGAGTGACCAAATGGATCTTGTTCCAAGTGGGAGAGAGATGGTCACCGATTTTGTTCCAAGTGGGAGTAGGTTGAGCGTTCTTGATCCGAGTGGGAGCAACGTTGATCCAAATGGGAACGGTGATGAATCACAAACTAGACGTGGTTCTCATAAAAAGACTCTTCGCTGATGATTTGACATTGAAGGCGGTGAACTATTTATGATGCTCCTACAATATGAAAATAATCCTAAAAATGTAAAAGAGTCTCTCTCATTCCTTTCTAAGGAAAATGGACAATAAATGGAAGATAAGTTGGAGTCTATGAGGGTCAACAAAGTTTTGGAACTAGTTAACCTCTCTGAGGGACGCAAAACTATTGAGAGAAAATGTGTTTTCAAAATTAAGCTCATGACTGATGGAGCAATTGAAAGATATAAGGCTCGACTAGTGGCAAAAGGGTATACACAACCGAAAGGAATAGACTGCGAAGAGACTTTCTCGTCTGATGTACGGTTTACCTCTATTCGTCTTGTTCTAGCTATAGTTGCAAGCTTGGATCTTGAGTTACATCAAATGGATGTAAAGACTGCCTTTCTCAAGAGAATTAGATGAAGAAATTTATATGTAACAACCTGAATGTTTCAGTAAAAAAGGTTGCGAACAACAGGTTTGTAGACTTTTGAAGTCTATTTATGGCCTCAAACAATCTTCAACGCAGTGGTATATATGCTTTCAGAATGTTATCGTATCCAATAGTTTTACCATGATGGATGAAGACCATTGCGTTTATATCCAAAGATCAAGAAATAAGTTTGTAATTTTAACATTGTATGTAAATGACATAATTATAGCTGGAAATCATAAGGAATTCATAACTGATATAAATTCATGGTTATCATCCCAATTTGAGATGAAAGATACGAGTGAAGCTGCATATATTCTTGGGGTTAATATTTCAAGAGATCGTCTAAAGAAACTATTGTATCTCTCCCAAGAAAATTACATTAAAAAAGTTCTTGAGCGATTCAATATGTAAAATAGTAGCCCTATTGACACTCTTATCAGTAAAGGTCATGTCTTGGATAGTCAAATGTGTCCTAAGACTTCTGAAGTTTAATGTATGCTATGGTGTGTACTAGACCTGATATTTGTCAAGCAGTTAACTTGGTAAGAAGATATTAAATCCACCCAAGTTTAACACATTGGCAAGAAGTAAAGAGAATCATGACATATCTGAAGGGAACTGCTGATTATGCCCTTTGTTACCATGGCGATAAAGATCTGTGAAAATTGGATAGAGTGATGTCGATCATGGAGGAGATCTAGACGAGAGGAATTCTACCTCAAGATATGTTTTCTTACTCAGTGATGGTGCCATATCATGAATTAGTAAGAAACAATCATGTATATCACTGTCTATGATGGAAACCGAATATGTGGCTCTCGCATCAGCAACACAAGAAGTTGTTTGGTTGAAAAAGTTCTTGGAACACTTGTTGGATATCACAGAAAATGCTGAACCAATGTTAGTCTACTGCTACAGTGAGGCTGCAATTTTCTCTACCAAGGATCCTAAGTTTTATTGCAAAACCAAACACATAGATATCAAGTATAACTATGCAAGAGACATGGTTAGATGCAAGATAGTGAACGTGAAGTATGTGTTTACAAAAGATATGTTAGTAGATCCATTGATCTTTGTTTAGAGATGCATTTGTGAGACACACTAGGTCTCAAGGATTGCATAAATTCTAAGATACTTCATTTTATTCTTTATTTTTTCATGTTCACAAGACTGATGTTCTTTGATTATCAATAAAGTTGATTTACATACATACATATGTCGCGCCCTATTTTGACCTGCTCGGGTCAAAGCGGAGCACAGACGTATGGGGGGTGTTTCTGGGTGAATAGAATTGAGGAGTCGCCACCTAATTATTTTTTACGGTGAATTAGGACACCTAAATATTAAACTAAATGCTGCCATGTAACTCCAATTTTAAGGTCTGCGAAATTAGCGAGATTCTAGGTAAGGGTTCTTTATTATCCTAAAGGGAAGGGGTTAGGCATCCTTTAAGATCCGCTAACTTGCGGTTATCCGGTCAAACTCAGGTTAATTATTGCTAGAAAAATACATTTTTTACAAGTAAAAAAGACGTTTGCAAATATGATGCATTTTATACAAGTAAATATGATGCATTTTATACAAGTACGTATTCGGATGACATAAAAGAAAGATACATGTAAAGTTTTTAGAAAACATGCATTTTGTGACAATAAATTCTTTATAATGCCAAAGAAGCGCATCTTTCGAAAATCAACAAGTTTGCAAAAAATAATAATAAAAAGATAAACTTATTTGTACAATTAATTGAAGCAAATAAAGATGACAAGAGTTGTTTTAAAAATCTTGAATAAGCGTGACGAGCCTAAAAATAAATAAACTAGCGAAGGATTTCTAAGTTTGCGAGCCTAAAAATAAATAAGCTAGCGACGGGTTTCAAATCTTAAACTAACCTATGAATAAATCCTAAGTTTGTCTATTCTAAGCATTTCAATAATTACATAAGTGCGATAAATAATATTACAATACAAAGCGAGATAAAAGCTGAATTAAAGAAAGAAATAACAATAAATAAACTCCGAGGAATAATTGTCTTTATTTACTTTAGTCCCTGCAAGCTGTCAAGAACAAACGGTTAGAAACAGTTAAATACAAATAACTTCATATCCGTATTCAAAACAGTGAATGTTTTGATCGCGGAGGGCTCAGACTTAAATTTTGAAAAGAACATTCCAATCACGTCGTGGCTGCAAACATATGACTAATGTAGTTTATTTTGATTGCCTCGCCTACTAAACGTGTTGGTCTCTCGGGTGAAATAGAAAAGATCACTATAATCACGTCGTGGCTGCGAATATATAACTTGTTGGTTATTTTAGTCACCTCGCCTACTAAACATGTTGATCTCGGATAAAAAGGTTTAAGTCTTCATCCTTGCCCAGAAGTTATATTTCCGTCTTTGCAACTGTGGAGGCCTCAAAATCGACGAATATTTTTCATCGGCCAGTGTAGTATCGTGTTCAAATCAGTAAAATAAAATCGAATGTAAACAGCGGCAGCAGTAGCGATGTGAGCGAGCGTAAAAACAGAGGCAGAAAACAATTTCCGAAAATGACGCGGTGTCTAGTTTAAAACAGTAGAACAAATATTTGAATGCTGAAACAGTGGACCGGAACAGGAAAGCAATGTTTGAAAGGTGCGGTGTTCAGTTGAAAACAGTAAAAATGATAAAAGACAGTAAACAGTAATCTGAAATCGAGCAGTGAACTGAAACAGAAAAACAGTGTTAAAGCGACTGTTTTCAGCCAAGAAACAGCAGCAAATGGGTTTTAAAATAACGCAATAATGGGCTGGAAACGCAGAAGCAGTGGGCTGTCCGAAACAGCCTAAAGTAGCAGGCTTTTAGCCAAGAAAAACAGCAGCAATTGTGCTGAAAATACAGCAGTGATAAGACATCAAATGAGCTCAAAATGCAGCAGTAAAATGTTTCCGAAAAGAAGTGTAAATGGTCCACATTGCAGCAGCTGTGCGCGGCAAACGCAGCAGCAGAATAAATGGCTCAAAAGTGCAGTAATCAGCCCAAGTATTGCAGCAACTGGCAGTCTCAGAATCAGCAGCCAAAATGCAACAAAACCCATAACTAGAATTATTTAAAGATGACATATATCCAGAATCTCAAGGTGCAGCTGGATACCACAACTATTGGTAGCACAGCAAAGACATAAAGGGGAAGGTAAACTTAAAGACCAGTCACTCTAAACTTCAAATTTGAAAGATAAGAAGACAAAGAGGGGGGCTACCACCATTCATTTCCGATGCCGCAACAAGATTCAAAAGGCTTCTTGAACCTTGGGCATGGCAGGCTATCGAAGAAGGCTAAACCCAACCCGAAGCTTGTCTTGGCTTTCAACCAACATATTAAGATAATAGGACAGTTCTGACAAGGCAACTATGAAAGAAAACATTCGGCAATAAACATAGAATGCAGACATGGCGAGTTTATAACCACGACACAAATCTGGTTCAAATACGCGAAATGCTAATACATATATCATTCATCAAGTTAGTAAACATAGCATGATATAAGATAACTTAAAAGATTTTATATGATATATGTAGGCACTTAGCACTTCAACAAAGTTGATGCATTTGAAAACAGAATTAACTATCCAAAAGATGATATTTTTTAGACACGTAATTGTCTAATCTGGGCCAAAAATGCATATATTATTAAGGTAAGCAACGTACATTAATAATATGCTCTAAGGACTTTCATGCTAGCACAAGGATCAAGCTTACGCTAAGATGAGCAAAAATGGATGCATAATCACCAAGATTGACATGGAAGATAAACAACAGAGATTTACATGGCCATGTGGAAACAACATCTTAAGTATGCAGAACCACAAGCATTAAGGACATGCAATCATAAGTTAACCATTCTAGGCATGTCATAGTTAACATGACCACTAAAGAAGACCTATGTTAACAAAACCCAATCATCTCACAACCTGAATCATATCCAAGCATCTTTGGGACTGAACTCAAGAAACTTTAATAGGAACATACATGATTCATCGCTTGTCTTAAACCATAGGAATCACATAAACAGTCCTTTGAAGCATCCAAGCACACTCACACAATCACTATAGCCTTGCCATTGCTTAATATGAGGCTTAGATGGCTTAAAATCATGCACAATCATATATTCAGGCTTTTCTAGGCTAGACATGATCTTCCAAATAATCTAAACTACCAAACTAACATTTATGTTATGAAACCTACTTAAACAAACACATACATACATCATATAAGTTTGAATCTGAATCTTAACAATGACATATTGACCATACACAAACCACTAAAACTTGACAACATGGAAATATGCATGCTCACATGAACCAATTTAGAGACCAAGGCAAAATAAACACATACTCCTCGTGGCGGTTTGGACAGTGTGCATAACTCAACAAGAAGCAAAGTCCTTTTATCCTCAAGTGATACTTATCCAAATCATACTCCAAAACCTTCTATACACTTGAACAATTTCAGCACCAAATTATACTTTATGCATACTACTACATGATTATGATTGCAAACCAAGAGTAAAATGCACCAAGGGTTATAACTTAGCATGATGTAAACTGATTCATTAAATATAAGGCACTAATGCAAATGTCATTTAAATATCTCAACAAATAGGCGTGACACTTGATAACTTAGGAGACTGACATGTTAATATAGAGGCGTTTTAACAGACAAGGCAGGTGTGCCATCCATTCAATAGATATGTAGACATAGAGAGATGGCCAAAATTCATTAGACCTTACCAAAACTGTCACCATTAAGTCCTTACATATTTAATCCAACACATACTTCCTAAATACCCGATTTTAGACAAGTATCATAGCATAAATTGAATAACACTTATTAATTCGAGCTTTAAACTAGCATCACACAATATACATATTTGAACTAACATAGGCTAAACATACTCAAATTTATACAGAAACTAACAAATTACACAGCAGACAATGCGTCAAAACAAAATTGAGAGGAATTAGAATTTACGGACTGATCATTCAAGTAGCCTGAATAATAATCTTGCTAGACAAATATTTAAAACAGCATATACATTCCATCATATTAACGTGAACTTAACAAAGCATTATCTAAGCACCAAACAGTTAACCAAACAGGTTCATAAATCCCTCGTACTCAAACAGCCCATAAACAGCCAAACTCCTATTAATTAACACACACAAAAAAGGCACAGAAATATAGAAAACAAAATTGAGAGGAGATATATTTACTGACCTTCTCCGGGCAGCGAACCGAGGCTTGTTTCGAATCGACGACCCGCTCGGAGATGTTTAGAATTCAGATTTTGGATTTTTGATCGCCCAATTCTGAATTGGTAATTCTGAAAAGGATACTGTTTTTCTGATGTTGGTCTCGACCCGAAATGACCCGACCCGATCCGGCAGTGACCCGACCCGGAAGTGACCCGACCCGAAACCAAAAACAGTTGGAAAGAGCAAAAATTCAAGATTTTCTTTAACACCACAAACCAACAATTTCGACCTATATTTTGAACCTTTAAGTTGAAGAACATATGCAAGAACAAACACTTTTAAGTAGATTTCGGATTTTTGAAATCCGGAATCTTCCCAATAGTGAAGAACACAAACAAAGTACAAAGCAAAACCTTTAAGAAAATTTCGGACTCATAAACATAAATTTTCGGACTTAAAATCGACCCCAAAAACTCTAAAAAATCGACCTCAAAGACAGATTTTCGGACCCCCCTAAAAATGAAGAACAAGGGGGATATTTATAGGTGGATTTCCCCCCCTAAAAAACGAGTTTGAATTCAAATTAAAGGTAAAGAAAATCGCGGATTTGAGGGGCATGGGTCGCGGGTTTTAGGGGTGTCAGCGTAACAGAGGGGGGTTGGTGGCGGCAGGGGTGAGGTGACCGGCGACGTGGGGTCGCCGGTATGGGGGTGTGGGGTCGGCGGCTTTAGTAAGGGTAGGGTTCGGTTTTTGGTTTTTTTCTTTTTCTGATTTTTTGGTTTGGGGGGATTAAAAGGGGTAAGGGATTTGGGCTTGGCGGGTGGGCTTTGGTGGATTTGGGTATAAGGGAATGGGTTGGTTGATAAGGAAGGGGGTTGGGCGGTCAGGTTGGGCTTGGGTGAAATTGTTTTTGGGGTTTGGGTATAAGGGAATTTAATTTGGGGAGTTTTGGGCTTGTGGTGTTGGGTTTAATTGTTTTGGGTTTGGGTATAAGGGAATTTAATTTGGGGAGTTTTGGGCTGGTCAGGTTGGTAGAAATAAAGAGGGAGAGTTGAATTGTTTTTTGGGTAGAAATTGTTTTGGGTTGGGAAAATGAAAAATGGGTTATGGATAAAAAATATAAAAGGGGTTTAATATTAAAACATATTTATATATATATATATTTTTTGTAAAAGATGTGAATTATTTAAAATAACATAACGACGTGATAATAATAAAATATAATATTTGCAAAATGTTTAATGCTTAATAAAAGGGAAATGCGATGCAATTTTGCGAGAATAAAATAACATAGAATTTTTGGATAAAACTTATGATTGTGATAAAAATGCAAATGACAGTAAAAAATGCGAATAATAATAATAATAAGAGAATAATATGCATATATATATATATATATTTTAAAATTGTTTTAAAAGTGTCAAAAATGTTAAAAATTACGAATAAAATCATAAAAGATGGGACAAAATTGGGTGTCAACACATACATATTTTAATAGTTGAATGTTATATGCATTCGGTTTTCATTTAATTTTTTATGTCGGGTAGACAAGAGGTTGACATTCTCACACAGGTAACCGCCTCCTTATCTTAGTGATGGGTGGAGATGAGACTGAGTTTTAAGAAAAAATATCAAATGGATAATATCAGAGGTATCAACTTAAAATCATGAACGTCACATAAATAATGACATAATGTCGTTAAGGTGAAAAACGTTCACCTAGTCTACTTAGTAAGCCATATGTGAGTTAATAAATGACATAATAGATCAAGGAACTCAAATTTAGATACTAATGGTGTATAAATATCATCTGTACAACATTCTTTATGAGATAAAGACATACGCTCCCCAACAAAGGAGAAAATATTGTAGTACATGTTTCATACCATGTGTGCTAATGTCGACCAATTGGGTTAACATAAGTCCATTCTCAACTTATTGTAGTGTGAGACCCAGAGCCTTTATGGTGGCTTAAGATTTGTGTCCTTCGTGACTCTGATCAAATACTTGAGACTTTGTTTGATGTTAGCTATCTTAGTGTGCTTCCAAAGGACCACGAACACAGATTCGATCTGGCGGAGCATGTCAAGAAAAGCAGTTAACCTAATGTTAAGAGGATCGCGAGAAGAGGAAGATCATTTATGGTCTCATTAATTTGTATTCACTGGTGCACCAATTATAACTCATGAGTTACAATTGTGAATACAAGAGATAATGATATATGAGATCTTGACATTATATCAAATGTGATTCATATGATCTGGGATATTGCATACTTTATGATCTACTTGCAGGTTTGCACTCGACGAGAGGCTATATACTCCTAACAGATTTATATCACTTAGCTCTTACAATTTAATGGTCACACAGTCTACTTCCCTGTATGAATGGTTGCGGAGATGAGATGAGAATATGTTTTCAGATTAGACGAGCATTCCCATTATGTGTGAGTGAGAGATGTAGGAAATTTGGGTCCACCCATAAGGGGTGCTTAAGGCCCATTAGGGTAATTAAGGTTAGTCATAATATTTCCTATATAAGTACACTTAGGGTGTACAATAATAAAGACAACTTATGCAGTTTTTTTCTGCTCTTCTCTCTTGTCTACAATAAAGAATTAAGGTTTAGACTGTGATTTAGGAGGTTGCTCCGATATACCATGACAACCACCATCGGCTAGTAATTTCAACCGCGGTTCGACTTCCGCTTCCTCTACACCAAAAATATATAAGTTCTCGTTTGATGGTGTACATCTATCTAGTTAGTTTAGATTAATATGTTATATGTATTCCTTCACTTAAGTTTAAGCTTGAATATCAATACATACTATCAAGTTCATCAACTATCTTTAGCCATATGTTCCACTAAGACCATTAGTTCGGAGCTTTTGGACTGCTTTATTTATGGTTTGGGCCTTCATTCTTAACCCATTGACGAGATAGTTACAAAGTCCACCATAAAACCGGGAGATTCAAAGTGTGGACTTTGACGGCAGCGTTCTTTGTAGTCCAAAGACTAAAAATGTGTGTTTAATATTGGAAAACTAGCTTCATGTGTAGTTTATCCTTTGCAGCCTGTTAATTTCATAGACAGTTGGTGGGATAATTAGTCATAGGATTTAAGTTATATATCCTGTAATCATTATTAAACTATCGTGAAATCTAACAGATTTTTAAATAATCTGATAGTGTATAAGGTCCTTATTTTGTTAGCGTATTCAAAGATTAAACTATTTGTCAAACATTATCTACTACTTCGATGACAAAAATGTAAAATGAGACAGGGATTCATGTGATTTGATTGTTAAAATTAGAAGTAATGCAGTAAAGTTTGACATTTAGGAATTGTGCGCCGAACTAATTATTGATATTTGGGGTTTGTGTTTATTATTACGTTTTGAAATCAACCATGACCCAACTTTCCATTTCTCCAACTCTCTAACTATAATATAGTTATCGACAAACTAAACTTATTTCAAGTATTAAATTTTTTAAAATTTTAACATCTCATATTACTTATTGCATATCACAATATTGTTTGTAAATCTATAAAAATGATAAATAGTGAGAAAACATTGGATGAGAACACTAAATTAATTAATTGCCTTTAATCAATATTAGTTTCGTATTTATATTGTTTCATGCATTTTCACTATCTTTTTGTTCCAGACCCCGTGTAACCTCTCTTCGTTTTGGTCGCAAAACTCGGATCAATAAAGAAAATATAGAATCATATGATCTTGTTTTCAACCAGCTTCAAGTGGAGTTCTTTTACGAAAATATGGATAAAGTAAATAAAATAAGAGAAAACAGCCTTATTATCTGTTTTTTTTTTCCTTTTCTCAATCACGTGTACAATGATTTGTGTAAACTAGAAGCACGCTACTACTACAAGAAATAGAGGGGTTTTTTTTACCTATAATTAGTAAAAAAAATTGTGTTATAAAATATATTTTTTCACTGAATCAGCTTACTGGAAAAACGCAAGGTGCGAAACAGGTCCCCATTGAAACGCTGAGAAACTTTTTAATTTTTTCATGTGAAAACACTACTATTTTTTTCTCACTGATCAATCAAAAATATTTGTGTAAATAACCATTGAGCTAGATTTTATACTTCTTTTATTGAAATGTCACGGAGGTTATTGAAATATAATTTGAATTATACTTTTTTCGTTCCTATTTATATGATATTCTTTCATTTTTAGTTAGTTTTAAAAGAATGACATCTTTTCACATTTAATAAAAGTCTAATTTTAAACTATTTTACCCTTTATGAGATAATTTACGACCACAAAAAATTTATGGCTTGTTTTAAACAAAAAGTTATACAGTAATTTTGTTTCTCTTATACTATGTGTCCAGTCAAACACCTTCACATAAATTACAGAGTAATAAACATTATGCAATATATAAAAGTGTGCAAATTGATAACGACTTTGATAATTTAAAAAAAATAAAGTCTCTTGTATAGTTTATTATTTTTTTATAAATGGTGGAAACCATCTTTTATTTCAAACTAGACTTGAATTATTCTAATGTATAACATTATTTTAACATTTACTTAGTGGCAAAAATTTGAGATTATTAGATTTGAGAATTTATAAACATATTATCGTAACCATCAATTTATGTTTCTTATATAAATATTTATTTATATTTTATTTAATAGAGTTACTAAATATATCCAATGGTGAAAGCTGTCATGTAATTAAGTGAATAATCAATATAAGTACAAGATGGACCGTATACCATCTTCACAAAAAAGAAAATATAATAAGTATAAAAATATATAAAATTTTATTAGATTAATTTAAGGCCTCTTACAGAAATTTGACTTTATGCCATCGATTTAGTTGAGTCGTCCCTGACTAAATACATACAAAATTATATATTATTATGAATATATATTATATATACTAATATATAAAAGAATATAAATTATTATTTTGATGTGCAAATATATCCTGTAAAAAAAGATTAAGCCGAACTACAAACAGAGAATAATAAGGGGCTATAGCAAAATATGTCAAAAAGCTAATTAATGCTCCAAATTTAGCACTCATTGGGTATGATGAATAATGGCATCATTATAATAGAGAAAACAAAAATGGATGCACGTGTTGTGATTGTGATGGTGAAAAAAGAAAAAGAAAGAAATTTAGAGGGTGGGTCGGTGCCTAAAAAGAGAAATGGTGGGACTGAAATTTCATTTCAAATGTTATTATTGTTAGCGCCAACAAAGTTAAAACAATTTTTGGGTGGGGCGGTTCGTGAATAGTATGAAGAAGAAGATATTTTTAATGAGAGTACAACTCCACATCAAATTGCGACTACTAAATACAAGAGCGTTTTTAAGTTACACGAGACCAACAACTCAAGACGTAAGTATACATACGAGGTATTCCCCCTTTATGGAGCTACGACTAGGGATGCTTATCTGGCGGATCAGGTGAATAATTACGCTTAACAATTTGATTTATCGACTTTTAAATATACTAATTCACTAACCAATCAATAAGATATCTATTACTTTGATATCAGGTTTACAATTATCGGACGGTTATCGAGCAATGTATCAACTGTTGAAAATTTACTAAATGTGGAATTAAGTATATCCCATTAATTTATGACTCGAACAATTGAGGCCCGCACGTCGGAAACGTCGTTTTCACACACGTGCACACGTAGTGCCAAGTATCGCAAATTTCATTAGTGAAAGAGATATTGATACGTATACGTTTGAGACATAGAATTATGGACGGTTGTTGGCCAAATGACAAATTATTCCACGTTGGTAAACGAAGGAAGAAGTGTACAAAGTGTAAAATGAAATGAATCGGAAATAGCCGTGGAGCCGTGAAGGACCGCGACGCCACACCGTCGGAGCCGCGGCGCCACACCGTCGGAGCCGCGGCGCTAATTCACAGCGCCGCGGCGCTTGGGAGGCAGAATGCTGCGACGGGAAGTTGGAAAAATCTGACCTTTGGGCTGGTTTTGGAGCATTGATTCTCCATTACTTGACACATGAATTCAACCATTATTTGGCTGAATGTAACCCCTCAATCAAGTGCAATTACATGGCTATTGAAGACCATTAGTTGGCTAGTTGAGGGGGTCTTCTACTTACACTATAAATTGAGGTATTTAGCTCAATTGAACAATACTCAACACTTAGAAAATACTCTAGATTTTCTGAATTCACCTTCTTACTCTCTAGTAAAGTTACTATACTCAAAGTTCTTCAAGAGTAACACTTGAGTTTCCTTTGCTCACTTGTTAAAGTTGTTGTTGTATCTTGGGAGACTATTGCTCAACACCGTAAAAGGAGATATACGGGGCAATCTTGTCTTAAAGTCAGAGTGTCATCACTCGACTCAGCAAATCACACAAGCAGTTTGTTAAGGTTTTGATTTCCAGTTTTATTGTAATAGTTTATTTATTCTTTATATCATTGTAATAGTTACTAACTTTTCGTTCCCTACAACAATTGTATCCCAACAATTTTAAGACAAGATTTGTTGTAAGTAAGTTAGAAAGATGACTGGCATAGATCAAACAGGTTCTGAATCTGCTGATGCTGCTCAAGGCAATCCCTTTGCCTTCCCCACTATTCAAGGCACTCCTAATGCCTTTTCGGTTGCTCAAGGATCATCCAACGCCTTTACTGCCGCTCGGGAACGTTGCCGTTCCTCCACCCGCATGATTTCACCATGAACACCGTGAAAAGTTCATGGGGTCAAACTTCAAGAGATGGAAACAAAAGGTGCTATTCTATCTGACTGTTATGGGAATGACACGTTTTCTAATAGAAGATCATCCACAAGCTGGAGATGAAATGGACCCTTCGCCTTCTGAAACGGGTGAAGGGGGCCTAGGTATCCATGTCATTAATGGCATGAAGATGGTTCTTGATGCATGTAGTCATACTGATTTCATATGTAAGAATTACATATTGAACTGCTTGTCAGACCCTCTCTACACAGTGTATTGCACCGTTGGCACTGCCAAAGAGTTGTGGGAGAAGCTGCAAAAGAAGTACAACGCACAAGATGCATGTACTAAGAAATTCATCGTTGGGAAATTTCTGAAATTTCAAATGGTGGATAATAAAACAGTGATGTCCCAAGTCCAGGAATTCCAAATGATTCTACATCACCTGGATTTGGAAGGTATGAAACCAAACGAGCAATTTTTGGTTGCATCACTGATTGAAAAGTTACCTCTTTCGTGGAATGAGTTTATGAGCTACTTAAAGCTCAAGACAAAGGAGATGACCTTTGAAGAACTTATTATCAAACTCCAAATTCAGGAAGATAATAAGAAGGCCTTGCCTAGGGGTAAACAACATGCTGAGGCAAAGGAAAATCTGGCTGAGGCTAAAGAGAACCTAAGCAAGAAGTGAATGTTCCAGAAAGACGGCAAAACCCAAGCAGCAGAGAAGTTCAAAGAAAACTGTCACTACTGTGGGAAACATGGTCACATGATCAAGGACTGCCGCAAGCTCAAGACTGAGCAACAAGAGAATGCCAAGGCTAAGGGCAAGGCACAGGTTAACGTCGTCAAAGACCAGTTTCTGGACGACATGATTGAAGAGTTCTTAGCGGTGGTGCTAGAAGCAAACCTTGTTGCAAATCTCATGCAGTGGTGGATGGAAACAGGTGATACAAGACACATCTGTTCCAATAGAGATGTCTTCTCCACTTATACACCGGTTACAAATAAGAAGTTATTCATGTGCAACAACGCTTCCTCTTACGTGCTGGGGGTATGAAATGTAGTCCTGAAGATGACTTCTGGAAAGGAGCCCACTATGAAGGAAGTGATGCATGTTCCTTAGATTAGAAGAAATTTAATTTCAGGTCATTTATTGGTTAATGCTTGTTTTAGGCTAGTGTTTGAGTCCAATAAATTTGTAGTCACTAAGAATGAAACGTTTGTGGGAAGAGGATTCATCTGTGAAGGCCTCACCAAAGTTAACACCATGTCTGTATTACGCACAAGCAATAATATTGAAGTCTCATCTTCCTACTTGCTTGAGTCCTCTAATTTATGGCATCATAGATTAGGACATGTAAACTACAAGTACATCCAAAGGTTGGTAAAGTTGGAGTTGTTGTCATCTATCGACGTAAACCCTCAACATAAGTGTGAGGTATGCGTAGAGGCAAAACTCACAAAGCTTCCTTTTTGATCCGTCAAAAGGAATACCACTCCTCTAGAACTTATTCACACAGATATATGTTATTTGAAGTTTGCACAAACTAGAGGGGAGAACAAGTACTTTGTGACATTCATTGATGATAGCACAAGGTATTGTTACATTTACTTGTTGAAAAGTAAGGATGAAGCCTTTGAAGCGCTCCGACGTTACAAAGCAGAGGTTGAGAACCAACTAAGCATACATATTAAATCCATTCGTAGCGATAGAGGGGGAGAATACATAGCTCCATTTGAGGAATATTGTGCCCAATCAGGCATTGTTCATAAGACGACGGCTCCATACTCACCTCAATCGAACGGTGTGGCGGAACGTAAGAACCGGACATTGAAGGAAATGATGAATGTCTTGCTCATCAATTCCGGTTTTCCCCAAAACATATGGGGAGAAGCTGTCCTTACTGCTAACACGATTCTTAACAGAGTACCACATAAGAGTAAGGACAAAACTCCATATGAATCATGGAAAGGAAAGAAACCCACCTATAAATATTTAAAGGTGTGGGGTTGTTTGGCAAAGGTTGAAGTACCCAAGCCAAAACAGGTCAAGATTGGGCCTAAGACTGTAGATTGCATATTCATTGGATATGCAAATAACAGTAGTGCTTATCGCTTCTTAGTGCATAAGTCAGATATAATCCAGATATCCACGGGGGTATAATCATATAATCAAGGAATGCTCAATTCTTTGAGGATGCCTTTCCTAGAAAGGAAAAAGACATAACCTCTCGCAAACGAAGTTATGAACAAAGCTCTCAGGAACCGGGAGTCGTTGACAGCCCGAGTCTAGATGGTTCAGATCTAGTGGATCTCGAAGTGGCTGAATATCCAGAATCTAGTGTTCCAAATTCTCAGAACTTGGAAACTCCAGAGATGGAATTAAGGCGAAGTAAAAGGGTCAGGAAGGATAAATCCTTCGGTCCTGACTTTGTAGATTATATGGTTGATGATGAACCAAGGACAATTGCTGAAATATTGTCAACTCCAGAGGCACCACTATGGAAAGAAGCTATTGAGAGTGAAATATGCTCTATTCTGCATAACCATACTTGGGAGTTGGTTGATCTTCCTCCGGAAAATAAACCGTTGGGAAGTATAAATCAGATGGATATTAGATAAGTACAAGGCCAGGTTGGTAGTCAAGGGCTATCGGCAAAAGGAAGGCCTTGACTACTTTGACACGTACTCCCCTGTGTCTAGGATGACGTCTATACGAGTATTCATTGCAATCGCAGCATTGCGTGACCTTGAGATACATCAAATGGATGTCAAGACAGCCTTCATAAATGGTGATTTGGAAGAATAAATTTATATGGACCAACCTGAGGGGTATTGGTTCAAGGGCAAGAAAAGAAACTATGTCGACTTGTCAAATCTCTGTACGGGCTGAAACAAGCCCCGAAGCAATGGCACAAAAAATTTGATAGTACTCTACTATCGAAGGGTTTCACCATTAATGAGTGTTACAAATGTGTCTACATGAAAGGTAACTCTGACTCGTTTGTTAAGATATGCATGTATGTAGACGACATGTTGATCATAGGGAGCAGTCCTAGCATAATTCTAGAGACTAAGAGCATGTTGAAATAATGCTTCGACATGAAGGATATGGGTATCGCAGATGTCATCTTAGGGATAAAAATCTCTAAGACGTCTGACGGACTGGTCTTATCTCTGTCTCACTACATCGAGGATGTTTTGAGAAAGTTCGAGATGTATGACAGTTCGCCTATAAAGTCACCAATGGATAGAAATCAAAAGCTTGATAAAAATCGTGGTGCACCCATATGGCAAAAGCAATATGCACAGGTGATTGGTAGTTTGATGTACATAAAAAACTGCACCCGACCTGATATTGCTTATGCAGTCAACAAGTTGGCTAGATTTACCCACAATCCGAGTAATGCTCACTGGAAGGCGTTGAATCGAGTACTTCAATACTTGAAATATATGCTAACTTACGGGTTGCATTATTCGAGATATCCAACTATACTAGAGGGGTACACTAATGCAAACTGGATATCTGATATAGAGAACACCAAGTCCACCAGTAGGTATGTATTTACAATTGGTGGTGGGGCTGTGTCTTGAAAATCCTCTAAGCAAACTTGCATCGCCCGATCCACGATGGAATCAGAGTTTATCTCTTTGGACAAAGCAGGAGAAGAAGCTGAGTGGCCTGCACGACTTCTTAGAGGATGTTCCTTGCTGCAACAAACCCATACCTTCTGTAATGATCCACTGCGACAGCCAGTCGGCTCTAGAAAGGGCACGGAATGCTATTTACAACAGCAAGTCTCGTCATATTTGACGGAGGCATAAGATCGTTAGGCAGCTGATCACCACAGGTATAATATCCATTGATTACATAAAGTCAAAATAATAACATAGCAGACCCGCTGACAAATGGCTTACCCAAGGATCAGATGTTCTACATGTCTAGGGGAATGGGCTTAAAACCCAAAGTATAAGGACCAATACGATGGTAACCCAACCTTACTGACTGGAGATCCCAGGAATTAGGTTCAATGTGAAAACTAAGCTGTAAAGTTTCAGTTGATCGCTTCGGTGGAAGCATGAGCACTTCAAATAGTGATTTCTGTAAAGAAACACCAAATCCAAAGTCATTCCCGCGATAGACTATAAGTGTTATCTGCAGTGTTGGTGAAGGTTAAGTTTCCAAAACCTTTAATGATCCTCACCGGTTGAGGTTAGGTTTGGAAAAATTTTTAATGGTTCCTAACACTTGTAAAGTGGGGTATAGCAGGATACCTTATAGGAGACCACCTATTTAAGTGCGAGGACATGCCGCCTCAAATGAACGCACTTAAGAATCCAAGAAGTGTCCACGGCCACAACAGACAAAACATTATGAAGAACTGAGTAGAGGAAGTTGTTGTGTTGGTACCGTTGACTTGACTTACACTAAACACTGATGGTTCAAGACATCACGTTCACCGCACAGTAAGTAAGTCCGATGGTATTCAACTATGGAAGGTTCAAAGCGTATGCTACCTATTCAGATGCAACATCGATCCGCTAAAAGATTGCTGGAAAAGGCACCAAGTGTGTGCGCCAAAATCTCTTTCAAGAGGGGATTGTTGAAAATTTACTAAATGTGGAATTAAGTATATCCCATTAATTTATGACTCGAACAATTGGGGCCCGCACATCGGAAACGTCGTTTCCACACACGTGCACACGTAGTGCCAAGTATCACAAATTTCATTAGTGAAAGAGATATTGGTACGTATACGTTTGAGACATAGAATTATGGACGGTTGTTGGTCAAATGACAAATTATTTCACGTTGGTAAACGAAGAAAGAAGTGTACAAAGTGTAAAATGAAACGAGTCGGAAATCGCCGCGGAGCCGTGAAGGGTCGCGACGCCACACCGTCGGAGCCGCGGCGCCTCCCTGCGCGACGCTAATTGGTTGGGCAGTTACTGGAGCCGCGACGTTAATTCACAGCGCCGCGGCGCTTCGGAGGCAGAATGATGCGACGGAAAGTTGGAAAATCTGACATTTGGGCTGGTTTTGAAGCATTGATTCTCCATTACTTGACACATGAATTCAGCCATTATTTGGCTGAATGTAACCCCTCAATCAAGTGCAATTACATGACTATTGAAGGTCATTAGTTGGCTAGTTGAGGGGTCTTCTACTTACACTATAAATTGAGGCCTTTGGCTCAATTGAACAATACTCAACACTTAGAAAATACTCCAGATTTTCTGAATTCATCTTCTTACTCTCTAGCAAAGTTACTATACTCAAAGTTCTTCAAGAGTAACACTTGAGTTTCCTTTGCTCACTTGTTAAAGTTGTTGTTGTACTTGGGAGACTATTGCTCAACACCATAAAAGGAGATATACGGGGAAATCTTGTCTTAAAGACAGAGTGCCATCACTCGACTCAACAAATCACACAAGCAGTTTGTTAAGGTTTTGATTTCCAGTTTTATTGTAATAGTTTGTTTATCCTTTCTATCATTGTAATAGTTACTTACTTCTCGTTTTCTACGACAATTGTATCCCAACATCAACTAAATCTAAGAAACAATACAAAAATTAAAACTGTAATATTCCCTACTGGTTTGCTGAAAATGGATTTAAATTCCTACAACTTTTCTCCTTTTGACCCCTTCATTAATACCAGCATGGCAGCATCTGTTTCACATATCAAAAAATGAGGAAACTATTTTTAAGTCCTAAACCATCAAAGCATCATGCAGAAACATTGGCGGATGCCTGTGAATATCATAGCTAATTACAATTTTTTCTTTTTTGGTACTGAGTAAATTTCTTAAAATATACAAGGTCTAAATAAGTAAAAGCTACTGAATTTCATATGAACCCGAAATCGACCCTCTAGATCCGCCTATCTGTACCCCTTTGTTCGTTTATTTATTAGTAGCCTAAATGCTAAGAATAAGACTTTTAAGAAGAAATATGGGCTTAGTTTAAGAGTTTTTAGATATCAAACTTTTTTATCTTGGTCAAAATACTTTTTCAACGATCTTTTCTCATCTTAAATTTGATCTCCAAGATACTTGTCCTATTAGATTTAGTTGTTTTGTCTTGACGAGTCTGAAGAGTCACAAGTGTACCTTTTAAAATATTTACGTCTGCTAAAAAAAATAGTTTTTCCGACCTCATGAGGTCAAAAAACTATAAAATTCAACCTAAAAACCGACCTCAGTCATAGGCCAGTAAACAGTGGGTTGAAATTTTAACCAACCTCGTGAGGTCGGTATTATATTTACACCCCAAAAAAAAAAAGTTTATTTTAAATTTTATATTTTAAAATATTAAGTTTAATAGATTTAATATATTTTGAACTTTTCAACCTCATAAGATCCAAATTTTATTAAATATTATAATATAATTTAAATATTTGGACCTCATGTTATCGAAATCCGGAAATTTCATTTAAATTTACCGACATGAGGTCAGTATTTGTTTTTCTAGGCTGGAACCGACCTCATGAGGTCGAAATTTATCAAGTTCCGGGCGAGAAACAAATCTAATGAGGTCGAAATTCAACAATTTCTGGGCAGAAACTGACCTCACGAAGTCAAAATTCTATAAAACTATTATCAGAATTCGGCTGCTTTTGTAGCAGCCCACCTGCCAAATATCTATTCAATTCAATATCATCAACAACCAACTCAAATAGCTGCCACCAATCCAACAAAATCTAACAAACACTTCATTAAACATTTTACAACCAACAAATATCAAATTCAACCCAAAACTATTTCAAATTTGAATGAAAACTTCATTCAAATACTTACATAACACACATAAGTTAGTCTACAACTTGAAATTACTTCAAACATCATAAACATTCACAAAAGACTTATACAATTCTTACAAATCCACCAAAATATACATAAGTTAGTTTACCAACATTACGAATGAAGGATGTCGTTGTGTGTTAGACAAGTGATCCATATCATCCTCACTGGACTCATTACTAAGGATATGATCAGGGTTAAATACCTAAGGCTGTGACCTACGTCTAGCCAGGGAAGGTCCGGGATGGGATTTATGAGAATCCCCAGGACAGGGGGGAATCGAAAATCCCCCTGAAGCAAGTAAACGGTCTAACTGGGCGTTCATATCCGCATGCTGGTCGTCCGTCCTCCTCTCCCTGGCCTCTGCAGCCTGAAGTGCGCTTGTTAGTTGAGAAATCAGCTCCTTCATTGCCTTAACCGTAGCAGGATCCACCGACCCTTCATCACTGGAAGTACCTAAGCCTTGAAGGACCGACGGAAATCATTGAAATACTCGATTCGTCATGTCATAAGCCGTCCAAACCTAGTCGGGCCACCAACACTGTCTAGCCACTTCTGCTCTATTTGCTCTTGGATAAGTAGTGTGTTGGCTGGCTGCTGCGTACGACACAACTCCTCTAACTGTTGTTGAACTTCATTCTAAATTTAAAAGATAAAATGTCAGTAGATAAATTTAGAAAAAAAAAGTAATTATTATTCTTAATTAGAGGTTTACGTAGGTTTTCTCTGCCCGTGACTCAACCCATTCGTCTCGATCCTTCTTCCTCATGTGAGTGACCTTGAACGCCTCATCTTGAGCTAATGTCTTCCCCAAATCGAGCTACTGCAAACAAATTAATCACATGTAGTAAATAACTTTAATAATCTTTACAATAGGATTTAAGGAGACATACCAACTTCCTCCTCACGACCACACCAGTGTGTAGTGATCCACCCTTGGTTGAAGCTCTGGCTTTCTTTCATATGTCACTCAGTTGCAAAAATTATGGATCAGTCACCTAGTAATGCAATAGCTTCTCCCAGTTCTCTTGAAGTCTGCAACTGGTTATACCTGCGACATCCCAGTAGAAAATTTTGGACTACTGTTTCTACAAAGAAATTTAAATGATTTTTTAAATAAGGAATCAATCTAGAGAATTATATTATTTGATAAAAAATAATAAATACATATATACGTACCCTAAACTCCAAAACATCTGTCTCTTGAGCTCTGTTGGCATCTTACCCCAAGTCGGAGGGGCGTCCCTATATAGTATTTTTCTTATCTTAGAATTCTTTTTTGATGTTTTATCTTGATAGAAGTTGCAGCAAAATAATAAAACAATTAGATGTTATATAAAAACATAAAGAAAATCTCCTGGCTAGATGATGAGTCGACCATAATCGTCGTAAGTCTCAATTTGTGGAGTGAGAATCAGAGCTACTATTTGATTGACAATGAATGTGATATAGCCGGGCTTCTGTCTCTAATTCGTAGGGGACCTGACACTATGCCACCTGGCGATATAAACAGAGCCCTACCCTTTTTTGATTTTTTTGGGCAAGAGAAGTACCCTTACCTTATCATCCGCAATCTACAAAATAAATATAAGTATTACAATATAAATTAATACAAAAGCAAGATAAAGTATTTAAATATTTATTAGTCTTACAATCAAATAAATAAGAGAACATATATCTAAGTTCTAAAATTAAATACAAACTAATTGCTATTCATCCTGATCCCCGTCTTCCTCGTCTGACCATCCTTCCTCATTGCTGATTTCGGTTTCATCATTTTCTACTACATCTGCATTAATTTCTTCTAATATGTGTTTTGAATGCTCTAATTCAGCCTCCACTGTTTGATTAACAATTGATATGTAGTTATTTTGGAACGTAGTAGGCAACTCATTTTCAACTTCCATACGACCCACATGTTTGATTATAATTGTCACCCACCAAGCTTGCTTAATATTTTGTGCAATAATGAAAGGATCATAAGCTTCATACCTCCGCGCGTGTGCTTTACTTCAATGATATTATATTTTCTGAGTTCACTCGTACCTATATTTGGTGTTGGATCAAATCACTTGCATTGAGAAAGTATAAATTTTTTTCCAGGACAACCAGAATACTCCAATTCTAAGATCTCTTGGATTACACCCAAATAATCGATTCCTTTCTGATTTTCATCCCCACCTTTAACTCATACCCCGCTGTTGTTACTAATCATATGCTTAGAATATTCTTCAGTATTAAATTTGAAACCATTTACCACATATTTGTGCATAGAATATACACTAATGGGTCCCCAAGATAAGTCCTTCAAAAATTGATCATGATAACCACTTGGTGTACTACAAACCTATTAATAGTTAATAAATAGAAAGTTAGAAATAATAGAATGTGCAATTTTATTATTATTTTAGCTTTGTGAAAAGATTATAATACTTACGTAATCCTTAAATCACGTTGCAAATTCGCCGTACACTTGTTCCTGGCCATGTAACTGCACAAAGAGACTATGCAACATAATGGAGTTTGGGTTAGTCGCTTTAACGTTTAATTGAATAACTACTACAATTTTATTAGAGCTTACTAATAAAATGGTTGAACTTCCGGGAAATTTAACAAGATATGTGTCGATGTTGATTTAAACTCCATATGATTTCATTCTCTTGCACATTTTTTTGAACCATCACCTGATCGATTGAAAATTGATATCTGTTTCGCCAAAGCATTATTCTCACCTCCATCATAGTGTCGATTGAGCCTGTTTCGCAAACACAGCATATCATCACCAAAGTAGTAAGAGCTGAAATGAGTTGTTTCTTTGGCAAGGGAAGCTTCACACATTGAGCTTTCCACTCTATGTTTCTGCTTGATATCCCGTTTAGACTTATCTATAGTCCTGCATAATATTCCGTTAAGCATGAATTTTTTCATAGTAAGTGAATAGATAGAAATAAATAAATATTTTGACCCATTACCTCTCGAAGGGATACATCCACCTATATTGAACTGGGCCTCCGAGTCAAGCTTCGTATGCAAGGTGAATTGAAAAATATTCCATCACATCAAAGAACCCCGATGGAAGAATCTTCTCCAACTTATTTATGATTACATGAATATGTTGATCCATCCGAGTAAGGTGGTCTTGCCTCAACGTACTGGAACACAAGTCGTTGAAGAACAAACTAATTTCTGTCATAGGTTTTCAGATTCATTCAGGAAAGCCACTAAATGCAATGGGGAGTAAAGTTTTCATGAAAACGTGACAATCATGTCTTTCATCCCATGCAACTTGCCTTGCTCCATATCAACACATTTTTTTAAATTTGATGCATGCCCATCAGGAATATTCAAGTTCTAGACCCACTCACAAATCTTTTGATTCTGCTCCAGTGTGAATGAATAACTAGCCTTAGGCTTGAAGACTATGTTATGTTTCTCCTGCAACCATAACACTTTTCGCCTACAATATTCAGGTAAGTCCATTCTAGTCTTAATATTATCTTTAGTCTTTCCCTTGACATCCATCACTATGTTAAATAAATTATCAAAGTAATTTTGTCAATATGTATGACATCAAGATTATGTCACATAAGATTATCCTTCCAATATGGTAACTCTCACAATATGCTCTTCTTAGTCTAGTTATGTGCAACCCCATACCCATTGAATATGTACGGTTCTTCTTCAGTAACCTTCAGAAAATTCTAAACCATCTCCCAAATATCCTCCACAGAAAATATTGGAGGTGGACGGTCTGGTACAATTGTATTCTTCTTGAATGCATTTTTCATACTCCCAAATTGACGATCCATTGGCAAGAACTGACGGTGACAGTCAAATCATAATTTTTTTGTTCATGTTTTAAAGTGAACCATTAGTATTTTCTATGTAGTAAGGACGTGCTAAATTTCTAGTTATTATCCATCCAGACAACATTCCGTATGCAGATAAATCATTAATAGTCCATATTAAGGCGACCCTTAAATGAAAACTCTTCTTACACGTAACGTCAAATGTCTCAACCCCTTCAACCCACAATAGTTTCAACTCATCAATCAAAGGTTACAAGTATACATCAATTAAAATATTTAGATCACACGGGTCATGGATAACACAATTAAGGAATATATATAAATTAGTCATATTGTCACGTCCTGAATCATGGCTTGGACATAACACGACACTCGATGTCTGACTCCATGTGACCGAGCGAACTAACTGGATGGCTAAATTAACATGTGATATCAAAACATACTGAAAGAGGAATTAAACTAACACATGATGATGTACTAAAAGTCTGACTGAATAATCATTAAGTGCAGAAAATACTGAATAAGTCTGAACATAGTAAAAGTGCTAACACGACAAACATGAAAATCTGATGAACTCTGTCTAACTACTACTCTAGTCTATGAAGCCTCTGAAGAGTACTGAGATGTTAACTATTTGACGGGACAAGACCCCAGACATACATGACTATATGAAGTAAACTATAAAGACTGCAAAATAAATGATAAGGCCCCAAAAGACTGGGGCTCACCAATTCAGCTGATACCAGAGATCCTAGCATACAAATGCGTCGTCCTGAAAGTCATTGCCTGCACCCCGAAGTGCAGGCCTCGGGCAAAAGAGATGTTAGTACATTTGGATTGCACTAATATGTAAAACCAACTGAAGGAAATAACAAGTTGTGGGTTGCTTGGGATAGAGGCAACCCAAAAAAATAAACATGAATAAATACGAAACTAAAAAACTGTAACTAAAAATGAACATAAGTACTCTTTATTCTAAATAAAGAATCAACTGTTTAACTGAATAAATAAACTACGGCCTTTGGCCCAATATAAGTGCACAAGCTACGGCCTCAGGCCCAAGTATATGTATACATAACTACGACCTCAGGCCCTAAGATGCATAAATCATAAACTACGACCTTGGGCTCAAACACATGTGTTCAACATTCAGGAATTTAAAATAAGGAACTGAAAATCATACTGTAATACTTGATACTGAAATATTGAAGTACATGATACTGAAATACTAAATCATACAAAAGTATATGATACTAAAATACTGATTCATACTGAAGCACGTGATACTAGAGATACTGATTAGAACTAGACTGAGACATGTACTCATAAACTGATTATGAAGTTTAAAGCATTAACAATTCATAGTAAACTGAATTATCCTAACTGAGACTCATGAGATATCGAACACGAGTCTATACTTATTACGTAATGATTTCACAATATTTGAAGTGATAATAATGAACATGAACAAGTATTAAGTTATAATCTTAAAAGATAGAAGTTGTAGACTTTTCATGACATAGATCATAATCTCTATATCTGAAAAATTTGGTAGTAATCTTGATGAACGAGGCATGGGGATGATTAATAATGTTCCCACATATAGAGAGTTAGCCTCACATACCTGTAATCGTTCATAGGAATGAACTATGTTACTTTCTGACGAAGAACACTCCAAATCCTAGCTTGAATTACTTGCGAAAGATTTTGTTGTTAATCCTATTTTTTAGTTAGAGGATCATGTTACTAATCATGATTTAATTTTAGAATTACTAAGGAATTGTTAGGAGAGAACTAACCTTGTTGTGGGAGGTTGAGAGGAGATAAAACATTTGCTTAGGATTTTTGAACGAAGTGGGAGAAGTCTCAAAGAGTTAGAGGTATTTAAAACTTGGATAACATTCGTGTCTGGCCAAAATTATGCCTGGTGCGGTGCGCCCAGTCTTGGCGCCCATGCCATGCATCAGGCTTCTATCCGAGATGGCTTAATTTTTCTCCCCTTGCTAGAAAATAGGCCTGGCGCAACGCGTGCATGCCCAAGGCGGGTGCCCTGCGCCAAACTTGTTTTACCTGAGCTGATGATGTTTAGTAAATCATCCATAACTTTTCATATGGGTGTCCGTTTGACCTATACCATATACCGTTGGAAAGGTGTTTCAAATAACTACAACTTTTTTGAAGGAGGTATTTCTAACTTCCTTAGAGAATTTTATAAATACTTGCTTGAAGTGAGGTCTTGTGCAAACTCACTTAAAAATATGGCCTGTAAAGTAGCTTCCTACTATACTTTGCCCAAAAACTCTTTATTATACCTTGATTATCTTTCAAAACACTTCCTACACTCTTCATCGTGGTTCTATTATGTTTTATTACACGGGTCAAATCTTAGCTAGAAGTTATGAGGTGTTACACATATACAACTTAGGTGGAAGATTATACCGAGTTAAGAACACAAGCCAACACAAATATGGTGTAGCAGAAACAAAATGTGGAGTAAATTTGTCTTAACATAAACCTAGCCTAATGTTTAGTGGTTCAGCTGTGAAGTCTGGATAGGTTCTATCAAAATGCTTCCAAGCCTCACCATCTGATGGATGACACATAACATCGGGTGGCCTCTATTTTGACTATGTCATCTTATATGAGGAGCAGAGCTATTTGATGCATACAACCTCTTTAGCCTTGGTATAAGAGGTAAATAATGCATCTCCTTAATAACAACGCTCTTCCCATTACGAGCCTGCTTAAAACAATCTTTACCACAAAACTTATAAGATTTTAGACCGACGTCATCCTCATAGTATGAGATACATCCATTTTCACAACAATCAATTCTCACCTATAAGAGTCCTAACTTAGACACCAATATCTTTTCCTTATAGTAATTATCAAGTATATCTAGAGTCGGGTGAACTAATTCATGCATAAGGTCAATCACAGAGTCCATTTCCCCCCTTGGGGAACATTATAATCTGGTTTGATACTTAATAATCTAACAAAAATAGACAATTGAGAGTGGGGACTCCCATCATGTAAAGGATGACTAACTTGTTTTAAATTTTCAATAAAACGTCTAGCTTCTTCATTGGGTAGTTCTTCAACATGGTCACTATATTCAAAACTAGAATGCATACCATAAGCTAGGGGTGTGCGTATATCGGTTCGGTTCGATTTTGTATCCAAAAAATATGAACCGAATAAAAATTATTTTTTTAATAAACCGATATGTTCGGTTTATATCGCCGAACGTATCGGATTATATCATTTTTTCTAGTGGGTCGGGTCGAGGAATTTTTTATTTAAAAAAAAAATTGAATTTCCAAAATTGAAATTGACATTCACACCTACACTACCATGAAATTTCAACGTTGAAATCTATTGTGTATCGTGAGATGTTTACTAAAGAAAAAGGAAAATTAGAAATTGATTTGGGGGAAAACACAAATTGATTGGGAAAATGGACGTTTTCGTAAAATTGGCTGCGCCAAACCGCCTTGTGGCAGTTTTGGCCGGCCCCGTCTCGAAAAAATACCTAAAATAAAAAAATATCGGGTAAAACGGACATCCGAGCGCAGAGTTATGACCATTTAAAGTTTCACCAATTTACAACTACTTTCTCTCCCTACATTTTATGCCAATGCTTCCATGATATGTTAATAAAGTTCATTCCTCATTCGACTTCCATAAAAGCTTCATAGATTGACTTCAATGGCTATGATTCAAGAGATAGTAGTAGCCTAAAATAAAAAATAAGAATAATTATATATTTAATTCGGTTTTTTCGATTCGGTTCGTATCCAAAATTTAAAAACCGAACCGAATCACTAAATCCCGATTCGGTTTTTCAAAAAATTGATTTTTTTTTAAAAAAACGAACTGAATTTGGGTTCGGTTAGGTTTTATCGGTTCTCCGGGTTTTTTTCCCACCGATACCATAAGCATCATGAACCATGTCATGCATTCTTAAATTTTGGACATGAGGTTCTACCCCCTATTACTTTCGCCAACAATAAAGTTTTGAAATCTACCAAAACTACTATTGATTTCTTCATGACTAGTCCACACTGTATAATCATTTTGAAAACCATTTTGATATAGGTGCAACCTAATAATATCTGGTGTATTATAATTCATACATTCACATGTAGCACAAGGACACCTAAGAAAATCCATGGGTTTGAAAAGGTTTGTGTCATTGTATAGTCAACAAAAGCAATGACACAGACTATAAATTCTTCCCTCATGATGCAAATCGAGGTACCAAGGTCAATATTAAAAGTGAGGGTGTGGACTTACTTTGGATATATACACTTTCAATTATCTACAATGATCTTAAAGTGTCATGGAAGAGTTCTTAAAAGAGCGTTTAAAGATCACAACTTGCTCAAATGGATTTACGAGGGAGGTTGTGGCCATCGATGAGATCATCAAGGACTTTGGACCATTCTTCCAACCGTCATGAGTTTGGAGGACTTAAAGAATGCATGGAAGGAAGACTTCAAGGCCACCAATATGCTCAAGTGACTTTTTTTAATAATCTGGTCATTCATGTAAATTGGTTATTTTTGCAAGACTAGTATAAATAGTCTTTAAGTTTTCACATTAGGGTTAGTTAGTTTTTGGATGAAACATTTGGTTTTAGGCTCCTTTATGAGTATTGAGGAAAACTCCCTTATATCTCCAATTGAACCCTCTTGATAACTTGAGTAAGTAATCCCTTGTATGAGTTCAATTTCACTTCTGCCTTGGAATTACTTGTATGAGTTCAGTTAACGGGTGATGATTATAAATGCTCTATATTGATTGAGTAAATTTTATTTGAGTTGGGTGTTGATAGATTTGATCAATTTTGGTAACTTTTGAATGACTCTCTTGTTGATTCTATAGTCTACTCGTCATTCATAATTAATCATTTGCTAATATTTTAGGATACTTATTCTTATCCTTTATATTTGTAATTGTAGAGTGAGTATGGGAAACATGTGTACCCAACAACATCGTTGACTGACCCTAATTATAGTGGTGGAGAGGGTTGATTACTTCTCTACTTATTTAGTTAGCTAAGATATAAGCAGTTCAAAAGAGTAAACCTTGTAAATAGGATTCTACAACTAAGTCAACCACATGGATCATCAATGTTGCCAAGGTTTATCATAAAGTTCCAGTCTTTACTAAAAGAATCCAAGTACAACCACAAAGATCCAACCTATGCCCAATTAGGACATCTAAACCCACAAAACTTCCATCTTTTGTCATCTCTTACATTAAGAAGTCATAAATATTTGACTTTTCTTCCATTTTAGGCAAGAAAATCATAAAGGTTGCATCTTACATCAAACGAGCACATATGGCATAAAGTTCACATCAACAAGTATAAATGATATGCAATGCAAGTGATATATATGATATGCAATGGATACTTTCACCCGGAGACACATGCTCATGCAGTAGGTTTCACGTGATCCACGAGGGACTCATGGGGTTCATATACCCACCCAAAATCATTTTTCATCGGGTCCTAACTCTGTGGCTATAATATCATTATCATCATAACTCTTTCCATGTACCATATCTAAATATCCAGCCTTCAAGGCCCTTTTTCTTTACCTCATCAATCAAATTCCACTAATACCATGAATGTATGAAATGGATATGCATACACCATGCAAAAGCATAATATCAAATATGTTATCAATACAAGTTCCTTTCCAAGATTTAGACGAGATGTAGAGTGATGAATGCATGGAAAGTCATAATCAAAGAATATATAAAACATGGCTAACATAGCACAATTAAATAGTAGTCATACCAATCTAAGTGGATTTATGCACCACACTTCAAGGCCCAAAGGCTAAACACTTATTCTCCGTCACAAGTATAACTACTTTACATTTTCATTACCCTTTTAAGTACACCCATACCTGCACAAACACTCGTCGCCTCACGAGTACGGGACCCCCAATTCCCCATTACACCCCTTAATTAATTAACCAACACAAATATTATAATAGGTTATAGTAAGTCCCAACTTGCCTGAATCCGAAGCCGCAGAGTCACTCTAAAGATTTCCCCTTCCTTTGAGCCTCCAAACGTACCCAATCTGTTCAAATACGGTATCTGAATGAAAAGACGAGTCTAACGATACCTATATTTCCATATGAAAGGATTTGGGTCCAAAAGTCAATCGAAAACCCATTTCCAAACCACAAAGGTCAAAATGGTAATTTATTGTAAAGACAAGTTCATCATGGTCAAAATAGTATTTTACAAGGTCAGACGAATTCAACAATACCCATATTGCTATACATATAATTGAATCCCAAAAACCAACCCAAAAAGGTAACCCCGAGCCCATAAGGGCAAAATGGGAAATTAAGCATAAAATCGTCTTTCCCATAGTCTAAATAGTCCATATCCTAAAAATCATTAAGTTCTAACCCTAATTGGGCCTTCAATTTCACTATTTAAAGATAATCCCAAAGTTCATGACAATCCTAAGATTCTACAACTAAAATCACATGGGAAGTCACTAATTAAAGGGTAGAATCATGAAATGTTGCTTAGATTAGTAATATAATCTTATCCCAATGTTGAATCTTAAAAAACCCATATGAAATCTTCAAAAATCATGGTCTAGAACTCAAAATATGAGAGTGAGAAATAAGGGTTCGAACTAGGATTTTATTCTCTGCCCAACCGTCTTCGCGAAAGCGACCCCTGCTCGCAAAAGCGAGCTCTTGCTCGCAATTGCGAGCTGTCCCCTGACCCAACTTTCTCAATTTCGAGATGTCCCCTGACCCAACTATTCTCAATTGCGGGCCACCATTCGCAAATGCGAGCTTCTGCCCAACTTCCTCACTTCGCAATTACGAGGCAATTTTTGCAAATGCGAGATCCGGCTCGAAATTGCAGGGACACCAGAAACCAAAAAATTGGTTTTTTCTCAAATCTTAAACCAACACCCGAAACTCATTCGGAACCCTATGGACACAAACCAAAAACACATTTCTATCATAAAATATGCTCCAAACTTGCTCGCACACCCGGAATTCCTGAAAAGGTCTTCTTGACCCAGGTTTGACCAAAGCCAATCCTTAAGTTATAAAATAACTACTTCTCAACCAACTATCCAAAATGTACCCAATTGCCTCAAGATCTAAACTAAAGGCTCGACTAAATTGTAAATGTCATTCCGGATCTAATGAAATCGATAAAACCACGAAAATGATGCATTTACCCAAAAGTCAACTATGTGTCAAACCTTCTTATTCTTTTAACTTAGAAATTTCTAAACTTGCTAAAATGGATCTGAAACTCACTGATAATCTCTAAAACCATACCACCCATCCCCGCAAATTAAAAACACACAAGTAAAGGCTCGAAAAGGGTATTTTAGAGATTTCTAGGTAAAGTACTCTAAATGACTATCCGAGTCATTACATCAGATACCACTTAAATAAAAGTTCGTAATTTAGTGGGTGATACTTCGAAATGCTCCATAGTGATTGGGTAAACTTGATTTGATTTGGGTGTTGATAGATTTGATCAATTTTATTAATTTTTGAATGACTTTCTTGTTGATTCTAAATTCTACTCGTAATTCATAACTAATCATTGTCGCACCCGATTTTGACCTGCGGGCTTCGCGACGCTATGGCGTCGATTCCCTCTGGATTGGTTAAAAACTGCTTGTTTTGAGGAGTCGCCACCTAATTATTCTAAGGTGAATTAGGGCACCTGAATATTAACCAAAAGCTACAAAATAACTCCAATTTTGTGGTCTACGAAACTAATGAAATTCTGGATAAGGGTTCTTTATTATCCTAAAGGGAAGGGGTTAGGCATCCTTTAAGATCCGCTAACTTGCGGTTATCCGATCAAATTCAAGTTAATTGCCATGCTAAAAAAAGTGCATGTTTTACAAGTATAAAAATAACGTTGAAAGTATTTAATGAAATGATGCATTTGTACAAGTATACATTTGTATGACATTAATATATATGTAAAGCTAAAAAGAATATAAATATGTAATTGTATGAAAATTGATAAAGATGTATGCAATGTGATTTCTTATGGGCGACGAGCCTAAAAATAGATAAACTAGCGATTAACAATTTTAAAACTAACAGAGCCTAAAAATAAATGAACTAGCAATGGGTTTCAAGTTTTAGACTACCCTATTAATTAATTCTATGTTTGCCTATTCTAAACATTTCAATAATTTCACGAGTACAATAATATTACAATACAAAATGAAATAAAGCTGAATTAAGAAAGTAAATGACAACAACAAAATAAATAATCTCCGAGGGGTATTTGCCTTCTTTGACTTTATCCCTTGCAAGCTGTCAAGAACAAACGGTTAGAAATAAACGAATATACATAACTTCGGATCCGTATCCAAAACAATAAATGTTTTGATTACGGAGGACTCAGACTTAAATTTTGAAAAGATCATTCCAATCACGTCGTGGCTGCGAACGTATGACTCGTTGGTCATTTTAGTTGCCTTGCCTACCGAACATGTTGGTCTCTCGGGTGAAAAAGATTTAAGTTTCATCATTGCCCAGAAGTTTTATTTTCCGTCTTTACAACTGTGGAGGCCTCAAAAATCGACGGATATTTTTTCATCGGCCATTGTAGTATTTAATTCAAAAACAGTAAACAGTAAAAAACAGTACATATCTGTGGCACGGATGTTTAAAACAGTAAATTAAAGAAACAGAGAAACGAAAGAAGAAAAGCGCGACCTCGAATTCAATTTCATCGGCCTAAATGCAGTATTTAATTCAAAACAGTAAAACAACAAGATATCCGTTGCACGGATATTTAAATGCCAAAAACAGTAAACTGAGAACAAAGAAACAAAAAATGCGGCCTCAAATTTAATTTCATCGGCCTAAATGCAGTATTTAATTAAAATGATAAAACAGCAAAATACAAGATATCTATGTATGAATATTTAAATGCCAAAATAAACCAACAGTTTGCAATTAAAACGTCCGACCAGAATTCTGAAATTTGACCCGACCGGGACACTGAACAGTGATCCGGCAGGATCTCAGGTTGACCCGACCCGGGTTCAAACATTTTTTTTTATTTTCAGATAATAAACAACAAGATATTAAAACACAAAATCTGGAAATTTATTCGAGCCGGTTCGACCCGACCTGGAAAAGTGACCCGACCCGACCCGAATCGGATACTTCAACCCGAATCAAATTCTTTCCAAATTTTCAGGTAACCAACAACACAATATAAACACACAAAAATCTAGAATTTAACCGAACCGGGTCGACCCGACACGGGTCGATGACCCGACCCGAATCGGATGCTTTTCAACCCGAATCGATTTTCTTCCAAATTACAGATAACCAACAACAAAATATAAATACACAAAAATCTGGAATTTGACCGAACCGGTCAGCGACCCGACCCGAATCGGATGTTTTTCAACCAGAATCGATTTCTTTCCAAATTTTTAGATAACCAACAACAACAAAATATCAAAGCCAATTTCTAGAAATTTTAACCCGACCCAGATTCTGGCCCGACCCGTCCGGAACAGTGACCGGACCGGAAAACAGTGCCGAATCCGAGACACATTTGTTTCCATTGTAAATTTCAAATAACCAATCAAAGGTAAAAGGATTATCATTAACAATAAATCACATAAGAACCAACCTTATTTTCAAATTTTGGCACCGGTTTCAATTTGGACCCGGCCTGAAATGACCCAAACCGGAGACAGTGAAAACACCACAGTGAACCGGTAGCTAAGGTCGACGGCGAGCAGAAAAGGGAGAACGGAGAGGCAACAATAGGTCGTGTTCGAGTGCACCGGAGCTGGCGGCGATTCGTCGAACTCCGGCGTGGAGCCGACGGCAGTGGCGTAGCGGTGTGGTAGTTTGAGGGGTTGTTAGACTCGGGTTTCACCGGAGCTTGGAGCTCCGGCGTTGCAGTGACGGTATGGAAAGCGACGAAGGGTATGGGGGTTGTAGTGGTGTGTGCGGCGACTAGTGGGGTAGGTTGTCCGGCGTAGGTGGGGTAGGGTGGCCGGTGGTGTGGGGTCGCGGGTATGGGGGCGTGCGGCTGATGGGTTGAGAGAGATATGGAATGAAAATGTTTTGTTGTAGGGTTTTGGTTTAAAGCGGGGAAATAAAGGGAAGGGGAGATGTGCCGAATATGGTTTGGGCTTGGGGATTGGTCGGTTGGGCCAGGTATGGGGTCCGAAATGGGGTTTTGTTTTGGGGGAAATGAGTTTGGGTTAAGATATAAAAGGATTGAAATGGGTTATGGGTAAAAATATAAAAATGGGTTTTATTATATAAAAAGAAAGCTTTGCAAAATTAATAAATTATAAAGATGATAATATGATAAAATATAATATTTGTGAAATGCTTGATGCATAAATAAAAAATAAAAATGCAATGTCGTTTTGCGAAAATAAAATAACATATAATATTTATGATAAAAGTATGCTTGTGATATAAAAATGCAAATGACAAATAAAAAATATAAATAATAATAATAATAATGATATATATACATATATATGTCTATATTTTAAAATTGTCTTAAAGTGTCAAAAATATTAAAAATTGCAAATAAAATCCAAAAAGATGGGACAAAATTGGGTGTCAACAGATGCCCCTCTTTGGTCGGAGACGATGAAAGAGTTTTCGGCCAAAGAAGTTGACTGAGTAGCCAATTTTGTCCCTATCATTGGGACTCAAGGGAAGGTTAGGGATGTGTGGGAAGAAATAAAATTCCGACGGGGAGAGAAGTTGCAAAAGATTATGCACATTCAAGAAAAAATGCCCCAGTATCGACTTATGATGACACTGGTTGCAGATGTGGCGAGATACTAGGGAAGGGAGGAATAACGTTCGAAGTACTTCCCCAATGCAGATGATGATATAGTATATGCGTAATGAGGTGACGTCGTTGCTTAGACGTTATGTAGATGGCGCCGTTGCATAGGCGCGATTGAAATTAAAATACCCGCATTAGGAGGTGGGCGCCTGACAGAAATTAAAATACCCGCATTGGAAGGTGGGCGCCTGACTGAAAATGAATACCCGCATTAGGAGGTGTGTGCCTGACTGAAAATGAAATACCCGCATTAGGAGGTGGGCGTCTGACTGAAATTTAAAATACCCGCATTAGGAGGTGGGCGTCTGACTGAAATGAAATACCCGCATTAGGAGGTGGGCGCCTGACTGAAATTTAAATACCCAGACAGAGGTGGGCGCTGATCAAATTTAAATACCCGCATTAGGAGGTGGGTGCCTGATCAAATTGAAATACCCGCATTAGGAGGTGGGCGCTGATCAAATTGAAATACCCGCATTAGGAGGTGGGCGCTGATTAAGATGAAATACCAGACGTTAGGAGGTGGGCGCTGATCAAAATGAAATACCCGCATTATGAGGTGGGCGCTGATCAAATTGAAATACCCGCATTAGGAGGTGGGTGCCTGGTGAAATGAAATACCGCGTTAGGAGGTGGGCGCCTGATCAAATTTAACTACCCGCATTAGGAGGTGGGTGTCTGACTGAAGTTGAAATACCCGCATTAGGAGGTGGGCGCGTGACTGAAATTGAAATCCCCGCATTAGGAGGTGGGCGCCTGACTAAGATGAACTACCCGCATTAGGAGGTGGGCGCCTGACTGAAATTTAAATACCCGCATTAGGAGGTGGGTGCCTGACTAAAATGAAATACCCGCATTAGGAGGTGGGCGCCTGACTGAAATTTAAATACCCGCATTAGGAGGTGGGTGCCTGACTGAAATGAAATACCCGCATTAGGAGGTGGGTGCCTGACTGAAATTGAAATACCCGCATTAGGAGGTGGGCGCCTGATTGAAATTTAAATACCCGCATTAGGAGGTGGGCGCCTGACAGAAATTTAAATACCCGCATTAGGAGGTGGGCGCCTGACAGAAATTTAAATACCCGCATTAGGAGGTGGGTGCCTGACTGAAAATAAAATACCTGCATTAGGAGGTGGGCGCCTGACTGAAATTTAAATACCCGCATTAGGAGGTGGGCACCTGACTGAAATTAAATACCCGCATTAGGAGGTGGGCGCCTGACTGAAATTTAAATACCCGCATTAGGAGGTGGGCGCCTGATTGACGTCGTTGTATTGACGTGATGCGTTTGTGACCCGCATGGGTTGAAATGACGTCGTTGCATAGACGTGGTGCGTTGAAAACGTCATTGTGTAGACGTGTTGTGCATATGACGCCGTTGCATAGGCGTGTTGCTGATGACGCCGTTGTATGGGCGTGTTGCTGTCGTTGTAATGCTGTGAAAGATGTAAATGACGTCCATTGCCGTCAGTTTGGTGTAATATGATTCCACGTTGTGTTGAATCTTCTGCCGATTCAAACACATGTGGACTGTGAATTAAAATGTCATTCTTGTACGGACGAAAATGTGAGGCGACGTCTTTGCCAAATTAAGCACACGTGTTGCGGCTTCTCTGCCTTTGTCAACCTGAAGACCTGCACTCAAAGAAATTTGTGAGTTGTAGCTTTTGCCCTGGACGCTTGCAAGCTCATATTGGTTTAGATTGAAGACTCAGTTGTCTGACATTTTCCAGGTCCATTGGCATGTTCTTGCAGTGAACCCTTAAAATATGCCCCAGTTTCTAGTATATATGAAGATGTTGAACTTCCAACTGGACAAAACCGAGTTTGTGCGGGCAACTTGTTTGTCCTATCAAAGCGATCATGTGAGCCTATTTTGTTGTGTGCAAGATAATGGACACACAATTTCCAATGGTGTGACCGAAGCCGATATAGGCAGCCTACGTATTCCGATAAAGGAAATCAGGTCATAACGTAGTTCGCTGCAAGTAAAATGACGATTGTGAAGTTTTCCAAAATGGGACCGAAGCCGATGTGGCTGCCTACGTATCCCGCCGAGGGAATCAGGTCATAACGTAGTTCATGCAAGCAAAAAGAATTTTGTAAGGGTTTTCTAAAGAATTTTGTAAGGGTTTTTTTTTTGATTGATTTTTTTTTTAGTGTTGTCGAACCCCGAGAAGGGCTACCTACGTATCACACCGAACGGTGAGAATCACACTCGTAGTTCGTGAAGATAGGTTATAAAAAATGTAAGATTGAAAAAGAATTTATCCACGATAAGATAGTAAGAAAAATTGTATGCAATAAAAAAGTGATTGTCCATATTAGGATGAATGCAATGAAAAAAATAATAATCCACAATAAGATGTAATGAAAAAAAGATTGTCCATTAGGATGTAATGAAAAAAAAAGATTGATAATCCGAAATCATTTTTTTTCATTTTTTTATTTAATTTTTTTTAGGGGTGTCGCACCCGAGAAGGGTTACCTACGTATCACACCGTATGGTGAGAATCAGACACTCGTAGTTCGTAAGGATATGTTGTAAAAATGGTATGATATAAAGAAATTATGTAACGAAAATTAAACATATCAACTGAATTTGCAAATATGTAACAAAACAAAAATACAAATTAAAGTGATGACTCGTTGAATCTGGTGTTGGCTGACTTTTTCCAGTCAAAACATCTTTCGGTCATCTTTGTGAAAGCCTTTGGCTTTGTTCTTTCCTGAAGTATATTCAGGAATAATGTTTTAGAACGACCCCCCCAAACTGTTCGTGAGGACGATCTTCCTGCAAAAAATAAAAGCACCGGGTGAAAGGAGGAAAGTCACTAAAAGACTAATAAAATGTAAGAGTGAAAGTATGGTCAAAGACTCCCCTGATTGCTTCACGAGATCCGAGTCTTGATGTCCAAGAACGCTTTATCCTTGGGCAGTGACACAATTTTTGTTCAAGAGTCGCAAGCGACATGGTATGATATGTACAAAATTGAAGCTGCTAATTATTGCATTAAATAATATGTACAGAGATAAAAGAAGAAAAATACCAAACAAACTGGGCAGGAATTAAATACGCGTCATATCATGCATGGAGCCTCTCTTATGCCAGAGGTGGGCCTAAACGCCAAATATGAGAGATTATGACACAATAATCCAAGCTGTCAAACTACAGTGCTTTTGTTGGAAATGAAGACAAAATGTATGTACATTTTCCAATATCGGCATGTCATGATTAAGCTTGGATTAGTCCATTATTATCACGCTACAAATAATATGTTGATGGTCGTTGGGGGAGCGAGACCCGTCGACAATATTGGTGGATTTCTTAATTGTGGAGTCGATGCCAAGGATCGACCCACCTATGGTGTATGTATGCATGATTAAAAATAAAAGGGTATAGCTCTATCCTAAATTTACTAAGATTAGGCTTACTGGACTCAAGGTTCCCGAGCGGACTACTCGAGTGAGAAGGCTACGCGGCCTCCGGATGGTCCGGACACTCCGCGCATACGCCAACTCTCCTAAAATTTGGTAATTTGAAAGAATTTGCGGGTGCGCAAAACACACCTCGCGTGTAATGTGTGATAGTGTCAATTTTCCATAGTGGAAGAAATATGAGCGAAATGCCAATTTAAGGAAAGCAATAAAAGAATATAGCAATTAAAGAAGTTAAACATACAAAATTTCAAAGAGTAAACAAGTAAAAGCAGTAGAATAAATAAGCAGCAAAATAAAGCGCAATAATAATTAACCTGAACTTGCTATGGTTAAGAACCTGATTCCCCAGTGGAGTCGCCATGCTGTCGCACCCGATTTTGACCTGCGGGCTTCGCGACGCTATGGCGTCGATTCCCTCTGGATTGGTTAAAAACTGCTTGCTTTGAGGAGTCGCCACCTAATTATTCTAAGGTGAATTAGGGCACCTGAATATTAACCAAAAGCTACAAAATAACTCCAATTTTGTGGTCTACGAAACTAATGAAATTCTGGATAAGGGTTCTTTATTATCCTAAAGGGAAGGGGTTAGGCATCCTTTAAGATCCGCTAACTTGCGGTTATCCGATCAAATTCAAGTTAATTGCCATGCTAAAAAAAGTGCATGTTTTACAAGTATAAAAATAACGTTGAAAGTATTTAATGAAATGATGCATTTGTACAAGTATACATTTGTATGACATTAATATATATGTAAAGCTAAAAAGAATATAAATATGTAATTGTATGAAAATTGATAAAGATGTATGCAATGTGATTTCTTATGGGCGACGAGCCTAAAAATAGATAAACTAGCGATTAACAATTTTAAAACTAACAGAGCCTAAAAATAAATGAACTAGCAATGGGTTTCAAGTTTTAGACTACCCTATTAATTAATTCTATGTTTGCCTATTCTAAACATTTCAATAATTTCACGAGTACAATAATATTACAATACGTAATGAAATAAAGTGAATTAAGAAAGTAAATGACAACAACAAAATAAATAATCTCCGAGGGGTATTTGCCTTCTTTGACTTTATCCCTTGCAAGCTGTCAAGAACAAACGGTTAGAAATAAACGAATATACATAACTTCGATCCGTGATCCAAAACAATAAATGTTTTGATTACGGAGGACTCGAACTTAAATTTTGAAAAGATCATTCCAATCACGTCGTGGTCGCGAACATATGACTCGTTGGTCATTTTAGTTTCCTTGCCTACCGAACATGTTGGTCTCTCGGGTGAAAAAGATTTAAGTTTCATCATTGCCTGTAAGTTTTATTTTCCGTCTTTACAACCGTGGAGGCCTCAAAATCGACGGATATTTTTCATCTGGTCATTGTAGTATTTAATTCAAAAGCGATGAAATAAAAATAGTACATATCCGTGGGTACGGATGTTTAAAACAAGAAATTAAAGAAACAGAGAAACGAAAGAAGAAAAGCGCGGCCTCAATTCAATTTCATCGGCCTAAATGCGATATTTAATTCAAAACAAGAAACAACAAGATATCCGCTGCACGGATATTTAAATGCCAAAACAAGAACTCGAGAACAAAGAAACAAAAATGCGGCCTCAAATTTAATTTCATCTACTTAAATGCAGATTTAATTAAAATGATAAAACAGCAAAATACAAGATATCTATGTATGAATATTTAAATGCCAAAATAAACCAACAGTTTGCAATTAAAACGTCAGGCGAGTGCGAAATTTGACCCGACCGACATCAATGCAGTGATCCTAAGAGATCTCGAGTTGACCCGACCCGGGTTCAAACATTTTTTTTTATTTTCAGATAATAAACAACAAGATATTAAAACACAAAATCTGGAAATTTATTCGAGCCGGTTCGACCCGACCTGGAAAAGTGACCCGACCCGACCCGAATCGGATACTTCAACCCGAATCAAATTCTTTCCAAATTTTCAGGTAACCAACAACACAATATAAACACACAAAAATCTGGAATTTAACCGAACCGGGTCGACCCGACACGGGTCGATGACCCGACCCGAATCGGATGCTTTTCAACCCGAATCGATTTTCTTCCAAATTACAGATAACCAACAACAAAATATAAATACACAAAAATATGGAATTTGACCGAACCGGTCAGGGACCCGACCCGAATCGGATGTTTTTCAACCCGAATCGATTTCTTTCCAAATTTTCAGATAACCAACAACAACAAAATATCAAAGCCAATTTCTGGAAATTTTAACCCGACCCAGATTCTGGCCCGACCCGTCCGGAACAGTGACCGGACCGGAAAACAGTGCCGAATCCGAGACACATTTGTTTCCATTGTAAATTTCAAATAACCAATCAAAGGTAAAAGGATTATCATTAACAATAAATCACATAAGAACCAACCTTATTTTCAAATTTTGGCACCGGTTTCAATTTGGACCCGGCCTGAAATGACCCAAACCGGAGACAGTGAAAACACCACAGTGAACCGGTAGCTAAGGTCGACGGCGAGCAGAAAAGGGAGAACGGAGAGGCAGCAATAGGTCGTGTTCGAGTTCACCGGAGCTGGCGGCGATTCGTCGAACTCCGGCGTGGAGCCGACGGCAGTGGCGTAGCGGTGTGGTAGTTTGAGGGGTTGTTAGACTCGGGTTTCACCGGAGCTTGGAGCTCCGGCGTTGCAGTGACGGTATGGAAAGCGACGAAGGGTATGGGGGTTGTAGTGGTGTGTGCGGTGACTAGTGGGGTAGGTTGTCCGGCGTAGGTGGGGTAGGGTGGCCGGTGGTGTGGGGTCGCGGGTATGGGGCGTCGGTGATGGGTTGAGAGAGATATGGAATGAAAATGTTTTGTTGTAGGGTTTTGGTTTAAAGGGGGGAAATAAAAGGAAGGGGAGATGGGCCGAATATGGTTTGGGCTTGGGGGATTGGTCCGTTGGGCCTTGGTATGGGGTCCCAAATGGGGTGTTGTTTTGGGGGAAATGAGTTTGGGTTAAGATATAAAAGGATTGAAATGGGTTATGGGTAAAAATATAAAAATGGGTTTTATTATATAAAAAGAAAGCTTTGCAAAATTAATAAATTATAAAGATGATAATATGATAAAATATAATATTTGTGAAATGCTTGATGCATAAATAAAAAATAAAAATGCAATGTCGTTTTGCGAAAATAAAATAACATATAATATTTAGGATAAAAGTATGCTTGTGATATAAAATTGCAAATGACAAATAAAAAATATAAATAATAATAATAATAATAATGATATATATACATATATATGTCTATATTTTAAAATTGTCTTAAAGTGTCAAAAATATTAAAAATTGCAAATAAAATCCAAAAAGATGGGACAAAATTGGGTGTCAACAATCATTTGCTAATATTTTAAGATACTTATGTTTATCCTTTTTATTAGTAATTGCGTGCTTTAAATTTATTTCGTACCAATTCTTCTTACTTTTCTCTTTATTTTCGTTGAAAATTATTTGATTCAATTCCTACTAGTTTTATCGTGCTTCTTTGTTTAACTATAAAGTCCACTCCGAACTGATACTTGGGGCTTACTTTGCGTCTATTTAGTTGTTGGTTCTTGAAGAGATTTGAGAAAATTTCCTTCAGAGAAAAAATGAAAGAGTCGGAGAGATTAATTGAGTGAGGTCTAAAATCCTTGACCTTGAGCGTATGCACGAATGTTGAGTGATTTCATCTTTAGTGATACAAGTGAGGGAGTGAGTTGGTTAGGTCCTTTAACTTTCTTGCTACTTTTTATTGGTTGCAATCATATCTTTCATATCTTCAGATGATCCTTATAATAATGATTTTCAATACTATGATTATGACTAAGATGATATTGAGGGTTACTATGATGAATATTATGGATCCTATGATGAAGAATGTGAGTACGTAGATTATTATGTTTCCAACAATGACTTTGAAAATGATGATGCTTCAAGGTATGGTTCTTCCACACTCCTTTTGTGATGAATCTAATTGCGAGGAAAATGATTATAGGCATGATGATGATAATGAAGAACCTTCTAGGGAATATTCTTGTTAATTTACTTTTTATGACTCTAATTCTAAACATGTGTTATGACTCAAAATTCAATTTGTGCCGTGAGGGCTATCCAAAACCAGTAGGTGAACCCCAACATACAATGTAAAATACATAATTAAAAAGTGCATGAACGTAAGAGACACCCGACGTATTGACAAGGTCTTAATAGCTTACTACATATGGTCTAAGTCAACATCCCAAAACCTTGAAGTCACAAGTACAAGCTTCTAAATATAATCACAATGACTGAATACTTAATACAAATGCTTTTTAAAATGAAGAAGACAGAAATAAAAGGGATATAAGGGGAATCCAATGCTGGGAATGCATCAGTAGCTCACCCTAGACTCCGAATCGGCTCTCCAAGCTCGCAACTACTACACTCTACTCGTGCTTGGATCTGTACCTGCACATAGAAGGTGCAACAAGTGTAGAGTGTGTATGGGAAATATGTGTACTCAGCAGCATCATTGACCAATCTAACTATAGCGGTGGCGAGGGTTGATACTTCTGATATTTCTCTACTTATTAGTTATCTAAGATATAAACAGTTCAAAATCGTTTACCTTGTAAATAGGATTCTACAACTAAATCAACCGCACATATCATCAATGTTGCCAAGGTTTATCATAAAGTTCCAGTCTTTACTAAAAGAAACCAAGTATAACTACAAATATCCAACCTATACCCAATTATTCCGTCTAACCCCACAAAAAATCCATATTTCTTCATGTATTACATTAAGAAGTCATAAATATTTTACCTTTCTTCCATTTTAGGCAAGAAAACCATAAAAAGGTTACATCTTTACATCAATTGAGCACATATGAATAAAGTTCACATCAACAGTTATAAATGATATGCAATACAAGTGATATGTATGTTATGCAATGGAAATATGCATCCGGTAAATACACGCTCATGTATTAGGTTTCACGTGACCCATAGAGGACTCATGAGGTCCATATACCCACCCAGAATAATTTCCCATCGGCTCCCAGCTCTGTGGTTGTAATATCATCATCATCATCATCATCACTTTGTCCATGTACCATATCCAAATATCCGGCCTTCAAGGCCTTTTTTCTGTACCTCATCAATCAAATTCCAATAATATTATGAATGTATGAAATGGATATGCGTATGCCATGATGAAGCATAATATCAAATCAGTTATCAATATAAGTTTATTTCCAGGACTTAGATGAGATGTAGAGTGATGAATGCATAACTAGTCATAATCAAAGAATAAATAAAACATGGCTAACATAGCCCAAGTAAACAACAGTCATACCAACCTAAGTGGATTTATGCACCACACTTCAAGGCCCAAAGGCTAAACACATAGTCTTCGTCACAAGTATAACTACTTTACATTTTCATTACCCTTTTAAGTACACTCGTACCCGTACAAGTGTTCGTCACCTCACTAGTATGGGACCCCCAATTTCCTATTACACCCCTTAATACTTAACACATAAACACTACAATATGGTCTAGTATGTCTCAACTTTCCTGAATCAGAAGCCGAAGAGTCTCTCCAAAACTTTCCCCTTACTTTGAGTCTTCAAACATACACAATCTATTCAAATATGGTATCTAGATGAGAATACGAGTCTAACGATACCTATATTGTCATATGAAAGGATTAGGGTCCAAAAAGCCAATCCAAAACTCATTCCCAAACCCCAAAGGTCAAAATAGTAATTTATTGCAAAAATGAGTTCATCATGGTTAAAATAGTATTCTACAAGGTCACATAAATCCAACAATTCCCATATTGCTATACTTAAAATCGAACCCCAAAAAACAACACAAAAAGGTAACCCATGCCCATAAGGGCAAAATGGGAAATTAAGTATAAAATCGTCTTTCCCATAGTCTAAATAGTCCATATCCTAAAAATCATCAAGTTCTAACCCCAATTGGTCCTTCAATTTCACTATTTAAAGCTAATCCCAAAGTCCATGAAAAACCCAAAGATTCTGCAACTAAAATCACTAATTAAAGGATATAATCATGAAATAATGCTTAGATTAGGAATAGAATCTTACCCAAGGTTGAATATTGAAAAACCCCTTTGAGATCTACAAAAATCATGGTGTAGAACTCAAAATATGAGAATGGGAAATAAGGGTTTGAACTAGGATTGAGGGCCACCCTTCGCAAATGCGGGCTTCTGCCCAACTGCCTCACTTAGCTATTGTGAGGCATTTTCCGCCAATGCGGACCTCGCAAATGCGAGATCCTGCTCGCAATTGCGGGGACACTAGAAACCAGATTTTTTTTCCAAATCTCAAACCAATACCCAAAACTCTTTTGGAATCCTATGGACACAAACCAACACACATTTCTATTATAAAATACGCTTTGGACTTACTCGAACACTCGAAATTCCCGAAAAAGGTTTTCTTGACCCAAGTATGACCAAAGTCAAACCTTAAGTTATAAAATTTCAATTTCTCAACTAACTACCCAAAATGCAACTAATTTCTCTAAGACCTGAACCGAAGGCTCGACTAAGTCCTAAATATCGCTCCAGACCTAATGGAATCGACAAAACTATAAAAATAATGCATTTACCTAAAAGTAAAATATGAGTCAAACCACTATATTATTTTAACTTAGGAATTTCTAAACTTGCTAAAAATGGATCCGAAACTTACCTAATAACCTCGGGACCCGTGCCAGCCATCCCCGTAAGTCAGAAAAACACAAGTAAAGGACCGGGAAGGGTATTTTAGGGATTTCTAGGTAAAGTATTCTAAATGGCTATACGTGTATTTACATCAGATATCGCTTAATTAAACTTTCATCCTCGAACGGTAAAGAAAAGGAAATACACGGACTCTTAAAAAGCTGGGGATATCCAACCCGCATATCAGCCTCGATCCCCTAGGTATCTTCCTCGATAGGACGATTCCTCTATTGCTCCTTCACTGAAGCTGTCACGGCTCGAACCATGGCCTGGGCGTAACATGACACTCGATGCCTGACTGTATGTGACCGAGCGAACCACATGGCTTGCTGAATAAACATGGTCATAAAAAACATGAAATAATAATTTTAAAACTTCTAAAGTTGAATACTGTAAATAATAGTCTGAAAAAATAATTGCGGAAATAATTTGAAAATGTAATAAGACTGAATAAGTGACATGACATGCTACACTAGTCTATGAAACCTCTGAACCTGAGTGTGAAAACTAACTGTTTACTAGGATAAGGCTTTACTAATATAAGGCCCCCGACATGCCTTTACTACATGACTTGACATGAATATAAAATAAATATAACACCCCGAATGAAATGGGGCTCACCAATAGCTGATATGATGAGAATCCAAGCGAGCAGATCCATCATCCTAAAACTCCGTACTTGCACTGTGAATTGCAGGTCCCGAGCAAAAGGGGCGTCAGTACATTTAAATTGTACTCATTTGTAAAGCAACTGAATAAAATAATAGTAAGTTAGGTGCTCGAAGAATGGGCATCCCAAATCAATAACATGGATACATGAAGTAATACGAAACTGAAACTGTAAATGTAGAATGTATCTAAAGCTGTGAAAATTAAATTGTAACTGAATACTGTAAACTGAAACCTGGACATAATCATGATCTGCATGATCAAGATGTAACATGAGTAAAATATTTTTTATGTGGGAGAGCCTTAGTATAACCAACAATATAAAATCATCACGTAAGTACGTGGATTCTGGTACCTAGCCCGACCAGCGGAGAAATCCCATACCTTACCGGGGTATGAGACATAAAAATGACATGAATAGATCCAATCAATAGTTTGAAGGCATCGTCCTAATCTGGGCGGAGCGATCCTTATCCTACACTAGCATACATAGTTTCAGGTTATCTGAACCTTCTCAATAAACCTAAGCCACTCCGAAAAATATGAACATGAATAATAGTGGCATCTGCGCCCATGGTTTTAAAAATAGAACTCATAATGTAGTTTATAACATGTAGACATAACATAATTTCTCATGAAAATCGGTATAAGTATATATATATAATTCTTGAGACATGAAAACATGTAAAAATCTCTAGAGTGGAACAACCAGAGTTCATAACTGATATATGAGAGCTCATGGAAAAGATAATACAAGCATACATGGATTATTAATAGGTTCATGACAACCGTAAGTATTCCAAAATTCCTTATAGAATTGTCCAAATATGCAGTTGAAGTGAGGCCTTGTGTAAACTCACTTGTAAACATGGCTCATAGAGTATCTTCCGACTATACTTTGCCCAAAGACTCTCCTTATACCTTGATTAGTTTTCAAAATACTTCCTATACTACTCACCTTGGTTCCATTATGTTCCCATCATACAGGTCCAACGTTAGCCCAAAGGTACGAGGTGTTACAATATCTCCCCCCTGGGATCATTCGTCCTCGAATGATGGATCATAGTTAGGAATGTGGTTAACTCAAGAACTTATGGACATGGAATGCGTACATAAGCGTGAAGAAATGTGACATCAAACATGAGGACTAAAATGACAGGATTACATGAAAACATGAAATGGGGATGTGAGACATGAGTAGTGAATACATAAACGTAAATCATGAGACATGGTCGTGGCTAGAAGTGGGACTAACTCTGGAATTATATAGAAATTTCGACAGAGTTTCCTTTGTAGATAGGGCTATCCCAACATTTCTCAAACACATGTCAGCTAACCAGAGCACAACACAAGCTTCACAGGGCATCATAATACACGTGACATGACATAACAGGGTAACTAAAACATGAATGTGGATAACATGAATACAAAAATGACATGAATACTAACTGTCATGAATCCTGATCTGACATGAGCACACATATATTGAAATGAGTGAATACATGAATATTATTCATGGTATTTGAGAAAAAATTCGTAGGCACGAATGACATGAGTACTGGAATATGAGCATAAACATGACATGATTTCATGGACATGAGAAACATAAACATGGAACATGAATACTGGCCGACGTGGATACATGAGTATTCAACTAACATGAGATCTTAATACATGCAAACATGAATATCATAACATAAGATCTGAATGTAGAAATCATGAGTATTACAACAACAGATCTGAATGTAGAAATCATGAGTATTACAACAAGAGATCTGAATGTTGAGCGGAGATGGGATTTGAACACTTACTTGATCATAGATATTCGTATATCACTATGATAGACATATGAAATAAGAATATGACTTAGGTCTTGAATGAAAGCGCAAATTAGTGCGAATGAGACAGACATGAGTCATAGAACAAGAATAAGATCCTAACATATAGCATGAATCTCGAACATAGGCATGATATTAATGCCTCAAATTTTAGTAGAATACTTTTGAAATAAGTACCACAGGGTACATGAAAGGAAGCCCTTTTTAAATTGGAACGTACATTATTTCAAAACTTATCTTGTCAGCTTTAAAACATAGATGCGAATACCTTAGATTATCTTGCTTTTCATTCATTAACTCCATTATCGTGAGCGGATCACAAAGGATTTAGAGGAAAGGAATCATAGGTACGAGTCATATGAGACACTTCATTTTAGAGTATAGACGTGACATGTGTGCATTGAACATGAAGGACGCAACATGGAACATGTGTATATGGAAACATGATTAATATGGCATAAAATGTGTTTATGCGAATAGTATGACACGGGGCATGGGGACATGAGCAACATGACATTTGCATGGGTACATCAAAGCTACATACCCTGGCGTTCGGACATGAGTTCATGAGTATTGAAGTAAGAATAAGACATAAGTGTGACTTTCATGGAGTATGATTGTAGGCTTCACTCTTGGGTACTCAGGAACGTAGGGAATAAATAAAGCATTATCTTTAGAACATAGATATATTAAAAGAATGGGAAATGGTTCAACAACTTACTCTTATTACTTTAAGTCGACACCATCTTCATAAAAAAAGTTCATGAAGGATAGAATCATACGCATGAATACTTCATTCATCAAGCACCTAATAATACATGGGTAGAAAGTCACTTTGAACATAAGCAAGTCACATGTACTTAGTGAAAGAAAGAGCACCCTTTGTGCCAAGTTACAAGATAGTTTCAGAAATTTTATTGGAGAGGAAATTCCACATTAGCTCAACATCTCCTTTACTCATAACCTACCCTCATAATTGATTATTGTCATCATGATCGTAAGATATTAACCAGAGGAACATAAGCATGAATTACATAGAATTGTGGGTAGTACATCCATCTTGACTTACATTCATCATTTCCTATCAACATCATTGTTATAATATGGCTATAAGTTGATGCTTGAAGAAATGGATCGTGGGCACGAGTACGTGAAAACATAGATAGCATAACATTGGAGTCAAAATAAGTCATCCTAGCAAGCAGATCCGTCATCCTGAAACTCCGTACTTGTATCGTGAAGTGCCGACTCCAAGCAAAAGAAATGTCAGTACATTTGAATTATACCTGTATGTAAAGTAACTGAATAAAAAAATAGTATGTGGGGTTCACGGGGAACGGGCAACACAAATCAATTACATGGATGCATGCAGTAATACGAAACTGAAACTGTAAATGTAGAATGTAACTAAAGTTGTGAATTGTAAATTGTAACTGAATACTATAAACTGTAATCTGAAACTGAAAACTGGACATGATGATCAAGCTGTAATATGAGTAAAATATTTTTTTAAGTGGGATAGCCTTAGTAGAATTGACAACATGAAATCACCATGTAAGTACGTGAAGTCTATACTTGGCCTGACCAGCCGAGCAATCCCATACCTTGCTGGGGTATGAGACATGAAAATGACATGAATAGATCCAATCAATAGTGTGAAGGTATCGTCCTAATCTAGAGCGATCCTTATCCTACGTTGGCATACATAGTTTCAGGTTATCTGAATCTTCTCAGTCAACCTATGCCACTCAGAAAAACATGAACATGAATAATAGTGGCATCTACGCCCATGGTTTTAAAAACATGACTCATAATGTAGTTTATAACATGTAGACATAACATAATTTCTCATGAAAATCTGTATATAATTCTAGAGACATGAAAATATGTAAAAATCTCTGGAGTGGAACAACCTAAGTTCATAACTGAAATCTGAGAGCTCATGGAAAAGATAATACGAGCATACATGGATTATGGATAAGTTTATGACAATCATAATGATATACATGAATAAAAATAACGAATTGGTAATATAGACATGACATACAATAATACATGTAGTTAGGGTTATCATGAACTTAGAATAAAAACCCTAATCTTGTGGAATTTTGTGTCTCATGGATAAATGTGGCGTGGAAAAGAACAATGATGCACGTGGATAGAATCTCTACTTAGTGCTCCTAAAATTGTAGTAAAGTATGAATCTTGAAGGAACAATCAAAAAGCTTGAGCCTTGAACCTTGAGATGGGTTTTCTTGAAAACCCTAGGTTAGAGATAAAGGATTTCACTTAGAATTCATGTATAATCGTTAATGAACGTGTTAGAATATATGGGAATGACTTACCTTGAGATATGAGGATGGGGAGAGGTGAAGGACTTCGTGCTAGGGCTAGAGAGAATGAAGAATGACTTAAAAAGAGTGAAAAATGTGACTTTAAAGAGACCGGGGTGCGATCTGCAGTTCAATATGCGCCACATATTGAATTATGATGCAGCAAATGCTAAGGCATATTGAAACTGAATGCTGGCAGCTTCGGGACCAAAAATGGTCAAAAATACGGAGCACAATGCGACGCATAATGCAATATGCGCCACAGATATGTGTTCTGTGGATTGCTCCGTATCCCTTTAGTAAAACGGTCATAACTCTTTGTACAGATGTCCATTTGGGATTTACTATGTATGGAAGGAAAGGTATTTCAAAGGAATACAACATTCATGATGAAGTACTCCCAAATTCCTCATATAATTGTTCGAATATTCACTTGAAGTGAGGTCTTGTGTAAACTCACTTAAAAATATGGCCTATAGAATATCTTCCGACTATACTTTGCCCAAAGACTCTTCTTATATCTTTATTAGTTATCAAAACACTTCCTATACTACTCATGTTGGTTTCATTATATTCCCATCATACGAGTCAAAACTTAGCTCGAAGGAACGAGGGGTTACAAATTTATATTTTCTGACCTCAATTTTTGAACTGGCCTATCCAAAATAGCTATAAGCTCCTACATAAAGGCTAAATTATGATCAAGCATCACCGAACCACATGAGAACCATCCGAATGGTACTTCTTCAAGATTGAAATATGAAACACTGGATCCTTACTCGATAACCAATGAGGTAAGGCCAACTCATAGGCCACTTCACCAACTGTCTAAATGATCTCAAAAGGCCCAATATACCTCGGGCTCAATTCGCCCTTCTTCCCAGATTGCATCACACCCTTCATGGGTTAAACATTCAACAAAACTCGTTCTCCAACCATAAACGCAAAATCACGGACCTTCAGATCCGAATAACTTTTCTTTCTACTCTGAGTTGTGAGAAAACATTCCAGAATCAACTTGACCTTATCCAAGCAATCCCACAACAAATTTGTACCCGTGGCCTAATCTCGAAGACATCAAACCAACCAACCAGAGAATGACACCTCCTATAGTACAAAGCCTTAAATGATGCTATCTCAATACTCGTGTGATAGTTATTTTTGTAAGAAAACTTTGCCAAGCATAGAAACTGATCCCAATGACCACCAAATTCAATCGCACGGGCTCGCATAACATCCTCGAGAACCTGAATAGTCCGCTCAGACTGACCTTCAGTCTGGGGGTGGAAAGCTGTACTAATCTCCACTCTAGTACTCAACTCCTTCTGCATAGACTACCAGAAATGAGAAGTAAATTGCGTGCACCGATCTAAAATGATAGAGATATGCAATCGAACTATCTCCAAAATGTAAATCTTGGCCATCTTCTCTGAATTGTAGGTAGTCTGAACCGGAATGAAATGTGTAGATTTAGTCAACCTATCCATATAACCTAAATAGCATCAAACTTGCTCAAACTCTGCTGCAATCCTACCATAAAGTCCATAATAATCCACTCCCAGTTCCACTCAAGTATGGGCATCATCTGAATCACACCACCAGGTTTCTGGTGCTCATACTTCACTTGTTGGAAATTCAAACACCGAGACACAAACTCCACTATGTCCTTCATCATCCTACACAACTAATAATGTTGCTTCAAGTCACAATACATCTTTGTAGCCCATGGGTAAATAGAATACTTTAAACTATGAGCCTCCTCTATGATCAATTTTGTCACGACCTAAAACGGAGGGTCGCGATGGGCACCCAGAACCCACCCACCGGGTACTGCTAATCATACATCCAACACCTAATCATAATTAAATACGGACTAAGCTGAAAGAGCAACATATTAAATCTTTATCCAGAAAACCAACTTTTATATATACATACCCATACCAAGGCCGACAAGGCCATACAAGACCACTACACACAGGATACCTGTCTACAAACCTCTAAGGAATACATGACATCACCAGGATGGGACCGGACCCTGCCATACCAATATGCGTATACAGAAATACTAGACCACGACTAGACTACAACTCTGAAACAAATAGAGTGCTCCAATATCGGCTAAACCAGCAACCTAAACCGTCACCTTCTTTAACTGAACCTACGGGCATGAAACGCAGCGTCCACCGACAAAAAGGACGTCAGTACGACTGATATATATCCCTGCCCCCTCACGTCAATCCCACGAGCCTCTTATCCATTCTCATTGAACGACGACGTTGAGAGGCTCAAAATGAAAGTTTTCGCAACATGAGTATGTCAGGCATGAATAATAGCATAACAGGGATATAACAAATACTGAAACAGAAACAGCCGACCATCAGTAAATGCATGTGAAGGCCCTAATACGTATGCCTAAATGTTATGCACACTATAGTATACATATCAATCGGCCTCATCTGGCACCTTTCTTACCAAAACAACCTATGTGGGCACCATACCATGTAATGATTAATGAATGTATGCATAATGCAAATGCAGTATACTAATGTCCACACAGGAATCCACCCATAACTGCCTCTGTGGGCATCATGTTATATCATATTGGTCACACATGCATTCATATCATCTTAGCCAAACAAGCATCCACTTTGACCACACAAGCTCGATATGTGGCCTCTTAGGGCTCTTTTGTGATAGTCTGTACCAGCTGCAGGTGGTATGCATATATAACGTCTTTCCCTTTTCCCATATCCCCTACATATATACAATGTTTACCATATTGTATTGTGCATAGAACAAGTGGTCCAGTAATATATGAATGTAATGCAAATGAAAATGCATGAATAACATTAAAACATTTTCTGAATTTATTGGATGACATAATATCCTTGTACCTTCGGCTAACACTGTGAATATCAACATTTTTTCTGTATGCCTCAATAAGGACTTAGGAACATATTTGGACATGCTTTTAACATAGGAATCAATAACATGAATATTCTTAACCACTAGGAGTAGAATAAATTATGGAGCAATATCACGATTATATTTCGTTACATGGAACATGCCAAAAGAAAGAAATAATTTTCCTTAACATACCTTAATCACTTATAACGATGTTGAGAGAATTGTACCCACGAGACCTCCCACTATGTTTCTACAACACTTTCACGATTGTTTTTCCACTGCTTCGTACGTTTTTGCTTTCTCAGTTCAAAGCTAAAATGGACTGTTTTACAACCAAAAGAATAAAATGGTTTTCTTTCTAAAAGGAGAATAGGGTGTGAATGTTAATAAGTTGTGCAATTTTTGCCAGCAAATATAGGTAGCAACTGGACATTTCAATTTGGTGAATAAGAGGTCTACAATGTTTACACTTAGCATTAATGACCTTTCATTATATGGTCTCCCACCCAAATTATTCTTGGCGGTGGAGAGCACCTCTTCACGCCACATGCACCTTTTCATGCATGGTCACTTAATTAATTGATATGCCTCCGCATAATTTATCAATCACCCACATAATTAATTTCGTGATCCAAATTCACTTAAATCTTAATAATTTATAGGATCTTCATATACTCGATGTCATAATTTCATAATATAACACTAATCCATAACCTCTTTATGTGCACACCAAATTATTTCCAATCCCTGTCGTCATACTTGTTACGTCCAAATTTATTTCGGAGTTAATCCTTTTATATACTAATCTTTTTATTAGCATACGTAAATATAACATAAATTTTCTCAACGCTTGGGTCTATTTACACACGGCTAGCGATTTTTACATACGCCTATCGATTCAAACCGTGACCCGAAAGTACGGGATGTTACAAATCTAGTCAAATCACCCATCCTAGGAATAAAAACTCGACCCTTGATCTTCAAAATACCATCGCTATCAAGAATTGCCTCCTTCGCCTCTCCACACAACACCTTGTCACAAATCCTACACGATTGCACATCATCAAACTATTGAGACCTAATATGCTCTACTAAGGAAGACCGTGCCTCCACACAAGCTAAAACTCTATCAGGCTCCGAAATAGTGAGTCTCACATACCGATTAGCAAAGGACTGAATACCCATTTCCAAAGGATTCCCTCCCATATGAAACATAGCCAAACTACCCATACTCACCACATTCCGACTTAAGGCATCCGATACTACATTGGCCTTGCCCGGGTGATACAAGATATTAATATCATAATCCTTAGGCAACTCTAACCACCTATGCTGCCTCAAATTGAGATCCTTTTGGTTGAATATGTACTGAAGACTGTATGATTCGTGAATACCTCACAATGCACCCCGTAGAGATAATGCCTTCAAATCTTCAAAGTAAACATAATCGCTGCCAACTACAAGTCATGAGTGGGGTAGTTCTTCTCATGTACCTTTAACTGTCTCGAAGCATTGTATATCACCTTCTCTTTTTGCATCACCACACACCCAAGACCTATCCTAGAAGCATCACAATAGACCGTAAGCTCTCTCCCTCAACTGGTAAGGTAAAAATCAGAGCGGTAGTCAATAAAGTCTTGAGCTTTTGGAAGCTCGCCTCACACTCATCAGACCACTGAAATGCTACCTCATTCTGAGTCAATCTAGTCAATGGAGTTGCGGTGGATGAAAACCCCTTCGCAAAATGCTGATAATAACCCATGATACCATACTTAGTCACTACATGCCCCAAGAATGACCCTGAACTAAGCCAGAACTCACACGTTAAAAATTTGGCATAAAGCTGCTTCTCATTCAAAATACCAAGCATGATCCTCAATTGTTACTCATGATTTTCCTTACTCCGAGAATAGATCAAAATGTCATCATTGAAGACAATTACAAATAAATCTATGTAAGGCTTGAATACTCCATTCATCAATTCCATAAAGGTTGCAAGCGCATTAGTCTACCCAAATGACATTACCAAAAACTCATAATGTTCATAAAGAGTTCGAAAAGCCATCCTAGGAACATCTCGCTCTAATCTTCAACTGGTGATAATCGAACCTCAAATCAATCTTAGAAAAGATAGAAGCACCCTGAAGCTACTCAACCAAGTCATCAATGTGAAGTATCAGATACTTGTTCTTGATAATCACATTGTTGAATTGCCGATAATCGATGCGCATCCGCATAGACCCATAATTCATCTTCACAAACAACATAGGAGCATTCCAAGGAGAAATATTGGGTCGAGTGAACCCCTTACTCAACGAATCCTACAACTGCTTATTCAACTCTCACAACTCAGTCGTTGCCATCCGATATGGCGGCCGAGTGGAACACTAGGAAGGTCTACCGAAAACACCTTAAGAAATTCTCTCACTACTGGAACTGACTCTAATGGAGGAGTTTCCACACTCGTATCTCTAATATAAGCCAAATAAGAGAGACACCTTTTCTCTATCATCTTCTGAGCCTTGAGGAACGATATTACTTCCTTCTAATACTGAATTAGAGCACCCTTCCATTCTAATCGAGGAATACCATGCATGGATAAAGTAATTGTCTTGGCATGACAATCCGAGATCGCATGATACATGGATAGCCAATCTATCCCAATAATAGCATCAAAACATACCATATTCACTACTTTCAGGTATACCTTGCTATCATACCCAATCAAAGTAACTACACAACCATGATATATCTAGTCTACCACTACGGAATCCCCAACATAAGTAGAGATATGAATAGGCTTAGATAGGGAATCACACATCAAATCCAAACTCAAAGCAAAGTAGGCAGACACATAAAAATAGGTAGAGCCTAGATCAAACAAAATCGTAGCAGGATGATGGCAAGTCGAAATAATACATGTGAGGACTACATCGGAGGACTCTAGCGTAGGTCTTCCTGGGAAAGTATTGAAATGAGCATGATCACCCGAAGACTGAGTACCTCCATAACCACTACCTCGGCCAGACTGAGCACCACCTCTACTTGCATGAGGGCTAGCCTTACTACCATGAGAACTACCTCTAGTACCCAGGACCCACCTCTAGCCGGTGGTCCTGCTATCCTAGACCCAGAAGATTGAGAACCCTGGTCATGCCGACCACACATAAGTCTGGGACACTCTCTCTTGAAATGCGAAAGATTACCACACTCATAACACGAAGGATGGTTGAGAAGAAGAACTGGCACCAGAATGCCCACCACGACCAAATGACCTATAAGAACTTAGGGTCGGCTGCCCCAAACCATAAGACGTACGCACCAAATATCCCACTTTAGATGCATGTATGGCTGCAATAACTGGCCTAGCACTCAGACGGTGATGCACTCCACTAAAATGATCCCTACTTCTAGATGAGGCAACTATATGAGTGCTGAAATGAGACCTCTTAACCATTTGCTCCTCATAATCCTCCCGCCTAATGAAATCAACCTCTATAACTACATCAACATTCTACTAGAAAGAAGAACCTGTGGTAGCCATATGTGCTGTAATCAACTGGAGAGGACAAATCAATCCATTGATGAATCTCCTCACCCTCTCAGTATCATCAGGAAAAATCATCAAGAAATGGCAAGACAATGCATAGAATCGTGTCTCGTACTCTATCAGAGTCATACACCCCTACCATAACCTCTCAAACTTAGCTCTCCTCCTCTCTCGAACACTGTGATTGACAAACTTCTCCAAGAAGGCCTGAGTAAACGAAGCCCAAGTAAGAGGAGGGGACCTTGCTGGTCTGGTCTCAATATATGACCTCCACCACTACTTGACAGGTCCAATAATATAAAAAGTGGTGTAGTCTACTCCAGGAGAATCCACTAACCCAAGGTTGTGCAACCCCTCATGATAGCTAAACAAGAACTCATAAGCATCATCCTCTAGGTCTCCATCATATCTAGGAGGATCCAACTTCCTAAACTGTTCAAACATTTTTTGCTCCTCCACGAACATTATGGGCTGAGTAGCTAGGTGTGAAGCAAGACAAGGAATTGTGACGCCTAAAAATCAAGGAACTCCAGCAAGTGTTGGCTGAACCCCTGGTGTCTGAAATTCTGGCATAGCCATATGATCAGGAGTCTATGCTCCAAACCTAGTCTATGAACCATTAGAAGTGATCGGTAGAATACCCTGAGCTATAGTCTGAAGAAAGCGCATCATACGAACCAGAGTGTCCTGAAGCACCGGGATAGCAATAAAACCCGGGGGCACCTGAGCTGGCTCTGCCCTATTAGTTTGACCCTGGTCATTCTCGTCAATCCGAATCTGATCATCCTCCAGAAAAACCTCTGGCTCTGGAGACTCTACCCTAACATGGGCCTGAGAATCTGCTGGTGCTCGGCCTTGAGATGGTACTGTAACTGGAGGTCTACCTCTACCTCACGCTTTGCCCTTGCCCCGTGCACCACCTCTAGTTACTGGTGCAGGTGCGAGCGCCTATTCTCCCTCTTCGGCTGAACGAGCCCTCTCTATCTATATGAAATAGTGAAATAAATGAGATTTAGAATTCAATAAAGTCGAGATCGCATGATAAGAATGAAAGAAGTGAACTTTCCTAAATGTCCTATAGCCTCTCAAAGATAGGTACGGACGTCTACATACCAATTCCACAAGACTCTACCAGACATTACTCTTGTACTTATGAGACTAATGAACTTAGTGCTCTGATACCAATTTATCATGACCTAAAATGCTATTTATGATGTGAGGGCACTTGCCCTGAACCCGTAGGTGAACCCCAACGTACAACACAAAATACATAATTAAAAAGTGCGGGAAAGTAAGAGACAATCAACATACTAACAAGGTCTTAATATCTTAGTCCCTAAGGTCTAAGTCAACATCCCCAAACCTAGAAGTCACAAGTACAAAAGCTTCTAAATACGATTACAATGTCTAAATACTTAATACAAATGTTGTCTGAAATAAAGAAGACATAAATAAAAGGGATAAGAGGAGAATGCAATGTTGGGAAGGCATGGGTATCTCACCCTGGGTTCTGAATTGGCTCTCCAAGGTCGCAACTACTACGCTACACTCGTGCTCGGATCCGTACCTGCACAAAGAAGGTGCAGCAAGTGTAGAGTGAGTACGGGAAACACGTGTAACCCATAACATCATTGACCGACACTAACTATAGCGGCGGCGATGATTGGTACTTCCGATACTTCTCTACTTATTTGGTTAGTTCAGATATAAACAATTCAAATGCTTTAACCTTGTAAATAGGATTCTACAACTAAGTCAACCATATGGATCATTAATGTTGTCAAGGTTTATCATAAAGTTCCAGTCTTTACTAAAAGAAACTAAACATAACTACAAAGATCAAACCTATACCCAATTGTGGCGTCTAAACCCACAAAAGTTCCATCTTTCTTCATCACTTACATTAAGAAGTCATAAAGATTTCACATGTCTTCTATTTTAGGCAAGAAAACCATAAAGGTTACATCTTTACATCAATCGAGCACATATGACATAAAGTTCACATCAACATGTATAAATGATATACAATGCAAGTGATATGTATGATATGCAATGACTATATGCACCCGGTATACACACGCTCCTACAACAGGTTTCATATGACTCATGGGGGACTCATAAAGTCCATATACCCACCCAGAATCATTTCCCATTGGATCCCGGCTCTGTGGCTGTAATATAATTATCATTATCACTCTTTCCATGTACCATCCAAATATCCATCCTTCAAGGCCCTTTTTATGTACCCCATCAATCAAATGCCAATAATATCATGAATGTATGAAATGAATATGCATAGACCATGCAGAAACATAATATCAAATAAGTTATCAATACAAGTTCCTTTCCAAGATTTAAACGAGATGTAGAGTGATGAATGCATGACAAGTCATAATCAAAGAATCTATAAAGAATGGCTAACATAACACAAGTAAATAGCAGTCATGCCAACCTAAGTAGATTTATGCACCACGCTTCAAGGCACAAAGTCTAAACACATAGTCTCCGTCATAAGTATAACTACTTTACATTTTAATTACCCTTGTAAGTACACTGGTACCCACACACCTCACGAGTACGGGAGACTCAATTCTCCATTACACCCCTTAATTACTTAACCAACACATAAACACTATAATAGGATCTAGTAAGTCTCAACATGCCTAAATTTGAAGCCGAAAGAGTCACTCCAAAACTTTCCCCTTTCTTTGAGCCTCTGATTGTACCCAATCTGTTTAAATACAGTATCTAGATGAAAATATGAGTCTAACATTATCTATATTGCCATATGAAAGGATTTGGGTCCAAAACGTCAATCCAAAACCCATTTCCAGATCTCGAAGATCATAACAATAATTTATTGCGAAAACGAGTTCATCATGGTCAAAATAATATTCTACAAGGTCACACGAATCCAACAGTACCCATATTCCTATACTTAAAATTGAATCCAAAAACCAACCTAGAAAGGTAACGTCCATATCCTAAAAATCATCAAGTTCTAACCTCAGTTGGTCCTTCAATTTCACTATTTAAAGCTAGTCCCAATGTTCATGAAAAACCCTAAGATTCAACAACTAAAATCACATGGAAAATCACTAATTAAATGATAGAATCATGAAATAATGCTTAGAGTAGGAATAGAATCTTACCCCATCTTCAAAACCCCTTTGAAATCTCCAAAAATTGTGGTCTAGAACTCAAAATATGAGAATGAAAAATAAGGATTCGAACTAGGATTTAGTTCACTGCCCAGCGGTCTTCGCAAAAGCCATCGCCTGCTCACAAAAGTGAGCTCCAACTCGTAATTGCCAGCTGTCCCTCGACGTGACCCATTCGTAATTGCGGGCTACCCTTCATAAATATGAGCTTCTACCAAACTACCTCACTTCGCAATTGCGAGGCATGTTCTGCAAATGCGAGATCCTGCTCGCAATTCGGGAACACAAGAAACCAAAAAATCTATTTTTTCCCTAATCTAAAACCAACACCCGAAATGCATTCAGAATTCTATGAACACAAACCAAATATGTATTTCTATAATAAAACATGCTACGAACTTGCTCGTGTACTCGGAATTCTCAAAAAAGTCTCCTTGACCCGGTTTGAGCAAAGTTAATCCTTAAGTTATAAAATCTCTATTTCTCAACCAACTACCGAAAATGCACTCGATTGCCATGAGATCCGAACCGGAGGCTCGGCTAAGTCATAAATGTCATTCCAAACCTAATGGAATCAACGCAACCACAAAAATAACGTGTTCACTCAAAAATCAACTATGAGTCAAACCTTCATATTCTTTTAACTTAGAAATTTCTAAACTTGCTAAAATGAATCTGAAACTCACCCAATAACCTCAAAAATCATGCCACCCATCCCTACATATCATAAACACATAAGTAAAGGTTCAGGAAGAGTATTTTAGGAATTTCTAGGTAAAGTACTCTAAAAGACTATGTGAGTCGTTACAACATGAGAATGATAGTAGTTATTATGGTGCAGGAAATAGCGATAGATATTTCACGAGAAATTTGAGACAAAATGTGAATAGATATGCTACTTATGGTAGAAATATTCTACATCGGCCTAAGGATGACTTTAATGCTTTGATGAAAGGAGGCCATGTTTTTGAACACCATGAGTGTGATGAAGCATGCATTGACTAATTTGTGGAATAAAGAAAGAACTTGTTTCATGTTTACTGTAAAATTAAAGGACATAGTAGTGCCATGATAATACGTAACAAGAGTTCCATAAATATTGCAAGTTCAAGCATGGTAGAAAATTTAAAGTTGAATACTAGAAAATATTCTCAATCATATAGATTGTCATGGTTAAATGAAAAAGGAACTTTAGAGATCACAAAATAAGTTTTGGTAAGGTTTCAAGTTGGGAAGTTTCAAGATGAAGTGCTATGTGATGTTATCCCAATAAAACTTTTAATTTGTTAATTGGGAGGCCTTGGACAATTAAAATGGAAGCTACATTTAATAAAACAACTAACAAGTTTCGTGTCATTTGAAGAGGTCAAGGGTATATCTTTGTGTCATCTACACTTTTGAAGGTGAAAGAAAGGTACTTGGAATTGCTAAGATTGACAAGAAAAAATGCGAAGTTTGAGGACAAATATGTCATTGTTAAAGATAGGAACATGAAGATGAAAGTTGATGATTCTCAAGGTGTAAAGTTCAAAGTTGAAGTGAAGAGTCATCCTAATCCTTCAAAAGGAATTCTTGGGTTGTACCCACTTTAGATGATCTTGAGGGAGAAAAGATTGTGAGGAGTAAGGGAGTTACAAGTGGCGACTCAAGAGTAGAAAAAGGTGAGGCATTTGAAAATAAATAAAATGAAAAGAAAGAAGGAAAGAAAATTGAGAGAAGTGAAGAAAAAGAGAGTTTGAGAGATCTTGCTTCTTGTTTCACTCTAATGTTAATCATTCTTCTTCTCCTAGTTGTAATGTCTCTTGTGTAGGTAAGTTTGAAAATGAATGCATAAATGACAGAATAATGAAAAGTCTTCTACATTTGAGGATGTAAGAGTTGACCGCGATACCCACTACTTCTTTAAGTGTTCAAGTGTGCTCCAATGACAGAAACAAAGGTAAAGATGGAATTTTAGAAGAATCTCAAGGTAAAATGGCTAACCCTAGTACTTTATTTCCTCTAAGTAAAATTGATGGAAAGTTTAATTTAGGTGAAAGTCATTCTTCTTTTGAGCAAAATAAATCTTTCTTTGCGAAAAATGTCATATTAAATGTTGTAGTCAAGCACTAGTTGAAGTTACTTATGCAAATCATTGTGATGATTTTCTCGAATTTAATGTGTTTGCTACTAGTGTCCAAACTTGTCATGAATTTGGAGGCCTAAAATGAGATTATTTGACTACATGTGATGTTGTATATGATGAATATGCTTTATGTCAAAAATGCTCTTGTTGTTGATAATTGAGGAGTCACTTCGTGATAATCTTGAATTTATAGAATGTGACTCTCTTGAAATTGTTTGTGATAGCCAACTTGTTTGCATTGACATAAAACTAGTTGACGGGACTTGTGAATTATTTAGTGAACCTCAAGTTAGTGTTGAAAATGTAGTTTCTTATTTTAAAAAGAATGAAGATTTTGAGTATGACACTCCACCTTTATTTGATAAAGATGAAAATGAGCTTCTTGATACTACTTTGATTTCATTTGATGATATTCATGATATTGGTGATAATGTATGTCATGTTGAAGGTAACGATGACTTATTGCATCTTGACTTTACTTCACTAGTTGAGTTAAAGTGGGGGACCAAAATTGTTGATTCTTTTGATCTTAAATTATTGTCAACTAGTGATGTTAAGAACTAGTGAGTTTGAAGGCCAAATAAGTGACTCTTGGAGTATGCATAGTGTTTTTGATTCTATATCTTCATGTTTCACTCATAGAGATCATATCATGGATAATTTTGTGAAAGAGGACATTTATTTTTTTAGATTGAATTTAGGTGCTTTGATTCTTCATTGTATATTGATTTTTCTCTATTAAAAGATACTGGTTTATTTGAAGATAATATGACCATTTATAATGATGTAAAATATTAATATCTATTGTGAAGTTGATGATGTAGCAACTTTTGAAGGCTGTAAAGGTATATGATAGGATACAATGTGGAAAAATAGTAATGAGGCTGCAAATGAAAGTGAATTAGCTACTAGCCTTGGTATAAATTCCTTTACTTATTATACTCCACTTTTGAAGACATATTCTTGTTGGATTATGTCAATATTTTTTTTTAAAATGTGATGATAAGTAATTTAAAGATGGGCGTGACTTAGTTATAGAGCTCAATTTGATTACATTTTTGGATGATGATTTCTTATGGGTATTTTTGGGATGCTTATAGTGATTCTTGATGTTGTTAGGGGATTAAATTTTATTTTTGATCCCGGGGATATTTCTTATTTTGTTGGCATTACTTTAAAGAATTGTGATAATATTTGTCTAGTTGTTATTTCCTCAATTATTTTGCAGGATTTGAATTTGAGGATAAATTCTTTTCAAGAAGGGCAAAATGATGCAAATCGAGGTACCAAGATCAATATCGAAAGTGAGGGTGTGGACTACCTTGGATATGGAGACTTTCAATCATCTACAAAGATCTTAAAGTGTCATGGAAGAGTTATTAAAAGAGCATTTAAAGTCTACAACATGCTCAAATGAATTTATGAGAGAACTGGTGGCAACAGAGGAGGCCATCAAAGAATTTGGACCATTCTTCCACCGTCATGAGTTTGGAGGACATAAAGAAAGCATGGAAGGAAGACTTCAAGGTCACCAATATGCTCAAGTGACTTTTATTTTTATAATTTGATCATTCTTGTACATTGATTATTTTTATAAGACTAGTATAAGTAGTCTTTAAGTCTTTCACATTGGGGTGGGTTAGTTTTTGGATGAACATTTGGTTTTAAGCTTCTTTGTGAGTATTGAGGAAAACCCTCTTATCTCTCCAATTGAACCCTCTTGATTAATTGGGTAAGCAATCCCTTGTATGAGTTCAGTTTCACTTCTCCATTGAATTTAATCTAATAATTATTGAATTTAATTGTTTGATTATCTCTTCTATTCTTCTACGGTCTGTTCTCCCTTCTTTATTTTCTTAATCATATTCTTGTATCTTATCTTATTTAATTGTGGTTCAATTTATTGTTCTTGCATCTAGAATTATATCACCTCATCTCCCTCCGCCAATATTAATCATATCGTACATCCAACTACGAGATTCCATCTACACAAATAGCACAAAACTAAAAATTGTTGAACCTACATTAAATAATAATTCTAGACTTACTATAATAGTTGAATTTCAAAGTTAATCTTATTTTAATTTAATTGAAGTTTCAACGTAACACTTATCTTATTCTAAAATTTGATTCAAATTAAAAGTTCAATTTATTTTAAATCCAAGGTTCAACTATAATATACATGTGAGTTTAATTCAAGATACAATGATCAATTTGAATGCTCAATTCAAGATTCTAAGTTCGCTTTAATTTAGAAAGTTCAATTCTAAATTTACAACCAATGAAACTAAGTGTGGGTGAAATTCAATTTCAATTCCAAACCCTAAATACTAAAATTATCATCATCATCCTAAAATACTAAAATTGAACAATAAATAAAGTATACAAATCAACTAATTAAACTACAATTATACAATGTAATGCAAATAATAAAGAAAAACATGAGATTGAAAAGAAAAAAGGTAAAAAAAAACATACCTTATTGCGGTGGAATTGGCGGAGGCGGAGTGGGGCGGTGGAACTGGCGGAGGTGGCACCTGACTTTGGGTGTGGGGCAGTGGACAATGGCCAGACGCGAGAAGGAGAGAAAGAGAGAAAGAGAGAAAGAGAGAAAGAGAAAAAGAGAAAATTATTTATGTTTTTAAATTTTCCATTACTTTACCGATCTTGTGAGATCGATAATTGTTGAAAATAAATAAAAATTAAATTGTAGTAAATACCGATCTCATGAGGTCAGTTTTTCTCCGACCTAACAATGAAGTTGGCTTTTTAAGGTCGATTTTTTTAAATTTTTTAATAGTGTATTACTATTACTTTATCACATTCATTATTCCTTGGGTATATAATTATAACATGCTTTTGCAAACTGTAGCTGGGCCACCAAGTTCATTTCTGGTGTCTGATTCATTGAGCGGTTAAAAGTAAAAAATCAATTAATTAGCTTAGTGCTAATTTTCCTGTTAATGCGATCTTTTAGTATTTTTCTGTTTCAATTTGAGTGTCTTAGTTTGAATAGGCACGAAATTTAAGAAATAAAGGAAGGTTTTTGAATCTTGTGGTCTTTAATTAAAGATCTGTGGAGTGCTTCAAATCTTGTGGTCTTAAATTTGCTAAAACTTACTAAATATAGAAAAGAATACTCTTTTTGGGACAAACCAAAAAGGAAAGTAGGACGCTTAAATTGGGACGGAGGAAATACTATTTTTGGTTTAATACTGCAAAAGATTTTTTATTTATTCTCTAACGCGTCAAACAAAGTATCACAAGTGTTTTAATGTAAATATTCTTCATGGAGTTCTCTTATTAATGTACTATATATAGAGTATATAATTATAATTTTAATGGAATTAGGATCTCTATTTTACATTAATTACACTAAATATTAATTACAGAATATATTGTGAATATATATGAAATATATTCACTATCACACCCCCTCAGTCGGAGCGGAAGGAGGCCGGACGCTGAGACTGAATCTGAAGTCAAGGAACAATTGCCGAGGAAGCCCCTTTGTGAAGATATTTGTGTACTGATACAAAGAAGGAACATGAAACACTCTAATGTGACCTATTGCAACCTTCTCACGAACAAAGTGAATATCCATCTCAATATGCTTGGTTCGTTGATGTTGAACCGGGTTATGAGACAAGTAGACAACCGATATGTTATCATAGTAAACCAAAGATCCCTTACGTATGGGAAAATGAAGCTCAAGAAGGAGATTTCGGAGCCAACATAGCTCGGCGACAATGTTCGCAACGCCTCCATATTTGGCTTCTATACTCGAACGAGAGAGCGTGGCTTGCCACTTGGAAGACCATGATATAATATTATCCCCCAAAAATACACAATAGCCGAACGTAGAGCGACGTGTGTCTGGACAGCCTGCCAAATCTGTGTCTGTGTCTGTGTAGGAGAGAAATCTAGTCGGTGCGGAGGGATATAAATGAAGTACATAGTCAAGAGTGTCATTAACGTACCGAATGATACGCTTAAGAGTTGTAAAGTGAGGCTCCCTAGGAGCGTGCATGAACAAGCACACCTGTTGAACCGCATATGTAATATCTGATCGAGTGAAGGTGAGTTACTGAAGAGCACCTGCGAGACTCCCATAAAGAGAGGGATCTATGACTGGATCCCCGTCATCCGCACTGAGTTTAGACTTGGAGTCGATGGGAGTGGGCATGATTTTGCAATTTGTCATTTTAGCCGTGTAGACGATATCCTCTACATACTTACGCTGACACAAGAACATGGCATGTGCGGATCAGGTCATTGATATCCCCAAAAAATAACTCAACTTACCTAAGTCAGTCATAACAAATTCGTACTTGAGTAGAGCAATGATCTCGTGCTTCAAGTCATCTGAAGAAGCTGCCAGAACAATATCATTCACATATAATAGAAGGTAAGTTGTGTCAGTACCTCGATGAAAAATGAAAAATGAACAATGAATGATCACTCTTACTGCACACGAAGCCGATTTGTATGATGTAAGTGGAAAATCGCTCATACGAAGCACTAAGGGCTTGTTTTAACCCATATAGCCACTTACGAAGACGACAAACATGCTGAGGAGCCTCCGGATACACAAATCCTGGTGGTTGATACATATAAATGGTTTCTTTCAAATCCTCATGTAAGGAAGCATTCTTCACATCAAGTTGGTGAATAATTCAATTCTTCGATATAGGGATGCTTAAAACCATGAAGATGGTAGCTGTCTTAACTACTGGACTGAAAGTCTCACCACAATCAACACCCTCCTGTTGCCCTGTGCCATTTGCCACAATTCTGGCCTTGTGATGTTCAAGGGAACCATTATCTCTAAACTTATGACGAAATAGCCACATACAATAGATTACATTCACCCCCTCAGATCGCGGAACAAGATCCCAAGTATGATGTGAAGTAAGCGCATTAAACTCCTCACGCATGGTCACATTCCAATTCGTGTCAAGTTTGGATAAGGTTGGGTTTTTAGGTAGCAGGGAGATGGTTTGAGTGGACAAATTAAAGTGGACTTTTGGTTTGAAAATCCCGTGTTGTGCACGGGTTTCCATACGATGGGTTGGGGGCTTTATTTGGTGTAGGGAGGTAGGTGGGAACTGCGGGTTGGGTTGGTTAGTGGCAGGACTGGGCCGTGAGGTATTGGGCTAGGCAATTTCGTGACTGGGTTGTGCAGTGTGGGCATTAGGCTGGGCAGTGGGTGTATTGGGCTGAGCCATTGCGGTAATGGGCGAAGGGGAAGGGAGGGTCAGATCGGGTGAAGTTGGTGGGGCCGATGAGTTGGGTGATGTGGCAGTGAGGTCCATAGCTGGTGCAGTGGGTGACGAGTTTGTATTTGGCCAATATAGTACGTTTTGAAGTAATGGGGAGGTGTCCAAGTCATCAAGGAAATAGTAATCAGTGACTCGAAATTTTTGGATGTTGGCAAATAGGAAGACATTCTTAGCAAACGTGACATGGCGGGAGACTAGGACTTTACTTGTGGATAACTCATAGCACAAATACCCCCTATAGTTTGATAGGAAACCTAGGAAGACGCAAGGGGTGGAGCGAGACGCTAATTTGTGAGGGATCGTGGAGGCAAAATTTGGCTAACAAAGACAACCAAAAATTCAAAGGGGATTATAGGAGGGGATCCGACGAAAAAGGATTTTCATACGACCTCTACCTTTTCCTCCTCGGCCACACCCGCTGCCCTTGTCTCTGCACCACCGTGGTTGTTTTGCTGCAGGTGGTGGTCGGAGTGCGGTGGCTGACCAGCTGGTGCGATGGTAGTGGCGTCAACTACCAAAGTCTGGGGATTGTGTTCGTCTTAGTTTTCTCATCTCGTCTTCTCTAACAACAACTGGGACCGATATTTGTTGAAACTCGGTAGGGGATCGGATTGTAGGATCATCGTATCAAGGGTGTCATAGTAACCTTTAGACAAACTATTAATCAAATACAAAACCATGATTGTGTCTGAAATTAGATTGCCCACATTTGATAATTGATCGGCAAGAAATTTTGGACGTTCGTAGTAGTCGACCATATTTGTAAAGTTTATAAGACATGTAGTGTTGAATTGCTCCTCAAGATACACGTCACATGTATGTTTGTTATCTTGAAAAATGTCCTCTAACCGTGTCCATAGCTCATGGGCGGTGGCCCCGGTCTTCATAGTATGAAGTAAGTCCTTGGAGATAGTACCATAGATCCACTACTTGACGATAGCGTCAAGTCATCAATGTCGGGAGGACGGGGATATGTGGTATTAATATGGTTAAGCATGTTGTAAGCACATGTATGAATATGAAAGAATTCAATCCATGATGCATATTATCCATCCTTCTGATCAAGAATCAACAGTATGAAGTTCTTGATATTGGTTATGGTGAAAGCCGGATGAAAAGCGGTGGGGTGGAAGAGGGAGGAGGATTTGTGATGTCAGGTGTTGAGGAAGCGGAAGCGGGAGAATCCGTTAGGGTAGCCGAAAATTGTTGGAAGAAAATCGGGTGTGGGGATGTCGTATATCAGCTATATAACAGCGGTATACAGGTCTGCTTGGGTGATATGTGTCTCAGATTGGTTATATATCACCTGTATACCTGACGTATAGGGCAAGAAAATGGGAATATGGGGGTTGGGTGCTATGTATATCTCGGTTCGTCAGTGGTATACATGTTTGTTGTTGAGAAGAGGTTGTATATCACGGAGAAGCAGGGTATACGAGCTGTATAGCATGAAGGAGCAGTGGTATACGGGGTTGTATACGACCGATTTTCTGCCAGAAGAGGGAGGTGGAGAAGAGGGGTACGACGGCCACACTAGGATTTATGGTAGGGAGAGATTTTTGTCTCTTGATACCATGTAGAATAGTGTAAATCTCCTTCATGGAGTTCTCTTATTAATGTACTATATATAGAGTATACAATTGTAGTCCTAATGGAATTAGGTTATCTATTTTACATTAATTACACTAAATATTAATTACAGAATATATTGTGAATATATATGGAATATATTCACTATCAAGAAGTATTACACAAGGTATAACGTAAAAATGCTTATTGACTTGAGAAGAAAAAAACTCAATTAATTAATGAGATAATTACAGTTTAATTTCCTTTGGGGATCTAATTAATTTACAAAATAACCAATAAATGTATAGATTTTGTATTAAGTATAATATATACATATAATATATATATAATATACATAATCAGTGTATATGTTTCGATTAATTTCTTTTACAAAGTATCCAATATGTTACTCCACATGACACGTACTTTTATACGTCCCAATCAAATAGGAAATGATCTAGCAAATAACTTGCAAGGTATAATCTCATAGGATATTGGAAAATATTTAACCTCATACAACGTGCACCAATAATGTTAACTCTAACTTCTGCAATGTTAGTTATGTACTTGATCAATTATTTGGTATCCAATAACATAGACCTTTTCTTTAATTGTTTTTTTGTCCGTGAACTCTATCCTTTCGAAGAACTCTAAATTCACTCAAGTTAAAAGAGAAAGTAAAGGTTTTTGATAACTACTAGCTAGTACCAACGATGAGAACACAACTTTGACTATAGTTTTGGCATGCAGTACAATTTTTTAAATTGTAAAGATTGCTTATCATGAGTTGAGAAGCACATATATATGTGTATAGAGTAAAATTCATATTGTACAGATGGACGAATTACATTATGACACGAGACAAAAATGGTGAGTCAGATCCAAGTCAGCCTTCAATGTTCCCGGAGGTGTTAGCATCAAACCGGTGGCATTAAAGAGCCGCATGTATCAAAAAGCAGAAGGCTCAAAGATCGGTTCAAATCCCAACGGGTGGCCATTACTAATTTGGCTTTACATCTTCCAAGAAAGCATTAAAGACATTTATGATCATACTAATTGTCTGATTATTACAACATTTATGTAATGATATTATTAGAGACATAATTCATGGAATGCGTGCCCATGATTTCAAGTATAAATAGGGCAAGCTACTTCATTGTAGACATCATCATATTCGAGAATTATAATACCTACTTATTACTTTCACTATTTCCTAAGTTCTTGTCTCAGTTTAGCATTCCAACATTATTGACAACAGCTTGCTTATAAGTCACAACATAAGACTTTTAGAAGGCTCAGGCTAATCTGATCATAATCTTATTTTTAGGTTAAATTTCTATTAGATTCATTGGCTAATTATATTGATATTTTGGTCACTAGATCCACGTGTCCTTGACCACGTGTACAAATTTAATTGTACTAGTTTACGGGTAAACAATTTGACATCCACCGTAGAGCCTAGGCAGTAGTACTGTCTCAAGTGACCCTGTCTATTAATCTAACTCTTTCTTTAGCCTTGTTTTACTTAAGCAACAAATTTCAGGTATGGAAGGACTTGAAGGAAACCAGATTTCCGGGAACGCTGCCGAGAACGAGCACGTCAGAATAAATGACCTCCTTATCCCAAATCCTGTACCGGAAGATTCAACAGTCGAGGACGGAGCAACTTCAGGGGACAGACAGCCCGGAAGGAACCAAGTTCCCACTAATGAGACTCCCGAAGAGGCTATGCAGATCCTGAGGGCACATAACTTTATAATAAGGGGAAAATTGGGTAGTATAATGCAATTCCTCTCTGATTTTGCATCCAACTTTGCCGCCAGCACTCCAGCGCTAAGAGTCGTGTTGGCACAACCCAACAAATGACCCTAATGGTGCGGGGAGTGGCCAATCGGGGCCAAGAAATGATGTCGCTTCAGAAAGCAAATCAGTTTATGAAAATCCATTCCAACTACAGGTGCTGAAGCTCATGAAGGAAATAACGGGTAAAGTAGACACGAATGCTCAAAAGGCATAAAAGAAGGCCAAGGCGTTTCATCACCGGTTGGATCAAATACAGAGGGCTCCTCCGATCATAAAAGGTTCGGATGAAACAAATACATTTAGTTGGCGTATAAGCCAGATGCTACACCCGAACTGATTACCAAAAGGTACAAAATTCCAAGCATACCCAAATATGACAGGACAACAGATTCAAAGGGATAGATAACGACATATACTATGGTCGTTAAGGGAAATAACTTGAAAGAATATGAGATAGAGTAGGTGTTGATCAAGAACTTTTGTGAAACTCTAAGTACGGGTGCTCTGACATGGTATTCCCTTATTCCCGAGCACTTAAGCAGTTCATTATCCATGATTGCTGATATGTTCATAAAATCCCATGCGGGAGCACAAAATGTTAAAACAAGAAAGACGGATATCTTTCTTATAGCATAAGGAGAATCCGAATTGCTCAGGGACTTTGTTACACGGTTCCAGAAGGAATATATGTTGTTACCTGCAGTTCTAGATGAATTGGCTATCGAGGATTTTACCTAAGGTTTGAACCCTCTGAGTTAAGACTCCTCAAGAAAGCTTAAGGAAAATCTCTTGGAATTTCATACTACATCCTGGGAGGTCGTTCACAACCATTACGAGTCTAAGATTCGAGTAGAGATGCTTTTTTGGGGCTCCAACCGGAGACATTTCTCGAAGGACAGACAAGAGAACCAAACCAGATATTAATTTTTCAAAGAACTGCTTCCATCATTATCATGCTCCCAAAAAATCTGGAGGCGGTCAGAGTTTTCGTTCTCTTTAAAAGCCAAACACTAATGGAGACCATGACAAAAATAATTGAGGCTTGGTGAATCAATATAGAGGGAACTCATCTGGTTCCTCAACAAAGGGTCCCAGATATCTAAAACTCTCGGATTACAACTTCAGCATTGATGCAGCTCAAATGGTGGTAGTTCTGAAAACTCACCCAGCATCTCGGCCACCAAAACTCCTCCGATCTGATCCAAGTTCCAGTGATCAAACCGCTTGGTGCGATTTCCATACACCCACGGACATAAAATGGTGGATTGTAGACACCTTCGGAAGGAGGTAGCAGGAATGGTCAGTAGAGGTCGCCTATGGGAGTACCTGAGTGAAAGGGCCAGTACCAATTACGAAAAAGGGCCTCCAGTTGAAGGGAAAGCTAATCCAGATGTCCTGCCACACGTTACAAACATGCTCTTTAGTGGATCAATAATCGCGGTGCCATCCTTCACGACAGCCAAAAAGATGAAAATTATTGTAACCCATGAGAAGAAATTACAAGAGGTACCAAACGAAAGTATCATCACCTTCACTGACGAGGATATGGCCGGTGTCATTTTTTCTCACAATGACACTCTAGTTATCATTATCCCCATCGACGGCTTCCAGGTGAAAATGGTGTTGATCGACCCCAGAAGTTCCGCTAATATTATCCAATGAAAAGTGGTTGAGGAGATAAAGATGCTGGATAAAATTATCCCAGCCAATAGGACGCTCTCTGGTTTTTAATATGGCATATGCAACCATCAAAGGAGAAATCAATTTACCAGTGGAATCCAATGGAATGATGAAGAAAATAAAGTTTTATGTCATTGATGTTGACATAAGATACAATACAATATTTTGAAGATCATGGCTTTACGATATGATAGCGGTCCCTTCAACATTACATTTACTGGTCAAGTTTCCAATGCCGGAATGAATTAAACAAATTAGGGGAGAACAACCTGTAGCTAAGAAAACATTTGCCATAGAGGAACCGAAGGTGACCGCGGATCCGAAATAACAATTAAAGGAGGCAGAGCCAATCCTGGATGTAATTCAGCAGACTCCGCTAATAGAAATAGATCAGACTAATTTAGAGGATGAGCTCTCAGACACGTACCAGTTCCCTAGGTACTTCTAGGTATCGAATGAGTCTGATACCACCAAGTTGACGGTTGGGGAACTTGAACAAATAGTTCTACACGAGGAAACTCCAGAAATGAAGGTATACGTATGTACGGGGCTAATCCTGGAACTCAAGGAGTCTATTCTTCAATATCTTATAACTAATAGTGACTATTTTTCTGGTCCCATAAAGATATGACAGGCATCCCTCCAGAAGTCGTGACTCATAAGTTAGGCCTGGATCTTAGTTTTCTTCCCGTATGGCAAAAGAATCGACCCATTTCCAAAGTCAGCAATAGGTTTGTAAAAGAAGAGGTATCTATACTACTTAACATAAGGTCAATCCGGGAGGTCAAATACACAGATTAGTTAGACAACATAGTTGTAGTGCCTAAAAAGGAAAACAAGTTTATAATGTGTATCGATTTTAAAGACCTTAATAAGGCATGCTTGAAAGACTCATTTCATCTGCCGAACATAGATCAAATGATCGATGCAACATCAGCGAATGAGGTTATGAGTTTCCTCGACGCATATTTTAGGTATAATCAAATTAGAATGCACTCGGAAGATGAAGAGAAAACATATTTTCTAACTAATTTTGATACTTATTATTATAATATTATGCCTTTTGGACTAAAACATGTCGGAGCCACCTAACAAAGGATTGTAAATAAAATATTTGAAAAACAAACCAAAAAAATAATTGAAGCATACATAAACGATATGCTAGTTAAGATTCTTCGTGGAGAAGACCATTTAAGTCATTTGCATGAAACATTTGAAGTTTTGAGAAGGTTTAACGTGAAGCTTAACCTGGAGAAATGCGCCTTCGGAGTAGGCTCCGGAAAATTCTTAGGTTTCTTGGTCTCTCAAAGAGGGATCGAAGTAAACTCGGATAAAATTAAAGCCATTGAAGACATTTCGGATACTCTTGACAACGTGAAGGTGGTAGAGTGGCTGACCAGGCATATAGAGGCTCTTAGCAGACTCATATCCCGATCTTCGGATGAGTGTCATAAGTTATTTTTACTTCTAAAAAAGAAGAATGACTTTGAGTGGACGCCCAAATGTCAGTATGCCCTTCAAAATTTAAAAGCTTACCTATCTAGTCCTCCACTCATGTTAAGGCCAATGGACGGAGAGAAACTCCTCGTGTACCTAGTTTTCTCAGAAGTAGCGGTAAGTACGATTTTGGTATGGGAGAAAAACGGTATGCAATTTCCAATGTATTATGTTAGTAGGGTTTTGTCAGGGGCTGAAACAGGATACCCACTTCTTGAAAGATTGGATTTTGCATTAGTGATGTCATCACGAAAGCTCCAGGCATACTTTTAGTGCCACCCAATAGTCGTAGTAACATTGTTTCTCTTACAAAATGTACTGCATAAGCATGAACTCTTAGGGCAATTGTCTATGTGGGCGGTTGAGTTGAGTGTGTTTGATATTGAATTTATACCCCGGACTGCGATTAAGTCTCAGGTCCTATCGGATTTTGTTACTGATTTAAGTCTGAGAGTAACCTCGCAGGCGGAGAAAGAAGCCACTCTAATCTCGGGGACTACCCCGGGGTTTGGATGTTGCACACCGATGGAGCATCCAATGTTTAAGAGACCAGTTTAGGAATAGTATTGCATACTCCAACTGGAGAAATGTTAAGGAATATGATTCATAGCACACCTTTAACTGACAATGAAGCCGAGTATGAGGCTCTAATTGCATGGATTGAACTAGTTCATGGACTGGGATCAGAGATAATTAAAGTCAAATGTGATTCCTTGCTAGTAGTAAATCAGGTCCATGGAATGTTTGAATCCAAGGAAGAGCGCATGTCAAGGTACCTCGAGAAGGTTCTGAATCTGCTTTCCAGATTTTAAGTTTGGACCATGGTACACATACCGTGGAAGAAAATATAAAAGTTGATGCACTTGCAAATTTGGGCTCATCTACATAAGTTGAAGACTAAAAAACAGAATCAGTGGTTCAGTTTCTCCACTCAGCGCTGGATCTTATGGGGTATGATGAAGTGAATTCAAAAATCCTAATATGGGATTGGAGGAATGAACTCATAGACTACCTCAAGCATGGAAAGTTATCGGAGGACCCAAAAGCATCTAGAGATTTGAGGACTAAAGTTGCTAGGTACTGTATTATCGATGGAATGCTTCATCGGAAGTGCTACTACGCTCCACTGGAACGATACGTAGGTCCCGAAGAATCTGACTACGTGATGAGAGAAGTATATTCGGGAATTTTCGGAAATCATTTAGGTGCAAAATACTTGATGAGAAAACTTATGAGGGTTGGATATTATTGGCCCCCGATCAAAGAAAATACAAAGGCGTTCATAAGAAAGTGTGACAAATTCCAACGTTATGCTCAATTAATGCACCAACCGGGAGAAAAACTGCACCTAGTGGTCTCCCTATGGACATTTATGAAATGGAGATGGACATAGTCGGACCATTAACTTCTTCCCCATGACAGGTAATGCATATATTATTTATGAGCGACTATTTTTCTAAACGGATTGAAGCAGTACCTTATAAAAAGGTTTGGGAGAAAAGAGTGATGGATTTTATTTGGCAACATATTATTTGTTGCTTTGGTATCTGAAAGGAGATATTCATCTTATTAGGAGGTTCATGGAGCAGTACAGGGAGAGAAAAAGAGACTTATATATGGTTATCACCAACCTCGAGAAGGAATATGACAAAGTCCCTAGGGAGGTTCTATGGAGATGTTTGGAGGTTAGAGGTGTACCTGTAGCGTACACTAGGGCGATTAAGGATATGTATAATGGATCCAAGAACAGAGTACATATAGTGGAAGGAGACTTAGAGAACTTTCCAGTGATGGTGGGGCTGCACCAGGGATCAGCTCTTAACCCATTCTTATTTGACTTGGTGATGGATGGACTGACTCGACAAATCCAAGGGGATGTGCCATGGTCTATGTTATTCGCAGATAACATAGTCCTGATTGATGAGACTCGCAGTGGAGTGAACCCTAAACTGGAGGTTTGAAGACAGACATTGGAGTCTAAAGGGTTTAAGCTGAGTAGGACCAAGATATAATACTTGGAGTGCAAGTTTGGTAACGGGAGCGAGCATGAGACATGCGTGGACATGAGGGTTGGTACTTAGGTCATTCCAAAGAAAGGAAGCTTCAAATACCTCGGGTCTATTATCCAAGGGAATGGATGTGTGAGCATACAAGGATGGATATGATTAGAAATGATGATATCCAGGACAGAGTGAGAGTGGCCTTGGTAGAGGATAAAATGCGAGAAGCGAGGTTGAGATGGTTTGAGCATGTGCAGAGGAGAGACACAAATACCCCAGTGTGGAGGTGTGAGAGGTTGGCTATGGACGGGTTCATGAGGGGTAGAGGTAGGCCAAAAATGTATTGGGGAGAGATAATTAGATGGGATATGGCACATGTGCAACTTACTGAGGACATGACCTTATATAGGGGGTTGTGGAGGACACAGATTAGGGTAGAAGGGTAGTAGGTAGTTGAGCGTAGCCGTACTTATGCTTACAAACTGGTAACTGGTAGTTGTAGTGTTATTATTGTAGGCCTTCTTAGCCTATCATATTAGTAGGCGCAGTATTACTTTATAGTCCCTTGTCGATTGATTTCTGCTGCTATGAGTTCTTTAGTGTACTTTGTTTTTCTTATTTACCTGCGTTAGTTACTGCTTCATTTTTCAGAATGCACTATCATAGCTTATTCACTTTTGTTACCATCATTTTCATACTGCTTTAAATTTCATGTCTCGGTCTGACCATTTCTCTTGCTTTTCTTGTGCTTATGCTTTGTCTTGAGCCGAGGGTCTTTTGGAAATAACTGCTCTACCTACCAAGGTAGAGGTAAGGTCAGTGTACACTCTACCCTCCCCAGACCCCATGTTGTGAGATTTTCACTAGGTATGTTGTTGTTGTTGGTATCCGAAAGGAAATAACTTGTGATGACGACTGACAATTTTTTGGGGATAAGGTTACCAAGTTCCTGGACGATCTACATATCAAGCGCATCACCTCCATCCCCTATCATCCCAACACAAATGGTCAGGCAGAGTCAATAAGTAAGACCATAATTCAAAATTTGAAAAAGAAGTTAGAAGCTGCTAAAGGATCGTGGCCTTCCAAGCTGCCCGAGATTTTATGGGCATACAGAACCGGGGAAACTCCTTTTTCCCTAGTTTACGAAGTCGAGGCATTGATCCAAGTCAAAGTAGGGACTCCAAGTTTGCGGTACCTCAGGTCGAAAGAACAAACTAATCCATAGTCAATGATGGTTCAGTTAGATTTGCTCGAAGAACATCAAGATCTTATGTACATCAGGATGGTGGCTCTGAAGTAGCAGATGGACCGCTACTACGACCGTCATTCCAACCTCTGACATTTCAAACTCGGGAACTTGGTACTTCGGAGGGTAACCCAAAGCACCCGAGAGCAGAATGCATGCAAGCTAGGCTCAAATTGGGAAGGACCATATAGAGTCACCGGGATTGCCGACAAAGGATCTTACCAGTTAGCACATTAAGAAGGAAAATAGCTTCCAATCAACTGGAACGTAAGTAATTTGAAAAACTATTATGTTTAGTAAGAAAAATACGCTCAACACTCTTTTTTCCTTCGACCGGTTTTTATCCCAATTGGATTTTTCCGGCATGATTCTTAATGAGGCAGCATCACTAAAAGTGTATTGAGTCTTGCTATAGTGTATTATCTAGTTCTTGAGTCTCCAAGTATGAACACCCAAACACTGGGAGGCCATAAATAGTCATGCTAAGGTTGGAGTAATTTTTCGAGGCTAGAGTAATTTTTTGCCAAAACAACGCTAGATTAATGTAAATGGGCCCACAGAAAGGCTTACATGTAACCACCGAAACTAGAAGATCTGGTACCACTAAGAGCTTCAAGTCAAAAGCACGTTATCACCGGTGACTACCCGAACAGTGAAATATTACACATATGTAACTGTACTGACCATACTAGGTGGCAACCGAATTATTATTGCATTTATTTTCATATTTATAAGTTGAAGGAATTAATAAAAAATTTCATTTTATGATAAATTCTTGTCATCGAAAGCATAATAATTAATTAAACAGATGTTATTTAAAGCATACCGAACACTTGTGTCATAATGAACATGAGACATCCTCTTCTAAAGCACCATAAAAATAAGAGCCCTCTCTTAATTAAAATCTTTAAAAATAAAAGGTTAAACTTCGGCTGCTTAAGCAACCAAGTAAAAATTAACCGGGACTAAGATTAGCTCAGAATCAATTAGAAGGCCATGAAAGCCCTAAGAAAAGAACATCTTTATGGATGATTCGATGAGTGTATTTTCAAAGTCGTTGCAGGATTTAGACTTAGAATGTATAAATTATCAAAGGAAGTTTAAATAACCTCAGAGTCTACTTCAAAAAAGGAAGACTTATTTTCTTTAGACTAAGAGCCAAGGCTTAAATTGTCTATAAGATTGAAAGAAGTATTCTTCTTTCATTGAATGCCTGAAATTAAGCTTTAAATATTAGGCTTGCAAACAATGAAGTCTTGAAAAATGGAAAGCTTTATTCATTTTAATATAGGCTAGGACCAAAAGTGACCCGAGAACAAAACAAACCGTGCGAAAGGGATCGATATGCTCGTCCCATGATCCGCCGGGGGTGATACTTTTCTAACATAAAAATAAAAATCCACGCGAATGTCAACGTTATGCTCATTCCATGGTCCGTCGGGGGTGTTTATAAAACAGAGTAACATAATTAGTTGAAATCTTGAGAGGTTGGGGCTGAATAAGGCAATTCAGGTATTGCAGCTTCCGAGGCATTATTGGGAACAGACGACAGGGCTATCGGGGGCTCGGTGGAAGGAAGAATGTCTCCATCTAAAAAATTCTCATCTTCCTCCTCCCCGTCGGTTGGTGCATCTTCATCATCCTCTGGAAGAGGCACATCTTATTCTTCCGCCAAAGCTAGTTCCAAGCGTAGAGCCTCGTCAATTTCAGCATCAATATCCCCAATGCTTCCTGCTTTCACTGCCTCCAGAGTTTTACGGCGCATCCTATAACCACTTCTCACCATAAAAAAATTACAATTGTCAATAGTAGTCTGGAGCTGGGTTTTTGTAAGTTCGGCAGAGCAAGTAAGATCAACATTGACTAGACGAAGAAGCTCGTTGGCCCTGGTCAGTTATGTGGTTGTTTCCCAGTGCTTTTCAATCTAGATAGCCATGGTAGATAGACGGGACCTCATGGATTCATTTTCCTTGCTAAGGGCCTCGACTTCAACTTCTTTGATTTGAAGACGTTTAGTGAATGTATGTATATCAGCCTCAAGACTAGATAGGTACAATATCAAATCAAAAATGGAGTTATTGGCCTCAGTCGATTTCTTCTGTCAATCATCCACGCGACTCTAAAAAAGTATGACTTGTTGTCTGAAAACTTCCCTTTCATCCTCTGACCGGGTAAGTTTATCTTCCAATTCATTAACCTTGGCAAGATTGGATTCCACCACCAACATTCGGTCCATAGCATTATCCCTTTCATTAAGAAGATACTTTTTCTCCTCAATCATTTTTTGAAGCCCATTGTAGCAGAGTAAATTGTCCTAGACAAAGAATTTGAGTACAAGATTAGATAAAAAGATACGCAACATATTTGAAAGAATTTTTTTTATGTTAGTAGTTGTGTTCATACCTTCATTAATGGCACACTCCGCAGACACTTTATAGGCTTTTCGTCAGTCCTTATCCGAAGCCATATGTTTCATGTAATTGGCACTCCCACAAGCCATTCACACGAAATTCGGAAGGCAACGACCCTAAATTCACTAGGTTCTGCGGCCAGTGTCGGGTACTCATTCACCAGTTCTTCTCTCTGTGGAAATGGTATACGTTTTGGAGAAGGTAACCTCCATTGATGATCCACTAGTGGGGGAGGTTGAATGGCTGGTGCAGTTGCTACTTTGAAACCTTTGGGGCTAATGACAATATGGGAGCAGAATCTACGAGAAAAGACGATAGGGCGCACCAAATAGATGCGCTCGATCCAACAAGAGCAAATGTCGTATTAGTTCGAGTGATCCCATGACTGGTGATTTCCATTTCAGCAAACAGTTGAGGTACCTTGGACATTCTTCTCTCTGAAGGTTGTTCATCTTCCTTGAGACCCTCACTATCTAGGTTCCCCAGGGAGTCAGTCATAAGTTCTTCCATGCCAAGAGTACTGGGAGAAGTGCTATCACTTTTGTCAGGAGCCCTTCTTTTGAACCGATTGGAGCTTAGCCGGGGGCTTAGAGTGGACTCCTTGCGGAGCCTTTTCCACTTTTACACTTGTTGAATGATTTGGGAAGCCATGCCAAGGTAGTCTGGTACTTCGAAAAGAAGAGCAGCGGGAGTATATTTGGGTAAGCCTGAAGATAAAATCCACAAGGTAAGGTTTTCCAAGGCTTTTTCAGATCCTGGATTCCTGAGTGAAAACATTGAGAATGCTCTCAATCCAGTTAGCAAGATCGGAAACCTCTGCGGGCACCCAATGGGTAGCTGTAAGGGAGAAGGACATCAATTAATGAGAGACAAGGCATTTTTTGAAAAAAAGGAAAACAAATGATATGAATAAAAGCTTACGAGCGGGATTCCAGTGCTTCGGCATAGTACGACTGCCTAAGGGAAGGAGATCGACAGTAGCAATGATTACAAACCTTTCCATCCAGCCTCGATTATGATCATCATAAAGGCTGGTGAGGAGGGCCTTGATACCCATTCGGTTCAAACTAATGATTCTACCGCAAAATATACGCGGGGAATAGATCTGAATCAAGATTCCAAAGAAAAGTCAACACCAGCTAGGTGAGTGCAGTATCAGAGGCTTACAAATACCTTCCAGACTTGGGGACTCACCTGAGCCATACAAACTTATAACGATGGCAGAAATCAAGTATGACTCCGTCCATTCTATCACCAATTTTCATCGAAAAGGGGTATGTTTAAACATAGGAATATCCATGTCTGAATGAGGTTATTCTCTCATTCTCACTAGGGATTAGGACCTCGACATTGGTCCATCAGCAACCAGTTTTCACTAATAGTAGCAGATCAGCGGTGATCCTAGTTTGGTATTAGCCAGTATGAGTATCTCGATAACTCGGTAGAGTTCTAGTGGCGACTTTCTATTAAAGGTCATGGTCGAACCTCCAACTCTTCAGCGTAAAATATGAAACGGGAGGATTTCGACTAGGTTGGAGCCTCCTCATAATGAGTGAGGTTGGCCGCGGCCTTAGGAGGACATTGCCACCGGCAAAAAGGTTTGGGGATTTGACATTTTATGAATGAAAAAGATTTTGGTTTAAGATTCGAAGGATACGTTTCTATAGAATATTGGAGAAGATGGTGGAATGGTAAACCTTCTAGGTGAGGCAGTATTTATAGACTCAAAGTTCATCATTTCCTTGATACTCGGTGAGGAAGAATGTCGATCGACGGCTAATCATTGAGTGCCATGTGCAAGGAAAAAAGATAGGAATCCAGGACAGACATGCCTCATCATGTCTCTGTAGCGTTCCTTCAATCAAGAAAAATTGAAAAGTTGTCATCATTTCTGGTGACGTTTGGTATGATAAATTGAATCGTCGGAGCGTTTCAGTCTTCCCACCAAAAAAGTTCTTTGGTTTACTCAAGTTCAAATCTGCTTCCCGAATGTGCAAAGGAATGCGCCCGAAAAGTGCGGGGACTATATGTATCAGGTAAAATTTGTATTGTACAGATGGACAAATTATATAATGACATGTGGCAAAAAGGGTGAGTCAGATCCAAGTCTGCCTTCAGTTTCCTCGGAGGCATTATCATTAAACAGGGGGAATTAAGGAGTCGCATGTATCGGAAAGTAGAAAGCTCAGAGATCGATTCAAATCCCAACGGGCGGCCGTTACTAATTTGGCTTTACATCTTCCAAGAAATCATTAAAAGCGTTTATGGACATACTAACTGTCTAATTATTACAACATTTATGTAATGATATTATTAGGAACATAATTCATGGAATGTGTACCCATGAGTCCAAGTATAAATAGGACCAACTGCTTCATTGTAGACATCGTCATATTCGAGAACTATAATACCTACTCATTGCTTTTACTATTTGTTAAGTTCTTGTCTCAATTTGGCATTCCAACATTATATGAAATAACTTGCTTAAAAGTCACATCATAAGGGCTTATACAAGGCTCCAGCTAATATGATCTTAATCTTATTTTTAGATTTCATTTCTATTAGATTCATTTTCTAATTATTTTACTATATTGGTCACTTGAGATTCACGTGTCCTTGACTACATGTACAAATTTAACTTTACCAATTTACGGGTAAACTATACATGACATAGTATTTGGACATAGCATGATAATATAGGATATCAAAAAGAATTATTCATCAGTTTATCATCGTTTAAAGTGGTTATTTAAGTATATATCTGAACTACTTTGTCATTTGGAATTTTCTTTTTCTCATTCCTTTAGTTTGTCATGGAATTTACTTTTTAAATTGAACAATTCGCTTGATCACAAACTTTTCAAAGTATTTTATGAATTGTAACCGGGTTATGACCATAACCGACAGCCTTACTGGGGATCATCCGATGGATAATCCTGACCCCAAACGTAAGTAACAACATCAAAATTGATCGATGTCACTACATGCTCTCTTTCACATTTCAAAATTGAACCCTAACTTAGGTATCGATGACAGAAAGTACTATATCCAAGCATGAGCAACTACACACAATGGGATGTCAACAGTTATATTCAAATCTGGGATTATTATATAATCACGGCAGAAGAATTTCGTATAACAATTGTGGGTAAGTTTCTCAGAACAAGACCTAAGATCGAACTAATACGGGTAGATTTTGCTCCTCATGATAGTCAATATGGGGCCTCAGCACCCATCAATGCACGGTGTTCTTCGACTCATCGTTCTTAAATAATTTCTATGAATGGTAGTGTCAAAATTGGGGTTTATGATTCCAGAACAGTTTTCATAGACTTATCGAGTGAAAAAGGATTTTAAAATGGTTTACTTCAAAGGTGTGATCGAAATCGAGGGATTCCAAATGTGGCTACCACTATAGATCCATGATTTTAAACATGAAGAAGACCTCATTTAATTTGCACCAATTTGGGCCTGACTTACCATTTCACATACATACATGACATAATATGTGAAAACATTCTCGATTCATATGATATATTTCGTTGACAATGGATGTGGCACATCAAAGAAGCCAATAGACTTTCAGCATGGATTTAAGCTCAATCACAACTTCAGGGAAGCCAATAGTGTAGGGTTTTGTTGGGTTCAAAACACATAAGTAAGGCACAACGGAAGTTTAAAATTTTGTTTCTTACTTACCCCAACAATATTTCTAGTATGGTTATACAATAATTAAACTTGTAACATAAAGCCTAAACTTACAAGTTATAGTATCTGGATTCTTTATCTACTATAGGATGGACACGCGGTTGTCCTTCCGATTGCAAGCTCCAAGCTTCAATGTGTTTCTCTTTCAGAAAGCTAGGAAATTCGGCAGAGGTTCGAGAGAGTATTTGATTCTAAATCTCTAAGGCTTAGAATGATTTTTAGAAAATTTGTGTATGAATAATGAAGGGAATGCCTCTATTTATAGTTGAAAATTAGGTCAAAACCGGATTAGGGTTTGACCTTGGGCCTGACCCAAAATCGATGCAGAGGCGCCGCGGCCCTAGGGTATGGGCGCTGCGGTGCTCGACGTGCTCCTGTACTACGCTGCAGCCCTAGGGTATGGGCGCCGCACGTACTCGACGTGCTCCTGCACTGTCTCGATATATTTTCCGTGCATTCTTAATTAAATCCAAAATCTACTTTTGACTTGATTAAAATAATCATTATTCATTTAAATATGTTGATTCCAAAATGAACATTTAATTACTCTCTCAATACATCCTTAGATCGAAAAGATAATCGACATAGTGTGACCCTACAGGCCTTCTCATATCGACATTAATCAAATTAAGGTCTATGCGGAACTACTAGATGGCGCCGGAAGACGAACTTAATATGTGAAGTACGTTTACGCGAATCCAGTAAACTTAACCTTTATGTGGTAAGATAAAATCCTTTCATTCACGACATACCCGATCAAGCTTAGGCTTTTTCAAGTGTCTATCCAAATGGCTTAATCATTGTATCTCATCTATATTAGTTGACAACTAGACCATATTCTCAATATGTCTATTGCGTTGGCAAATGACTTAGTCAACTTAATATCACTGAGAATCCGAGTGTTCTCCCGAATATACATTCGAGGAATGAATCCTAATTTTGGCTCAACTACCACCTTTAATCCACATCGTAATGTACCTAAAACGAGTCGTATCTTAACCTATAAGGCATTTGAGCTTAGGACGAGATCAAAGTACATAACTTTGCAGATAAGGCGTGTATTGACCTCAAGTCTAAGGACTTTTATCTCCCACACGCTGATCATAATTTAGACAAGTATAACAAACAGTATATCAGCAGGGTTTACCAATACTTCCAAAGTATCCATGTGTCCATCACGAGTAGAAATTACTCGTAGCAGGTGATATATGACTACATCTTTTAAGGATGTGATGCAGACCACATGTCGACTTATCAGATCATTAGTCGAGGCTATTTAAGAGTTACGTTATAATATTTTTATCTCACACTATTAATAACAGCATAACCTCCAGGGATGCATATTATAGAGTTTTACAAATAATCAATTAATAATTCAATAATTACAAATGCCAAAATATTAATCTCCATTAATAATAATATGAATGTGTATAAAGTACATTCGTCCTAATACAGATTGTCTCTAGGAACATAAATATACTTTCAATCTCCCACTTGGCCTAGAGCCAATCTCCAACATATCTAATGCCCATATTCTCAAAATGACCATTATGCTTGACTAAGCTTAATAGTTTAGTGAGTGGATTAGCTAGATTATCGTCTGTGGGAACATAGTCTAATCTAATCTCTTCATCGTCTGTGGGAACATAGTCTAATCTAATCTCTTCAGTCTCCACCATCTCCTTGAGTATGTGGTACTTCCTTGGTATATGCTTGTTTCTGTTGGTTGATCTTGGTTCCTTAGCTTGCTTGTCCTTTTGATGTTGTCACAATAAACCATTATTGGACAAGTGGCACTTGGAACAACCCCTAGTTCCTTCAGGAACTCAGATATCGCGACAGCTTCTTTACCAGCTTCTGATCCAGCAATGTACTCAGCTTCTGTTGTCGAATCAGCAGTTGTAGCTTGTTTGAAACTTTTCCAGCTTACTGCTCCACCATTGAAAATGAACGTGTACCTAGACTGAGATTTGTAGTCATCAACATCTGTCTGGAAGCTAGCATCAGTGTACCCAGTAGCAGCTAGCTTTTCTTCCCCACCATAGACTACGAAGTAATATTTAGTTCGTCTAAGATACTTAAGAATACTCTTGACTGCCTTCCAGTGTTCTTCCCTAGGATTCTGCTGGAATTTGCAAGTCATACTAAGTGCAAAGGCCACATCTGGCCTAGTACAGGTCATGGCATACATGATCGATCCTATAGCCGAAGCATATGTGATCATTTTCATGCGTTCAAGTTCTATAGAATTAGAAGGACTATCCTTCTTAGATAACTTGATGTCTTGTCCCATAGGTAGACCGCCTTTCTTGGAATTTTCCATAGAAAAACGTCTAAGCACTTTGTCTATGTAGACTGACTGTGACAGCCCCAACAATCTGTTAGGTCTATCTCTATAGATCCTAATCCCCAGAATGTAGCAGGTTTCACCTAAATCCTTCATCATGAAGGTACTGGACAACCACTCCTTGACTGACTGCAGAAGAGTCTTATTGTCTCCCATTATTAATATCATCTACATATATGATAATGAAGGCAATACTCCAATCCTTGCATTTACTATAAACACAAGGATCCTCTTTGCTTCTAACGAAATCAAATGACTTGATATCCTTGTCAAAGAAAATGTTCCAACTCCTCGAGGCTTGCTTAAGCCCATAAATGGACTTTTGTAGCTTGCATACAACATTTGGTTCAGACTCAAGTGAAAAACCCTCAGGTTGTTTCATATACACCTCCTCAACTAGATTACCATTGAGGAAAGCGGTTTTGACATCCATCTGCCAAATGTCATAGTCATAATATGCATCTATTGCAAGCAAAATCTGAATGGACTTAATCTTAGCAACAAGTGAAAAATTTTCATCATAATCAACCCCAGGCCGTTGATTATAACCTTTAGCCACCAACCTTGCTTTATAAGTCTGTACATTTCCAAATGCATCGATCTTTTTCTTGAAGACACATTTGCATCCTATGGGTTTAACCCCAGCTGGAAAATCAACCAAGTTCCACGCTTGATTGATGTACATAGATTCCATCTTGGATTTCATGGCTTCTTGCCATTTCTTCAAATTAATGTCCAATATTGCTTCGCTACAGGTTGTAGGCTCATCATTATCGGGAATATCTATCTCACTGTGTGTTTCCACAAGTAGATTTAGTTTTTCAGGAGGACGATGAGTCCTAGTAGTCCTACGGAGTTGATTATTCTGCGTTTCAGTGTTTTGTTGCATTCTGATTGTGAGAAGGTCTTTGTGTGTTGGACAATCCATCACCTTGAGAGCTTTCAGGAATGTCATTTTAATGTATTTCCTTAATGGAATGATGTACAACCATTGTATCATCTTCTATTGGTTGTGTATAAGAGCCTTGCATTTCTACATTATCTCTCACAGCACTCCCACTGGCTGAAGGGCGTACTCTAAGTACCCAATCTTCACCAAATACTCCCACCGAATCCTTGTTTAGGTCATTCGACAAGGGTTCAACTTCTGTGTTATCTTGTGGTTCTTGAATTTCTTCAAGTTCTATCTCTGTCCAGATATGTTCCTTGTATACATATTCTTCTTCAAGGAAAGTTGTGTTCCTGGAAATAATGACCTTATGTTCTCTAGGAAGATAGAAGTAGTATCCCTTAGTTTCCTTTGGATACCCCACGAAGTAACATTTCTCACTTTTGGATTCCAACTTGTCAGTGAGCATCTTTTTAACATATGCAGGGCACCCTCAGGGTCTCATATGTTTAATAGCTGGGTTCTTGCCACACTATATCTCATAGGGTATCTTTTCTACTGACTTGGAAGGAACCCTGTTCAGAATATATATAGAGGTTTGTATAGCATGTCCCCAAAGGTATGTCGGTAGAGCTGAGGAGACATCATGGATCGAACTATATCCAATAAGGTTCAGTTTCTCCTTTCGGTAACACCATTCATCTGTGGTGTTCTAGGAGGTGTCCATTCTGACTAGACTCCATGTAGTTTTTAGTAATCTAGAAAATCCTTGCTCAAGTATTCACCTCCTCGATCCGATCGAAGGGTCTTGATACTTGTTGCAAGTTGCTTCTCTACTTCCGACTTGTACTCCTTGAATTTCTCAAAAGACTCGAATTTGTGTCTCATAAGATACACATATCCATACCTTGTGAATTCGTCAGTAAAAGTGATGAAGTATGGGAAGCCTCCTTTAGCTTGAGTCGAGAATGGCCCACATACATCTGTATGGACCAACTCAAGTACCTCATTGGCTCGTACACCTTTCCCAGAAAGTGGTTTATTGGTCATCTTTCCTCTCAAGCAAGATTCGCAGTTACCATAAGACTCTAAGTCAAATGGATCGAGGTAGTCTAACTTCCTCAATCTTGCTATCCTTGATTCGTTGATATGACCAAGTCTGTAGTGCCATAGGTAGCTAGAGTTTCTATTACTTATCTTGGCTCGTTTATTTTGTACATTGAATATCTCTCGACTACAGTTTAGTGTATATAATCCATCCACAAGAGGAGTAGTTCCATATATAATATTATCAAAAGACAATACTTGACTGCCATTAAAAATATACGAAGAAAAACCCTCCATATCCAACACTGGGATAGAAATGATATTCCTCGTTAACGAGGGTACATAAAAGCAATCATTCAACACTAAACAATAGCCAGTAAGATAAATTTAATCTATAAGTCCCTACGCGCTCAGCATCTACTCGTGATCCATTTCCAACGCGTAGGTCTACCTCCCTTGGTCCAACCTTCCTGCTATTAGTTAGACCCTACACATTTGTACAAATATGTGAGCCACAAGCGGTATCCAATACCCAGGAATGAGAGTTATTTATAGACATATTTATTTCAATGACATACCTTGTCCACCAAAGGCGGAGCAACTAGTGTTTTTCCTCCTTCTTGTGCCCTGCAGTCCTTCTTCCAATGCCCCTTCCTATGGCAGTTGATGCATTCATCCATAGCCGCGTTCACCTTCTTCTTCATACCTCCCTTGGGTTTCATAGCTGAGAGCGCAGCGACTGCTTTGCCCTTCTTCTTCTGCCATTCCTTTCCTTTCGGCTTGGGTCGGCTAGAAGAGCTCACCATGAGCACAGCTTTGCCTTTGGAAGTGGAAGACTCAAAGGTCTTGAGCGTTGTGAAGCTCCGGCAGAGTCGCCTTCATTCCATTTATATTGAAATTCACTATGAAGTTCTCAAAGTAACGAGGGAGAGAGTTCAGGATGAAGTTGGTAGCGACATTCTTTTCAAGCTTCGTTCCAATTGAAGCAAGCCTCTCTATCAGCCCTATCATCTTCAACACGTGCTGTGAGACCGGGCCCCCTTCATTGAGCTTACATTTAAAGAGTTCTATTAGCAACTCATATTCCATAGTCTGGGATTGAGAGTCATAGAGACTCTTTAAGTGTTCGAGCATCTCATTGGGCCCCGTGGTCTCATGCTGTCTCTGAAGTTCCATAGACATGGAAGACAACATTATTATTACGTTGAATTGGCATCATCTAGATGTTTCTGGTAAGCATCCTTATCAAAGGAGGCATACTCAGCAGAGTATGTCGCAGGGACTCTTGGGAACACCGTGTCCAACACGTATTCTATTATCTCTTGTCACAGCACTATTCGCAAATTCCTTAGCCAGTCAAGGTAGTTTGGTCCAGTAAGTTTATTCCTCTCAATCAACATTTTCAACGATAAGCTCGACAACTTTAATAATCTGAAGAATTAGATAGATCGGAAATCAAACTCAAAATCTATTTCCTATTATACACATTCATTTAGACTAATCAACAAGGCCTTTTATTTAATTAGCTCCTACTATTTTAACATATTTCTACGACCCTATGGTAGAATACGGACCTATATTAATTGAGGTCATAATGGGCCAAGATCCAAGCCTATGCTATCTCCGCGTTTGCTTTGGCTGATAACTTCAATAACACATCTTGGTAGGTTCTAAACCAATTGCAAAACTTATTTGCAACTCTTGGTTGATCATATTATTACATTTAATCTTGCGTCCTTAGATTAGTCTGATACTTTGGCGCCAACATTTGTCTAAGCAAGTCAACCCCATTACACGACTGCGTTTATGTATCTAAGCAAATTTGGCCTTTGTGAGCAAACACTTTGGTGTAAATACCCACAAAAGTTTATCATTTACCTTTACATTAAAACACATCTATCAAAGAGTCTGGGTCCTCGTAGACTTAGAGCAAATGCTTTGGCATAAATACTCGTATCGCCGAAAAGGATTTTGCACTCTAACAATTATAATGGACGACGCGTTTTAATATAGACTTGTATTTAAAATTTTGGGGAACATTTTAATTCAGGGTTCTAACCAAGATCAACTCTTTTATGACATATCAAATATGACATCTTATCATGCAAAGCTAATGACACATATAGTTTGGAATCGTCAACCCAATATGCATGTTATAAGATGGTTTAATCAAACACTAGGCGCCGCCTGCCCAGACAGTTACAGCGGACACTATTCTAGAAATGTAAATGACAAATATTTTGACATTTAGCACATAAACAGTATACTTATCAAATAATATACCGTATAATAATAATCTTGGATTAAACATTCTGAACTCTGAAAATAATTTTTTTTGTTTGTTTTTGGACAGGTGGGGCCGCGATGCTAATCATTAGCGCAACGGCGCCACTGAGGCAAAAGACTTTCGATTTCTAAAAAAATGCATTAGCGCTGCAAGGGCAAAAACATTTCTGCTTCTGCAATTGCATTAGGGTCGCGGCGCTGCAGAGGCAGAAACATTTCTTCTTCTGTAAATGCATTAGCGCCGCGACGCTCCACCATGGAGTCGCGACGCCTATTGTCCAGTGAGTCCAAGTTTTTTAAACGAAGCATTAGCACCGCGACGCTCCACCATGGAGACACGGCGCCTCCCTGAAACCCTAGAAAGCACAGCGATGCCCTACCATAGGGTCGCGGCGCCGATGTCCTGACAAACGTTTCTGTATTGATTTTCAAAAAATCGTTCAACCCCTAAATCCAATTTAGAGATCAATTCACATGTCCTTTATCATCACCCACCATTCTCAATAACACCCATATCAACCATCATCCATTCTTACTCGTTCTTAGCCGTGCACCGTGCAATGAGTCGGATAACGCACTTTGGCTTAGTTTGAGTTAGAGCGGAATGACTTTCTCGAGTTAGCGTATGAGATAATTTAGGGTGATATAAAAAGGTCAACATTCATTCAAGACATGTAGGATTTCAAGAAACCTCATTTTAATCTAATATTATGTTTAACCCATATTATTATTCTATTCAATTATTATATAACCATTGAACCAGCCTGAGCTCTGATACCACTGTAGGGTTTTGGTGGGTTCAAAACACATAACTAAGGCACAACGGAAGTTTAAAATTTTGTTTCTTACTTACCCCAACAATATTTCTAGTATGGTTATACAACAATTAAACTTGTAACATAAAGCATAAACTTACAAGTTATAGTATCTAGAATCTTTATCTACTATAGGGTGGACACGCGCTTGTCCTTCCGATTGCAAGCTCCAAGCTTCAATGTATTTCTCTTTCAGAAAGCTAGGAAATCCGGCAGAGGTTCGAGAGAGTTTTTGATTCTAAGTCTCTAAGGCTTAGAATGATTTTCAGAAAATTTGTGTATGAATAATGAAGGGAATGCCTCTATATATAGTTGAAAATTAGGTCAAAACCGGATTAGAGTTTGACCTTGGGCCTGGACCAAAAATCGATGCAGAGGCGCCGCAGCGCTCGACGTGCTCCTGCACTGTCTCGATATATTTTCCGTGCATTCTTAATTAAATTCAAAATCTAATTTTTACTTAATTAAAATAATCATTATTGATTTAAATATCTCACTTCCAAATTGAACATTTAATTACTCTCTCAATACATCCTTAGATCGAAAAGACAATCGTAGTGTGACCCTACAAGCCTTCTCATATCGATATTAATCAAATTAAGGTCTACACGGAACTCCTAGACGGCGCCGGAAGACGAACTCAATATGTGAAGTACGTTTACACGAATCCAGTAAACTTAACCTTTATGTGGTAAGATAAAATCCTTTCATTCACGAAACACCCGATCAAGCTTAGGATTTGTCAAGTGTCTATCCAAATGGCTTAATCATTGTATCTCATCTATATTCGTCGACGACGAGACCATATTCTAAATATGTCTATTGCGTTGGCCAACGACTTAGTCAACCTAATATCACTGAGAATCCGAGTGTTCTCTCGAATAAACATCCGAGGAATGAATCCTAATCTTGGCTCAACTACCACCTTCAATCCACATCGTAATGTACCCAATACAAGCCGTGTTTCAACCTATAAGGCATTTGAGCTTAGGACGGGATCAAAGTACATTACTTTGTAGAAAAGGCGCGTATTTACCTCAAGTCTAAGGAATTTTATCTCCCACACGTTGATCATACTTTAGACAAGTATAACAAACAGTATATCAGCAGGGTATACCAATACTTCTAAAATATCCATGTGTCCATAACGAGTAACCATTACTCGTAGCAGGTGAGACATACTACATCCTCCAAGGATGTGATGCAGACCACATGTCGACTTATCACATATCATCAATATCCCATTCTCAATGATCATTAGTCGAGGCTATTTAAGAGTTACGTTATAATATTAATATCTCACACTATTAATAACAGTGTAACCTCCAGGGATGCATATTATAGAGTATTACAAATGATCAACTAATAATTCAATAATTGCAAATGCCAAAATATTAATCTCCATTAATAATAATATGAATGTGTATAAAGTACATTTGTCGTAATACAGATTGTCTCTAGGACATAAATATACTTCCAAATAGACATGGTGATGGGTTGGCCAATATAAGCTACAATCTTGATGACATCTATGACTTCAACTCTTTTGTTGGCCTTCCCAACCATGTAAAAGACCTCATCAACATGGATTCATGAAATTTACCATCCTCCACGGTCAAAGAAACCAATCCTGCATATTGTATATATGATCCCCCCCTTCGAATTATTTGTATAGTTATAATTTTGGTTAGGACAAATAGTAGTAGTCTCATCTCAATGATCATGTAGAATATATGATTCCCCCACCCCCCCCCCCTTCGAATTATTGGTACAATTTTAATTTTTCTTAGGACAAATAGTAGTTGTCTCATATTAATGATCATGTAGAAAGTTTAGAATGTCAAATTTAAATATGTAATATTTTTGTGTATGTCACGACCCAAATCACTTATCGTGCGAGCACCTACCCTTTTTCCACATGGTAAGCGAACACGTCCCTTACAGATTCATCCAACAACATAAATAAATAATAAAAGCAATAGAAGTCTAAAAACATAGATATATGACAATGGGGAAACAACAACTACCTAAGGAATCTGGTCTGAATAGTACAAGAGCTTCTATATATATAACTGGAATAAAAGTTACAACCACAACCTGAATACAACTTCTGTTTAGAATAAGAATTAAACACAAAAGTCTAGATGAACTCCTTCAGATCCTTGAAGGCTAATCGAACATCGCTCATGTACGTACAACAACTCTACACCTCGAAAAGGGTGTAGCAAGAGGGGTATCAGTACAAACACTATGCACTAGTAGGTATCATAGGCCGACAACAATTAGCTAACATATATAAAGTAAAAGACTGTAGAATCGACATGCTTGCAATCAAGTACAACACAACACAATCCAAGAAAAATAACTTAAGTATAGAAGTATCACGTCAGAATCCATGAAGTATGAGGATGAAGTAATCACTAAGCACATCCACAAACCACACTTGATCTCAGTACTCTACAGTCATAGCCTAGGTGGAACCTCTAGTCCTCGAATCAACCATGTGTCTAGATAAGAGATTAAAAAGCACACAATATCTCAAATGAATCAACAACCAAGGAATCAAGGGTGAAACACATCATGTAATACAATGAATATAACAACCAGAATCAGAGATATGAGTGGATATAATATGAATGTATGTGTGATGCCATACTATGCAATGCAATGCACTGGCCAAGTGTTTCATACGTACACACATGATGCGAATGGAATACTTCCACTTCGCGATAGTTATGACCCATAGGGGACCTGCAAAGTCCATGTACCAGTCACTCCGCACACAAACTTGAGATAACTCTCACCAACTCACAATCCACCGATCACTTTCCATTCCGCACACAACCCATATATGGCTACAATATCAAATATGTCCATAGTCACTCGCGCACAACACAAATATGACTTTCCAGCCTTCACTTTTCTCCATTGGAACCACCTCACAATATCATGAGAAATGCAAGATGAAATGCACGTATGAATGTCAAGTTCAATACTAATCATAAGGTGAATACACATAACAGCATCCATAAATCAACTACCAATATGAACTTATTCACCAATCTGTACAATGCCATGTTCGATAGAATTTCCCTTCGGACCACATAGGTAACACCACGTATATATTCAAGAGAGGCCATACGAAATATGCACGTAGAAAACACCATAATAGAAAGCTTCGGATGTTTCACTCTCCCTCTTATCATTATTAATACCAAATCACAGTTCACAACAAAGAATCATGTAAAATGTGTATGAATGATATGCATGTATCAATCTCAAGTGTAATTCATTATCAAATCCAATCGTGCCACACATGGTCACATATCACAATATCAATATCAAGTCAAGTCCTTTTCTCTATTCATGATAGTGTCAAAGTAAGTGAGAGACAACCGTATCATAATCACAATATGGAAACTAAGTACAAGTCCAATATCACACATATGGTAACAACCAATAAATCACAAGGAGGCAACGAGCCCAGAGATCTGTCAAAAATACCAAACCTAAGTAATCCATCTCAACTTCATACCCGAAGGCGTAACATGCTTTCTCCGACAATCACTAACTCTACATATGCTTCTCTGACTAAAGTCTAACCAGAAGGTAAGTCGTAACCTACTTGGATGCCAAGCGGGAGCCACAAATAATTATATCAGAGCCTTGCCTCTCTGCGGGTGTCGATTATTCTCGTAGTCTAGTCACTATTGAAATCTAAGTTAGAAACAAAAATTAATAATACTCATATCACTAGGTTATTCTTTGAATCCAAACCAACTATGGGAAAAGGGGAAAATGGGCCCACCAGGGTAAAATAGTAAATTGAGAGTGAAATTGGTAACCCAACTTTCTAGAGGTTCAACTCTACTATCCGATTGCTAAACTAGTTCAAATATGGATCAATTTCATCATTCAATGCAAAAAACCCCAAATTAGGCATAAACCTTAGATTTTCCATGAACAATTTCTCAACAATAGTGGAATATTCAAGCCTACAAGTGATCAATTAACGAATTCATGCTTAGATTAGTCAAACCAAACAACTTATCCCACATTTAAGACTTAGGAATCAATTAACACCATGAAAGTAGAACTCATCCTCTTTAACTAGGTTTTCTAGGTTCTTCCACCATGGATTCAAGCTTAAAGAAGGTAAAATAATGGAACAAGGTTAAGGAGACTTACCTAAAGTAGAATCCACCTAGAAACTCTTAAAATTTCCCTAGAGATGTCTTGGAGGAATAAATTTGGGAATGGGGAATGAAGGGTCTAATTTATCACTTAAAGGGTTTATGATTTCCCATCATCCCCTGCAGCGGGGCCCACACCAGCGGTTATATGCCTGGTACGGCGGCCTACAAGAATTTCTAACACCCACCATAGCGGCCCACTTCCCGCTATGGCGGCTTCTCCCAAAACTTCCCCATCCGCTGCAGTGAACCAGGCCACGTCGTGGCAGGTCCGCTATGGCGCACTACAGCTCGCCCCAATGAGGTACTACACCAACAGATGTTGGTTTTTCATAAACATCCACGCCGAAATCCAACAATCACTTGAGACCTTTCCGACACAAACCAGATATGCATACACACATAACACATACTACGGACTCACTCGTGGTCTTATAATTCCCATCACATGTTTACTTAATTGAGTCAACTCCCAACGGCCTAAAACCAACTCTCCAACCAATAGTCAAAACACGGTCGATAGCATAGAAAATCGAATCAATTCTCCTACCAAGTCATAAACGACTCTCTGGACCTCACGGAATTCCGAAAAGGGTATGTTTACCCAAAAGTCAACTATCGGTCAAACATTGTTCATTTTAAGGTTGTAATTCTCACAAGTCACCATAAAACTCTCCCGATTACCTCGGGAACCATGTCTCCCATCCACGCGGGTCAATTCACTGCCTTGATCCACTTGGCTACATCCGCCCCCTCACCTACTTACATTCCATTTTTACTTATTTAAACTAGAAAAAAAGATTAAAGTTCAAAATATTTATCTTCTTTCTTATTTCAAAGATAAGAATATAATGTCAAAATTAATCAAAATCATATTAATAAGGCTCGGGGAAAGGTCAACAGGGGCAGATGGGTCAAAATGTAATAATGACCAAATGAGTCCCACGAATATTTTATTATAACCACACGGAAGCCTCTACGGCCAAAAGTACGCCAAATAACTGCCTATTCACCCTATCAGTCAAAACTTCCTTTAATTTAGCTCAAAGATCCAATTTTCTATATTTTCCATACACAAAATTTCTTTCACAACTAATCCCAAGCATAAGAATTATTTTTGCTGGAATTCTATTATTCGATAAAACCATACCTCTTAATGCGATTGATGGGTCCCACAAATATTTTCCCAAACAACACAATCCTTTAGATATAGACACAATCATAGCCCATCCTGAATTGGTAAAATGTTCTGATTTCGCTAACCCTTCTCTTACCACTTCTAAAGTTATTCTTCACCTCATGATTTCTTAGAAACACATAAACATACACCACAAGCCCGAGAGCAAGACTTATTTCTGCTAGGAAAGAATCCTTGCTCCATTTGATATTTCTACGCAATTCCATCAAAACTGATCTGGCTCAAAGCTGATTTTTCTAGTTCCAAGTATGTTAATTCCATAACCCGGTGTTTAAACTACTTTAGCCAAAACCCAATGCCTAAGCCTTAATAAATCTACGAATCATCATACATGAACTATACCCACTTATTACCTCACTGAGTCCAACCCGTAACGAACTATCTGACCACTCTAAAGACTTCTCACGACCATAGTGCCTCCTCAAATCATTACCAAGCACCAACATAAATCATTATAAATATCTGAATGGCTGCCCTCAGTTAAGTGTCATCAAGTCATCTTGTAAACCCCGATAAACTATGTAAACCTGTCATTCCTCAACTCTGAACTGAAACCCATCAAATCTGTGAAGGCGATTTACTAGAAAACCCATAAGTCCTTCTGGAAATATAAACATGGTCCACCAGGCTCTAATCAGCCAATTATGACCCGGAATGAATGCACACATCCCTGAACACCACTAATAGTCACCCGAACTGACTCTAAACTTTCAGTAACCAATCACAGTTCTATCACACCTTTGTGGCAGCCAATTCTAATATTTTTTTCATGCCTAATCAATCATGTCCATCACCCTCGACTCCAAAAGATGAATTATATCCATGAGGTTACTTAGTACTGAAAAACTATACCTTATGATCGTAATCCTCATATTTCTCGACATTCACCCGAATACACGAATCTAATAGACCCCATCAGCTCTAAATACATCAAAATCTCCTCGTGCTTCCATTTATCTCGCTCACAACTCTGAGCATATAAAATAATATACTCTCAACCTTCGAATCTCCTACTATAACACCTCAATACACTTATCACTATTCCAAAAGTATCAAACCTCACAATCTCGTGCACCAACCTCACACAACTGTTCCCAAGCCTTTAATATTTCGACAATGCTCACCCAAGTTATCCAATTAGTAATATCCACAACATGATACACTACGAATACGATGTCATCCTGAAAATATAATTCTAGCCTTCAAATTATAGGAACTTCCAGAATTTCATTCCTTTAAACCACACCAACTCATCCTTTGAAGAGTGCTGCAAAATTACCTAACTATGTACCAGACAAGCCACTTCCATACATCTTAACATGTCGCTTACATGAAATTTTGCTTCTCACTAGTCGTTTATCATGAAACCTCACGGAACTTCGTACATCACTTAGTCCATTTATGTATACCTCCTTCTTAAAGCATACTAAACAACCACACCTTACCTAAAATAAGTGACACAACAACACCACAATCTATGATGACCCAAGTAATCCTGAAGATATACCTTATTCTTACCGATTCTCAGTCAACCATACCATTACTTGACTCTTCAATTCCTTAATTTTAATCAGACCATAATCACTGCCACCGTCTAACCATTACTCGAACTCACTTAGTAGTATACCGCGTAATCATAAGTCTTGCAAACTAACTGAGTCAACCCTGAAGTCATTTCCATTAGTCAACCATTGGAACCTATTAACCAACGACATAACTGAACATTCCAACTCATCTGAACCCTTACGTCTACTCTACATTGCATATCCACAAAACAACTCTCGAATTAACTAGCCCTTGTTTCAAACGATCCCTTCTTTTTTCCTTAACCTCGAAAACACCAATCGACATCAACGGTCACAACCCTTACTGAAAGATATAATATAATGCCACCTCCATCCAAATATGATTCAAGTACCCATATTACTCCACCTTAAGTCTTACGAACCTTAATCCCCTGAACTCGATAGTAAGATGCCTTATCATAATCTCTCGGTTTCAATATTTCATTCAAGATCACTTTTATCACTATCAACCAACAATCCCTCAGATCGATTCGAACCTTTAAAACTAATCATCCCTCTAAGACAAATGCCTCACAAAAATAATATCCATATCTCTCCTCCGATTTAAGATCAAAAATCGGTAACTCTTTAAGTAATTAAATCACCTCGATTGTCCATCGCTGGAGTCATTTCTATACGTCGGTCTCTAATTCCTCAGAAGCTTACATCTCAGTCAAACCTATCAATTTGTATATGTTTCCTTAGCATTCACTTCATAAACAGAGTAGTCCCACCTCATCAAAGAGCTCATAGTCTAGAATGACTCCTTAGCACCATATCCTCGAGATATCAAGCGAACCTGCAAGCATGATTGTAACCCAAGGACTACACCCAATTATTCCTACCAGAATCCAATTATCCATAGTAACTATAGCCCAAACGAGAACATCCACTACTACCATACTGTCACGCTGAAGCCCAACTTACTTTCCATAACCAAATACAAAATTCGTCCTTGTAGATGTTGCAACCTTATCCTGACGAGCATGTCAGATACCAAATTTTTCCTTCATAATAATGGAGATTAATCTATCCAAATCTTCATCCTTACACCTCCATCCCATAAGACAAAAGTACTCTTACCAATATACTCTAAGAAGTCTTACTTCGCCACACATTTTCCACAAAAGTCATCGTTCATGTCCTTATTCTCGACTGCCCTTTAGTACACGCGGTCACTATACTTTTTCCAAATTTGCTAATCCTTACCGAACTTATACTCGTCCCCCCATATCGACATCTAATACCATGCCACTAATGAATTATTGACCTACCATTGGTACACCCGTGCCACGCATACCATTAAAATGCCTTGACGAAGTTGAAACTTTTCCCAAAACCAATCATATCATCAAATACATCACTCTGGTTAAGCCCTAAATGCACTTTTGCGACTTTGGATCAACCCCAATGCTGAAAACATAAAGATCATTTGACCCTTTGTACCATCTCTCCATTTCTCAAGGGAACCCCCACAAGAAACGAGTCTAACCACGACCCTACACAACTCAATCCTAAAGCCATCGCTAGAAACTTAACTTAGTCGTGCATTCGAATCAGGATGAAATATCTCGTACCTTACCAAACCACGTTGTAATAAACCGCTCGCATAAGAATTTATGCACGAGTTCCCACCATCTGTGACAGAGTATGACAAAGAAATTCATATACCAATTTAAACAAAGTAGCATGAAAGGAATGAAAGAATTGGAAGTTTCGTGGGTGTCCCATAGCCTCTCGCAGATAGGTATGGAGTTCATCGTACCGACCCACAAGACTCTACTAGACATGCTCTTGTACTTATAGACCGGATAACCTAAGGCTCTAATACCAACTTGTCACGACCCAAATCACTAATCGTGCGGGCACCTACCCTTTTCCCACCTGGTAGGCGAACCCATCCATTACAGATTCATCCAACAACATAAATAAATAATAAGAGCAATATAGATCTAAAAACATAGAGATATATGATAATACAAAATACAACAACTACCCAAGGAATCTAGTCTGAATAGTACAAGAGCTTCTAAGTATACAACTGGAATAAAAGTTACAACCACAACCTGAATACAACTTCTGTTTAGAATGAGAATTAAATAGAAAAGTCTAGATGAACTCCTTGAGATCCTTGATGGCTAATCGAAACTCACTCACGTACGTGCAATAACTATACACCCCGAAAAGAGTGTAGCAAGAGGGGTATCAATACAAATAATATGCACTAGTAGGTATCATAGGCCGACAATAGTTAGCTAACATATATAAAGTAAGAGACTGAAGTATTGACATGCTCACAACCAAGTACAACACAACATAGTCCAAGAACAATAACTCAAGTATAGAAGTATCACAGAATCCATGAAGTACGAGGATGAAGTAATCACTAAGCACATCCACGTAAGACTTGTAGTAATGTGAACCACACTTGACCTTATTAGTCTACAGTCATAGCCTAGGCGGAACCTCTAGTCCTCGAATCCATCATGTGTCTAGTTAAGAGATTAATAAGCACACAATATCTCAAATGAATCAACAACCAAGGAATCAAGGCTGAAATGCATCATGCAATATAATTAATACAACAACCACAATAAGAGATATGAGTAGATGTAATATGATTATATGTGCGATGTAATCCAATGCACTGCACTGGCCAACTGTCTCATAGCATACACATGCTACAGACTGAATACTTCTACGTCTCATTAGTCATGACCCATAGGGGACCCGCGAAGTCCATATTCTACTCACTCCGCACACAGCCTAGTGACGATTCTCACCATAACATTAACCACCGATCACTAGCCATTCCGCACACAACCCAAATCTTGCTACTATATCAAAATATATCCATAGTCACTAGCGCATAGAACAGAGATGACTTTCTAGCCTTCACCTTTTCCATTGGAACCACCTCATAGTATCATGAGAAATGCAGGATGAAATGCATGTATGAATGTCAATTTCAATACTAATCATGAGGTGAATACACATAACAGCATTCGTAAATCAACTAATAATATGAACTTATTCCCCAATATGTACAATTCCACTTTCGGTATAATTTCCCTTTGGACCACATAGGTAACACCAAGTATATATGCAAGAGAGACCATATGAAATATGCATGTAGCAAATACCATAATATAAAGCTTTGGATGTTTCACTTTCCCTATTATCATTATTAATATCAAATCACAGTTCACAATAAAGAATCATGTAGAATGTGTATGAATAATATGCATGTATCAATCTCAAGTGTAAATCATAATCAAATTCAATCGTGCCACACATGGTCACATATCACAATATCATTATCAAGTCAAGTCCTTTCCTCTATTCATGATAGTGTCAAAGTAAGTGAGACACAACCATATCATAATCAAAATATGGAAACTAAGCACAAGTCTAATATCACACATATGGAAAAAACCAATAAATCACGAAAATGCAACACGCCCAGAGATTAGTCAATAATACCAAGTCTAAGTAATCAATCCCAACTTCATACCCTAAGGTGTAACATGCTTTCTCTGATAATCAGTAACTCTACATATGCTTCACTAACTGAAGTCTAACATGAAAGTAAGCCATAACCTACCTGGATGCCAAGCGGGAGCCACAAATAATCACACCGGAGCCTTGCCTCTCTACAAATCTCGATTATTCTCGTAGTCTAGTCACTATTGAAATCTAAGTTAGAAACGAAAACTAACAATACCCGTATCACTGGGCTATTCTTTGAATCCAAACCAACTATGGGGGGAAAAGGAGGAAACAGGCCCACATAGGTAAAATGGTAAATTGAGCATGAAATCGGTAACCGAACGTTCTAGAGGTTCAACTATATTATCCAATTGCTAAACTAGTTCAAATATGGATCAATTTCATCATTCAATGCAACCCCTCCCCCATCCCCCCAAAAAATTAGGCATAAACCCTAGATTTTCCCTGAATAATTTCTCAACAAAAGTGGAAGATTCAATCCTACAAGTTACCAATTAATAAAATCCATGCTTATATTAGTCAAACCCAACAATGTATCTCGCATTTAAGACTTAGGAATCAATTAACACCATGAAAGTAGAACTCATCCTCTTTAACTATATTTTCTAGGTTCTTCCACCATGGATTCAAGCTTAACGAAGGTAAAATAATGGAACAAGGTTAAGGAGATTTACCCAAAGTAGAATCCACCTAGAAACTCTTGAAATCGCCCTAGAGATGCCTTGGAGGAATACATTTGGAAATGGAGAATGAAGGGTCTAATTTATCACTTAAAAGGGATTTCTGATTTTCCATCATCCGCTGAAGCATTCAAAGGTTTGCTGCAGTGGGGCTCGAGCTAGTGGCTACACGCATGCTACAGTGGCCCAGCAAGAATTTCCAACACCTACCATAGCGGACAGTGGGCCGCTACGGTGGCTTCTCGCAAAACTTTTACATCCGCTATAGCGGACCAGGCCCCAGCGAGGTATTACACACCAGCAGATGCTGGTTTTTTATAAAATTTCATCCCGAAATCAGACAATCACCCGAGAACTACTCGTCACAGACTAGATATGCATACACATATAAAAATATGTTACAGACTCACTCGTTATCTCGGAATTCACATTGGAGGTTTACTTAATCAATTCAACCCCTAATGGCCTAAAACCAACTCTCCAACCAATAGTCAAAACACTCTTGAGATCCTCGGGAATCGAACTAACTATTCCACCAAGTCATAGACGATCCTCCGGATCTCACGGACTTGACAAAATTCCGAAAAAGGTATGTTTATCTAAAAGTCAACTATCAGTCAAAGGTTTCTCATAAGTAGCCATAAAACTCTATCGATTACCTCGAAAATCATGTCGCCCATCCTCGCGGGTAAAAATCATACTACAAGGCTCGGGGAAGGGTCAATAGGGCAAATGGGTCAAAATGCAATAACGACCAAATGGGTCGTTACCGTGTAATACATAGATAGATCTATGAACTTGTCCAAGAATTTCACTTGGACACCAAACTGAGACTTGTATCACCTGAACCCTCCAAGAAGAGATTTACTGTGCCACCTGAACATAAAATTAATATGCGGCCAAAAACAAAAAGTGAGTACAACACACCCAAATAGCAAATATAGAGACACGTGAATTTTAACTTAAACAAATAACTAAAATACAAATGAATAGAAAAATGTTGTCCGCAAAATAGCACCCCCTCTAATCACCTCTCCCCAGTATTACGTTACGCTTTTCACATCAATGATCAATGAAGAAAATGTTTAACCAAAAAAAAAGTTTAACTTTACTTTTATACTCTTAAAAGCCAATTATAAAAATAGTAATAGTAAGCACATATAAGTAATTATTACACAATCGACGCGTATAATAAATCTATTGTTATAAATAAATTATATTCTGGATGTCCATTTAAGTACTCCTACCATTTTCTGGATAAACTTGCAATCAAGCAGGCAACTTGAAAGTAGCTCATGCAGGCAGCTTGCAAGAAGCTCCCTAAAAAGCCTTGTATTAGTTTTCTTAGGTTTGCGATCAAGTAGACAGCTTGTGAGTAGCTCAAGCAGGTAGCTTGCAAGGTGCTCAAGCAGGTAGCTTACTAGCACCTTTTGAAAAGCCTTGCAGCAGCTTCCTGAAAAACCTGGAAAAAACTTCTTTTCTTCAATAAATTGGAAATCAATTCAGTTTATTCATAAATCAGTTTGAAGAGCAATAAAATATATCTCTCCTCCAGTTTCATTGGCTATATTTCTTGTTGCTTTTTAGTTTATTATTATTTTATAACACGTTATCAACACGAGACTCTGTTATTTTGAATTTGATTTTCTATTTTAGGTGACATTATGATTTTCCCCAAAATATAGTCCCCTACCATGTGTCATGAGTTTGTCAGAATTGGGTAGAAGGATGGCCCGGTACCAGAAGTATAACACCAAACTATATACAACCATCGTTATCTTTTATACTGTAAAGGTAATATTTTTATAGGCTTATTATGATTATAATTGAAGATATATTAGAGGTTCTAACCTTGTGAAGCAACAATATCTTAAAAGAGGTTCTAAGATATCATTATCTGATATGTTGAATGCACGTTCATATATATTCCATTCCTCAAGAATGAGAACTTTTAATAAATGTTACAAATAGAAATTCATTCCCTGAAGTGAATTTTAAAGTATGTAGTAAAACTTATAAATATGGACGTGAATTTCATTGTGAAGTAGACTCATCTCCAGAAGAGATAGAATAATTGAAAGGAAATATTCTTAATATTCTAAGCTTTACTCCCGAAGTAGTAATCTCATAAATTTTCTCCCGATTTAGCAAACTCTGAATCCTACTCCCCAAATAGTAAACTTTGAACTCTACTCCCGAAGTAGTAGAACTTTGAACTCTACTCCCAAATTAGTAGAACTTTGAACTTCACTACCGAAGTAGTAAATATTCTGAACTCTACTCCCGAAGTAGTAGAACTCTAAAATATACTCCCGAAGTAGTAGAACTCTGAAACCTACTCCCGAAGTAATAGAACTCTGAAATCTACTTTTGAAGTAGTAAATATACTGAAATCTACTGTCGAAATAGTAAGACTCTGAAATATACTCTCAAAATAATAAGACTTTGAAATCTACTCCCATAGTTGAACTTTGAAATTTACTCCTAAAGTAGTAAGACCTTGAAATTTACTCTCAAAGGAGTAAAACTTTAAACTTTACTCTTGAAGTAGTTAAATTCAGAAATTTTACTCCTGAAGCAAACTGAATTAGTAAAATATCTGAGAGATATTCTGAAGTAATATTTTCTTGTGCTTGAGCAAAATAATGAGCTATAGATGAACGTTGTATATCAAGAACATTCAAAGAATTAGGTTTCATTCTCCGAAGAAAATAAAGATATACCATAACCTACCTCTTGTAGAGATAAAATAAAGTAAATACATGTGGTATAAAAGTCATTGCAACATGTACCATCGTAGGTAGAAACATTGTGAATAAGTTTATTAAGTATCATTCCAAGGCAAAAGGAAGCAGAGTGAAATGTTTTCTACAATAACCACATAGACACATTATGGTTAGTTGTTATTGATTTTTTCGAAGGAAACAAACATTAATGCATCTCTTCCTAAAGGATGTGACTATTATATAGTTACCATTTTGATACAAATTATTCAGATGTTAATGGCTAATTTCCTTGAAGGAGATATTTGAAATACTTAAGTTTAACACTTAACATTTACTTTTCGGAATTTAGAATTTAAAAATTATTATTAAATGTTCGTTCCACTATTGTTTACTTTCATGACACCATTAGTGTGTAATCAAACTTTCTTTCATGATACCAGCAGTACCTAAGCAATATTTAATAGTACAAACTAATGACCAAGGGCTCCAGAAGAGTTAATTATTTGTTTACAGAAATCATGACACTAGCAGTGTTAAAAAATATCTCATTATAAAAAATAAATTAAAATCTCTCAAATAAGTTATATATGATAGCACCATTCGTCCTAAATCTTAATTGTAATGATCGAAACATAAATTATAGTAAACCTGAAGTTTCCTGAATATTTTAAAGTTACTACGAGTAAGAAATACGTATGTGAAACGTTATCCGAGCATGATGAGATCACACACCACAATAAACTAGAAGTTTATTGCTATAAAGTCACATGCAATAATAAATCAGAAGTTTACTAAAATAAATAGCCTATGCCATGGAAAACATAAAGTTTACTTGCCACATATAATTTTGTCAGTTGGTATGATTCTATTGGCAATCCTGATTTATATATGATGTACTAATTGAGTATTCAGAATATACTAAAGAATTAGAAGACTTCAAGAAATATTTTATGTTGCTAGTTCTCATGATAAGTTGATTAAACTCACTAATGTTGAATCCCCTAAATTTTGGAACATATCAAATGTAAATATGGGTTCGTTCACTTGTCATGTGATTTCTTAAATACATGTATCTATGAGACAGTCACATGTGAGTTTATTGTCAACCTATAGTTTGACATTAATGAAGTTGCTTGCTCAAAATAATTAAGTTGCGAGCACAATTTTCAGATTATGTATTCAAAATAATTCATCTTGAATGTTGGTTTATATCCAAGCTACTTTGGAATTAAATGCCTCCAATAAATAGCTAAATTATTGCTTATAAGAATAAAGTTTCATGTGTTGGTCTGAGATGTTGTAATGATCCTTCCGGTTGTTTTTAGCTAAAGACCCTTATTTGACTAAATTACCCTTCATGTAGACTCTGTGGGGAATTTTTGACTCAATGAGATGGGTAGCACTATTCCCGAGGTGCTTGTAGATGTAATTTGGAAGAATAACCCAAGGTTTATAGATTAGAATTGAACTAGTTGACCCAAAATTGACTTTTGAGTATATGGGTTCGTCTTCAGGTTTCATCGCTTCCGGTAGGTCCGGAGCATCATTTATGATTTAGTCAAGTCCTTAGTTCACTTCCTAAGGTGGTCGGATGTATTTTATGTTACTATTTGAAAATTTGTGGAATTTGAGTATTTTGGATAATTTCATAGAAAAATGGGTCTTAGCTCAATCGTATGAGAAATCTGAGTGCGCGAGTGAGTTCATAGTGTCATTTATACTTGGGTAGCATGTATGGTTTATATCTGAGAGGTCTAAGGTGTTTAGAGAAGAGTTGCTAAGTTCTTGAGTTGCTGGTGTGTCACACCAGCGGACTAGTGGCCACTTTTGCGGAGCCGCCTCTGCGGAGGTTGGTCCACACACCTGAGCCTTGGCATGGTTAGGGATGTCCTCTCATGCAGTCTTTATTGCACGTAGGTGATCCGCCTCTACGATGATATTTCCGCCTCTACGTCTTCTTGGTGCTTTAAGTTGGGCCACTTCTGCGGCAGTTATTCCGCAAAAGCGAGCCGCTTTAGCGAGGTCAATTTCGCCGAAGCGGGATTGCTATATTTAGACCTAGAACTTAATGTCTATTTCAAAATCAGTTTCCTAATTCCAAAAGTTGGTGTCATGATCCAAAATCTCATTTGTGCCGTGAGGACACCTACCCTAACCCGTAGGCGAGCCACCAACATCTAAACAAAAAATCATGAATATAAATTCGGAAATTTAAGGAACAACAGAAGTATTGTCAAGCCTTAGTACTTAATACATAATCCTTAAAAATAAAAGCTCAAAATCTGGTTGTCAAGAGTATATAGCTACTAACTGGAATACAAGTCTGAAAGGATATACAATTCATTGTCTGAAGTGCAAAGGACAGAAAGGGAAAAATAACAAGAGAAAGAGTTCCAGTGCGGGGATGAAATTTGTGGCTCACCCTGGACTCCCAAAAATATCTCCAAGCACTATAAGTATTACAACCATTTGACTAAAGATTTCTCAATACGTCTCTTCTTGCTTAGTTAGTTAAAATACATAACTTATAAGTATTACAATCATTTGACTAAAGATTTCTCACAACCAACAGAGTCATAAAATACTTTACTTTTCAAGGATCATGCTAAAGTTTCTGACTTTGTCTCCATTAGGATAAGTTTGGAAATAAGGTTCCAACCTATACCCAAATCGGGCATCTAAACCTGCCAAGATTCCACCTTTTCATCAAATAATCAAGTGTACTCTAAGGATCCAACCTTTGCATACACTAAGGTACATACGTTCATAAAGATTTGACCTCTACACTATTTAAGGATTCAGACTTTCTATGTTTTAGAGCATTCATTATTAACAAGTATTCCAAAGTTCCCAACTTTACTAAAGTTTAGTCAATTTACTACTATTGGACCCTGCCTTTACCCCGTTCAGGACATCTAGTTCCATCAAGTCTCATAGTTCGGTCGTATATCAAGAATAAGTTGTAAAGTTCCAGTATTTCTTCCTCTAAAAGCAACATGATCATAAAGTCTACAGTTTCACATCACCGAGTACACATAGCATAAATTACACATAAGAAAGTATGAATGAAATCCAATGCAATTGATATGTATGCAATGCAATGGCCATATGTACTCAGTATACACACGCTCTTGCAGTAGGTGTCACGTGACCTATTGGGGACTCATGAGGTCCATATACCCATCGGATCCCAGCTTTGTGGCTGTAGTGTGATCATCATTCAGAATTTCTCATCAAATCCCAGCTCTGTTATTGTAGTATCATCATCAATCATCACTCTTGTACCATGTACCATATCGAATAACCGGCTTTCAATCCCTTATCATCAGTATCTCAACAGTTCAAATGTCAATAATAATGTGTATGAATGATATGGATATGTGTACACCATGCAACAACATAATCAATATAATTAGTATTATCAAATATATTTCAAGTATTTAGACGAGATGTAGAGTGATGAATGCATAACAAGTCAAATCAATATAGGCTATCAAACATGGCTATGAGCTCAAATAATCAGCAATCATACCAACCTAAGTGGATTTATGCACCACACTCACGGCCCAAAGGCTAAACACATTGTCTCCATCAAATACAACATATTAGTTCCTTTAATTACCCTTTAAGTACATCGGTACCCGTACAAGTGCTCATCACCTCACTAGTACGGGACCCCCTAGTTCCCAATTACTCATCTTAATTAGCATACCAATACGTAAACGCTATATTAGAGTCTAGTAAGTCTCAACTTGCCTATTTCTAGCGTCGAAGAGTCATGCAACCGCCTTCCTATTTTTCTGAGCTTCCTCACGAGCCCACTCTGTTCAATTATGCTAACTAGATGAGATTACGAGTCTAGCGGTACCCATATCAATATATAAAACTAGAATCCCCGAGTTGAGCTAAAAAGTAAACCACGAGCCCACAAAGGTAAAACGGGAAATTGAAAGTAACATCACCTTATCCAACACCTATACAATCCATATATTAAATATTATCATCATCTAAACCCAATTGGATCCTCAATTGTAAGATTAAGAGAAAAGCCCATATTTCCAAACCCTAGAATTATCCCCAATTTCAAAAGTGTTTCTACTATGTGATTAACCAATTAACATCATCCTCTAACATGAATTAACACTAGTTTACAATAGTATAAACAACTAGTCGATAATCAATTCCCAAATCAATGATTCTTATTCTGTTATTCTTAATCATGGAACTATGCCATCCTTTCCCCCAATTAGAGATTATACTAAGATAGGGTACTTAAATGATTAAATAATGATTAGAACGATGGAATTATACCACCAATGAAGAACCTAATTTAAATTCTCAAACAATTCTCTATTAGTCGAGCACTAATCCCAAGAGAAGGTATTCTAGGGAATAAAATCGTTTTAGGGCATTTAACATTCTTATAGGAAATAGTGATTCCGCTTCGGCGGAATCGACTTCACTGGTGCAGATGTGCTTTGATGGAAAAACAAGACGTCGAGGCAAGGTCACTTAATCTTTCGGTTATCCGCTGGGGCAGAACTGACTCTGCTGAGGCGCACTTGCCTCTGCTAGAAAAGCATCTGCAGAAGCGGAAACTCAGCACCTGAACAAAACACGCATTTGCGAGCCAACCTCCACAGAAGTGGACAGTGGCTCACTGGTGCGGACACCAGAAATCAGCAATAGCCCAATCTCCTCCCCCCCCCCATACACATACACACACTGGTAAAAAAACCCCATTTGACCTCCTACCATCCCCACGATTTACACTGCACCCACATCAAGATACTCTCTTTCCGTCACCCCAACGCATTTCGAAGGACGCCAAGGTACCGTGATCTTCCTCTGCGACCAAATACTTAGTAAGTTCTTCCACCACCTTGTGGATTTCTCATATTGCTGGGTGTAAAGGTTTGTTGTCAGTTAACAAGTACAGAATAAAATTTCTAGGGTTTTAAACTTGGTTAATGTGTCACAATAAGTTTGGGTTGGGGTTCAGAAACCTTGGGGTTTGTTATTAAAATATTATTATAGATCAGGCATAAAATACATGCATGATAGATTCTATGAAGAAATAAAGGGGTTTGGGTACAATTCCAACCCCAAATTTGAATAAAAATGGCAGATACCAACTGGGTTTGGGTTCTTGAGGATGATGCTACAGCCTCCCGCATCAGCAAAAAATTCCCACAGGAGCATCCCCGCAACTATGCGAAAAAGTAGTGCATGTGCGCATCTTCAAATCTTTTTGGTCTCCGCAAAGGCGGAACGTTAGTTCACAGGGGCCACCTCGCTACTTCGACTACACTTTCACAAGAGCGGACCCTACAGATGTCTTTAGTAACAATAGCTTCGCAAACAGGATCGCTGGATGGCTGAAATATAGTCGGTGAATCTCTATGTATATCGATATGTATAGTGGGATCGTATTAAATAAAGAGTATGTTATTATTTTAGATTTAACCAATTTGATGAATTACTCCTAAAGGTTGACATCAAACTAGTGCTAGTTTACCTCAAACTAGTGCTAGTTGATGAGAGTTACTTCGGAAACAAAAAAGTAAAGTCAAATTTCTCTGGGATATTATCTCAATTCCAATAAAATGCAATCGGGTAAAGTATGACTTGGCGATCGGAACATATATGGATAGAACTTATAACGGGGTCTCGAAAAATAAGTAATTTCTACTGGGCCTTTATCCTTTTTTTAGGTTCATTAGGCTTCTTATTAGTTGGAACTTCCAGTTATCTTGGTAGAAATTTGATATCTTTTTTTCCGCCTCAGCAAATCATTTTTTTCCACAAGGAATCGTGATGTCTTCCTACGGAATTGCGGGTCTCTTTATTAGCTCTTATTTGTGGTGCACAATTTCCTGGAATGTAGGTAGTGGTTATGATCGATTTGATAGAAATGAAGGAATAGTCTGTATTTTTCGTTGGGGATTTCCGGGAAAAAAATCATCGCATATTCCTCCGATTCCTTATAAAATATATTCAGTCTGTTAGAATAGAAGTTAAAGAGGGTATTTATGATCGTCGTGTTCTTTATATGGACATCTGAGGCTAGGGGTCCACCTTGACCCGTACTGATGAGAATTTGACTCCACGAGAAATTGAACAAAAGGCTGTTGAATTAGCCTATTTCTTGCGTGTACCAATTGAAGTATTTTGAGAAATTGAGAATCAGAACGGTCATTCAATTAAAGAAAACGTATATGAAAGAACCATAAATATGAAAGAACCATAAAATGAAACTCTTTTTATGGTCTTTATGCGTATGCAAACCCACACAATTCAATAACAAATAACAAATCGAAATAATAGATTCATCTCAGATGGCAAACCATTTCAAAATCAATAAACAAAATTTAGTTCAATATTTGTTGGAATTGACACTTTAGATCCAGATAGATCGTATCTTGTAAATTTAAAATTCTTTCTTTTGTATTCTTTAATGACCAACAATTGGATTTCTTAATTAAATAATGAGAACTCGCCAATTTATCTTTTGCCAGACATTTTTTTTATCATCGTAATATCTTTCCCTCAATTATTTTATTCTTGACTATGGGTAATCAGTGAAATTTTTTCGAAATATTGGATATTTTGATAGCAAAGGAGTTCTTTCGTCACAAAATCTGAATAATATTCATTACTTAAAGTGGTTCTTTCGAATAATACCTATACGCATTTCTTCTTTCAATTTTGCTCCTCTGATATCTGGATAATGATTTGAATTTATGATTACATGTCGAGATTTAGTTCTTCTTTCCCTCTCTTCTAGGTATTCAAGAATCAATGGCTCACCTAGAGGGTGAAATTGTGGAATAAAACCAAGAAAGCGGCGGACGAGAACTATGACCACCATAAGTTTATGTCGGCTGATTGCGAGCATCAATACTACCGGGACTTGGTAAACAAGAAGTTGTTTCTCGAAAGGGGAGTTGACTTAAGAAAGGTGCTTGAGTTGCTTCCATGATTTTATGAGCGGCTGGAGTCCACCAAGTGGATGTGCTTCACTCCCAAGCCATGTCAGGCTAATGAACAACTGGTTCGCAAATTTTATGCTAATTTGCTAGGCTAATGAACAAGTGGTTCGCGAATTTTATGCTAACTTGAAATGGTCGACTTCAACAATCCCTAGCTGAGGATCAGGGGTAGATTGGTAAGGTTTGGGGCGGAGGTAAAAAAATGAGCTTTATGGGTTGGAGAATCACTCTCTGGATCTAATGCGGGCCAGAGATACATGCTCGGATGACTGGTTGATTTGTCAAGTGTGTCCCCAGGTACAAAGGTTTCCTGGGAAAACAAAAAGAAAGGGGTGCAATCGACAGACTTTACAGCTGAGGCCAAGATGTGCGAGTGCATTATCAATTCACGAGTGTCCCCTTCTAGCAACATGAAATATTGTACTCACCATCGAGCATTGATGGTGGATTGTCTGATAGGAGGCGTTCCGGTGAATGTAGGCTATCATGTGTTGCGGGAGCTACAGGAGTACATAGATCAGGACAGACATAGTTTGATCTTTCCTTCCATGATTACAGAGTTATGCAGGCGGGCTGGGGTGGTGGATGACCCTACTGATCACATTGTCAATCATATCATACTGATTCATCCGTTGAGGGTTACCGGGGTTGGTAGTGCTTTGAAGTCTAAGTCTAAGAAAAAAAAGGCGGACACTAATGCATGCGAGTCTTCTTCGAAGACAGAGGGTCTTTGTGGTGCCATGAATCCGCAGTTGCAGTCTATCTAAGAGTTGGTGTCTCAACTCCCTAACGGCCATAAAGATGTCGGTGGTTCGGTCAGGCTTTCTTGGGATGAGGTGGCCAGGCATATGGGAGCCCAGACAGAGTTAGACCAGTCTAACAAGATGTTTGCCGAGTCGGTGGGTGAATTGGAGAAGTCTTACCGTGATATGGCTAAGGCACATGCTGAGCTCCGGGAGAATTTCAAGGAGCATAAAAGGAATAAGTCAGCTCACAAGCTTCTGGTGAAGGTTTGTAGAGGGGTCAAGGAAATTTACTCATGTGTTAACCCGAAGAAGGATATTTCAGTCAAGGTTGCTGATAACGGCGAGAGGTACTCCTTCCTGCCTGCAGATGATGAGGTTGATTTGGATGACTCTAGCGATGAGGATGAGACGCAGAGTTCGTCCCATGTTTCTTGATCTTCTTTTGGTTCTGTTCGTTTTTAAGATAATTTATTTTCATGTTATTTTCTAGGTTGAACTTTTAAACGATTGTACTCTTTCTTTCCTTGATCATTTTGGATGTTTGACTCTTGGTGCCCTTGCCGGGCCTTGTTATTCTAGGATTTCGCCCTCGTCGGGCTTTATGTTATGCACAATTTATGCTTGAACAAGTTGTGGATGATTGTTAGAATGCTGAAATATGGTAAATGTAAGTCACTAGTTCTGCCCAGTTGTTTCGCAGAGGCGACCCACCTTCCACGGGTGCGGGTCCACTTCCTCGTGACTTAGCTTGCACTCGCGAATCTTACACCAGGGACAGTTATCCGCTACTTCGGAAGAAATGAACACAAACATGCTTCCACTATTGCGGACCACGGTCGTTGAGGCGGTCTCAGAACAAGATTTTGGGATTCCGCATTTACAGCTCACTTAACGTCGGTGCGGCTCTGTAGATGCAGGGAAAACCTCATAGAACAGAACTTCAAACTTCTGTTATACTCAGAATTCACTCGATACTCTTTGGCACTATTTCGATAGACAATCCACTCTAATAGAGTGTCAGGATTAGATACCAACTGGAATCGACCAGATACCGATTTGAACAAAGTAGCACGAAAGAGTGAAAGAAGAAAAGATTTCCTAAATGTCTTATAGCACCTCAAGGATGGGTACGGACGTCTACGTACCTATCCAAGAGACTCTACCAACACTTTCCTTATACTCGTGAGGCCAGTGAACCTAGAGCTCTGATACCAACTTTATCACGATTCAAATCACAGGCATCTTGGTGGCACCTACACAATCTCCCCGGTAGTCGTACCAATCCCAAACAATCATACAAGAAGGTTAAGAACATGCGGAAGTTAACGAAATACAATGTATTATATATTTTCCATTTAAACGTCAATTCTAACCAATCCTTACAATACAACCTCCCCTACCCCCCCCCCCAAACCTAGTCTGACTTATACAAGGACCCAAGATTGCAAAATGACTAAAAATAGGACAACATTGCTTGAATGAATAGGGACAGTCAATCTGAGATGAAAACCAAGGCAACTAGAACGAGTGGTCTGCCTCAATCTTCCCGTGCTCTGAACTGCAACCTAAATAGGCCGAGTATTTGCATCCATGTAAAAGATGCATCAAGCATAGCATAATTACATAATGTACCCCCGTAGGCATCATAGGCCGACAACGATGGAAGATATTAAAATAGAGATAAATATCAAGTTGACACCAATTAATCCTACACTAAACAGTTTGATAACCAAGTCACATTATCCACATAATAGTTCACTGCATCAACAAGTCATTCTGTTTACCTAAAGAGCCATGGATTAGTTTAGAACACACCAATCACATAAGTCTTATCAATCAAGGGACCACCTAAATTACACAATAGTTCATAAATCAAATAACCACTCAATTCACAATAAGGTTCCTGAAACCTACTCAAGTCACTTAGAAGTTCATCAATAACAGAAATAAGCTAATTCACATAATGGTCTATTACCCACACCCCCGGTTAGATAACACATTCATTAAGTTAACGCTTAGTCCCTTAACCCTAATAATTTATAAGTGTTACGCAATTATAACTCTAAGGTTGAAAATACTTTATTTATACCTTATTATTCCCAGTCCTTATCCCTTAAATACGTCTACATACAGTTACATGCAACGTATATATTAGTTCGTTAGACTCTCTTCATATATCCTAAGTAATTACCATGATTTTTCCCTTTTTACTCAAGGAAGAATTTTCACACACATAAGATATGCAAGCAAAACCACACCACAACAACTCAACCCACCATGCCCAACTAACCCTTTACCAAGTAAATTAGTTAACCTTTATCAGCATACATACACACTTAGTTCCCTTAACATGCCATTTAAGCCCCATAAACTTAGGCAACAAATTGACAGCAAGTTCTTGGATTCACATGTAGTAATAAAGGGACCAAACATACGACGAATCAAGCCAAGTATGGAAGCCAACCCAGTCCAATAAAATCAAATAAACCAATTCATTTCTATCACAGTAATAAACCAAATTTCCAATATCTGTTACAAACACTTATCAAGCAGTATATAATCAATGAAATGATGTATGTATGATATGAATGCAATACATATGTCAGGTACCTTTTCCACTTCTCGTATACAAGCCTTCAAATTCTATGAACTACACACCCATGAGGGACCAATGAAGTACATATACGCCTCCAGAATTTCTCAATGGAGCCCAGCTCTTGGTCGAATAACTATTACAAGCGTGCAACCCATTCCTATGCATATAATCACCATCTCAATGTTGCCAATGATCTCATAAGTGTTTTTACCTTCCCGGTCTCTTAGACCAACAACCTTTTCATACCTCTCATATCAATACCATCAAAACTATGAGTGTATGAATGCAAATGAAAATTCAAGGAAAAAAATCAATATATAATAAGATGCACCCAAGTATAGAGATGAATATCACATATTTTCAAGAATTTAGCACACATAATCTAAGTGCAATCAGGATATCATATCGAAAGCATGTGTGATGAACAAACACAATAATAACAAATATGGCGACGAGCCCACATAATGGTGACAAGCCTAATCAACAGCAGCTGGAATCAGCTTAAGGTTGATTCCTCAATCACCCATCATCACAGTTTAACACTGGTACCCACTCAAATGTTCATCACAACCATTTGAGTGAAACCCCCAAACATACTTTCGATATGATATCCTGATTGCAATTAATATTTATAACTAATTACATACTTCTTAATATTTATAACTAATTACATAATTCTATCAGAGTCTAGTGAAAGGAAATCGAGGCCTACCTCGTTGCCGAGCGGGTGCCACGAACTCCTAATCCATGAAGTCCTTTAGATCGGTATCGGATGATTGTAACTCAATAAGCGCATAAATATCCTAAGTTACCATGTATTACAATCAACATATAAGGAACATCTCCATAGGAGTAACCGCTACACGACCCTGAGCCCACGAGGTTAAAAGAGGATTTTAGTAAGAAATTATTCCACAAGGCCAAAAAGGTAATCAATTTTAAAACTTGGGAAATTTATTAGTCAAGGTCTATAGTTTGATAATTTCATGCAAACATGGCTTATTTTACCTTAACATCCTTAACTTCATAAACTAGTAGATAGAGATATAATAGAGAGTTCATTCTCCAAACTATAATACTACTAGATGTAATTCCGTAACAAATCATACATAACAATAAGGTCCCTATCTTGGTAAGTTTTTATGCAATAATTCATATTGAAATATTTACAAGCCATAATCATGCTCCTACCCCATCAAGAAATTATAAAGCTTGACAAGGAAGTATTAATCAACTACTAGTCTCTAATAATGGGTTTAGAAGTTATCCAAGGGTGGGGGATGATTGGACCACTCCAAACTAAGGTCTCTAGTAAGCTCCTAGCTCCCATAGTTCACTTACCAAATTAGGGCTTCGAAATGGGGATAGATGGGTCTTCTTAGAATCTGAAACTGTCATGGCTGCCACTGCGACCCATCTTCCGCCAATGCAACCATGCATTGGCAGAAAGATGTCTGCCAGTGCGGACCTATTAAATCCTATGACCCCATGTAGGTGAGAAGATGAGGCCGCATGAGCGGCTCTGCACTTGCGATAAATATCTGCCTAATCGAACTTACTCGACTTTCTGTACCACCGCATCTGCAGACTGACCTTGCCGAAGCGGCCCCGTAGGTGCGGATGATCACTCGCCCAAGTGGATGTGCCCAGACCTGAAACGTATTCTCTCAACCACCTAACGTAGATCATAGCCATATCATGGCTCATCGGTCTATCCTTTTTACCATTAAGCACAAAATTACATTCAAGGATTCGCCCAACCTAATAATCGTCAAACAACATGAACTTACAGTGCAGTACCAGGATGTTTCGTCCATCCTAAATATTTCCAATCGTGAATTTAGAGTTGATAGTAGCGGGAAAATTTTTGAACAAGACGAAAAGGCAAAATGACCAAATGGATCGTTACACATTAGCATCCACTTTATACTGGGAGTTGTCTCTTACGATGACAAATTAGTGAATTTATCTCACTTATCCTAAGGCCATTAGCCAATTGCATAGAGAATTCGCATACCATTCGTCCTTACTCCTGCACCACAATGATATCATGTCGCCACTTCGCTTCACCTTTTATACCCTTATGAATTAACAGACTTAGCATACTCTGCGCTCCTATCAGATGAATATTTTACCATTTTAACATTTTGTCACCAAGCTCTAACCATTTGAATCCTCTCCAGTACAACTCAACTCTGTAAGATAGAAAGAAAACTTCATACGAACCTCATAACAAGTCCTATCACTTCTGACCTCATCACCAAGGATCACCTTTCACGGCCTTTTGTCTTATCAAAACCTCTTCACAAAATTACCATGGTATCTGTCCTCTCATATGACCAATTGATCTTCCCAAGTCTAAGCTTGTATTTAAAATGCCAATCTATGCACTCTTCCGTTACTGAATCATCTCCTCATTGTTGATACACTCGCGTCATAAGATTGTCGCAATCGATCTGAATGGCATTGAAGTATTCCCACATAAATCACACATCAAGTAAAGCATCCTTGACATGTCAAACCTCTTCAAGTGCAGTCCTCAAAGTCGTAACGCTTATTACTTAGTTACTTCGCTAACCATATGCATTAAAATCTCCAACTCCTTCCCCGTCAGTTGTTATACCATATATGCACCTTTTCGACCTTCGAGTAACTAATTGTTGAAGATATTGCAGTCATGTATTCCTTCATACCATCGCTCCTATTTTCTAGGGATATCACTAAACCAAATTATCTAAATCACCATCTCGCTCAACCGAGCCTTCAAATCATAGCTCCAATCCAAACTTAATCTTGCGTCCTAATCACGGTGACACATCTCATACTATACCACACAATGTCACATCCAGCCGCTCATAAGAAAATCCAAGAACATGTCCTTACTGTTGGTGAGATATTAAAACAAAGAATTTTAGACCTTAGACTGAAACACATACACATGATAAGGAATGAAAGAATGAAAGTTTCCTAAATGTCCTATAGCCTTTCAAAGATAGGTACGGAGCTCTTCGTACCGATCTGCAAGACTCTACTAGACACCACTCTTGTACTCATGAGACCAATGAACCTAGTACTCTGATAACAATTTGTCACGACCCAAAATTCTATTTGTGTCGTGAGGGCTGTTGACACCAAATTTTGGCTCAGTATATTTAAAAATAACGCCTCAGGAAGCCATAATTGTTAAAAAAAATACAAAATAGCACTTTACGCATTTTGCATTTTTCTGGCAATTTATCAATATCCTTATTTCTGGAATTTTATCAATATATTGTCATTTTTTAATTAATTTTCAAGAATCATTATTTTTCTGCACATGTATAGCATATTATTACAATTTTTGTGCAGTTAATAATCGTTTCATTTCACAACAAATACGTTTACACTTTAATCATATATACCTCATTTATGTTATGTAGTTGTATTTTAACACAGTTCGTCAACACAAGAAAAGTCGGAGCAGTTAATTTTAAAATACGAAGAGAAAATTCGATAAGTCAACGTCTTATGACCTTTTAAAAAGGTGGCATTTGAGATGACAAATTGGGGTCTTCATCCATTGGTTAATAGATCTTTATATTTTGGATAAATTGATGGTAGACTCATTGGGCAATACCTTAAGGAGTAAAGGGAGTCTCAATGGGACAAGAGGGGGAAGATTAATATTCATTGGATAAAATAAGGTATCAATTTGTTTCATAAAAGGAATGGAGGGGATAAAATTGATTATTATCTTCTCATATTCAACGTTCAGATCTCAAAAGCTCTTTTCTATGTGAACTCTAATGATTTGGGCTCCCATTTTCATTGTCTTCTCAAGGGATGAGCTCGCTGGAGCTCTGGCAGAGGAACCGCCATGACACAACCATCTCCACCACGCACAACCTTCCTTCCCCTCTCACTTCTGCTGCTCTGCCACATCATCTTTCTCTCCCCATCATATTTAACGCTGTCAAACCACACCACCGGCGAACCCCATCCATCTTTTCACTTTCTCATCACGGATCCTTTAGAAAACGGAGCTCCGGCAAGCTCCCCCCAGTCCTAACGCACTGCTCATCTCTCTCCCTCCACTCTGTCATCACTGCTCCGATGACCAACCACACCGCGAACACCGAAAAAGAATTCGATCTGCTTGTTCCTTTATATTTTTGGTGTCACTCCGGCGCTAGCCATTGAAGTGATGTCGAACAAACCATCTGGCCAGAGAAGCTGTCAATCCGGAGACATGCTTTTCTTTTTGTATTGCGATATATTTTTATATTCTTCTGCTCAATTTGCAATTAGCTCACCGGAAAACGAGCTCTGGTGACCTCTGTTTTAGTCATGGTTTCTCCATTTTGCTACTGTTACTATTTGGTATTCCTGTTTGGCTGTGGTTTGATGTCTCCGGTGACTTTGTTGTCGCTGACTGCTCTGTAACAGCAGCCCAAGAACTATTTTGGATTGTTTTACCCCTCGTATTATTTTGTTTAACTAATATTGAATAGATACTACAGTTGAATACTACAATAACATACCGTGAAATCCCACAACGTGATGTCTGGGAATGGTAGAGTGTACGCAAATCTTAGTTTTACCTTGGTAAGTAGAACGGTTGTTTCTGAGAGATCCTCGTTTCAAGACAAAACACAATCACAAGCAAAATAAGACAAATGAAGCTACTAAGTTATGATAGCGACTTCTGAAAAGAAGAAATAACTAATACATGTAAATAAGATAAATAAAATATATATAGCAACATAAATCAAACGACAATGGACTATAAAGCAATAATATGCCTACTAATATGGCACAGGTGCAACTCACATCCACGCCTGTCTCAAGGTCTCTCCCGTTACTAAACTTGCACTTCAAGTATTCTGTCTTGGCCTACTCAGCTTGAACCCTTTAGACTTCATTGTATATCTCCAAACTTTCATCTTAACGTTCACTCTGCTGTGAGTCTCGTCAATCAGGATTATGTCACCTGCGAATAACATACACCATGGCACCTTTCCTTGGATTTGTCACGTCAATCCATCCATCACCAAGGCAAATAGGAATGGGTTAAGAGTTGATCCCTGGTGCAGCCCCATCATCATTGGAAAGTGCTCTAAGTCTCCTCCTATTGGTTGTACCCTGGTCTTGGCTCCATCATACATATACTTGATTGCGCTAGTATACGCCACAGGTACACCTCTAACCTCCAAACATCTCCATAGAATCTCCCTAGGGACTTTGTCGTATGGCTTCTCGAGGTCGATGAAAATCATATGTTGGTTTCTCTTCCTCTTCTTATACTGCTCCACTAACCTCCTAATAAGATGAATGGCTTCTTTAGACAAACGCCCCGTCATGAATCCAAATTGATTCTCGAAGATAGACACGTCTCTTCTCACCCTCATCTCCATGACTCTTTCCCAAACTTTTATAGTGTGGCTTAGTAGCTTGATACCCCTATAGTTGGTTCAACTCTGGATATCACATTTGTTCTTGTACAAAGGAATCATTGTACTCCACCTCCATTCTTCAGGCATTCTCACCATCTTAAAAATGACGCTAAACAACTCCGTCAGTCACTCTAAATTTGCGCTGCCTGTGCTCTTTCAAAATTTAACTGGGATCTCATCAGGCCCGGTCGCTCACCCTGAACCTCATCAACCTTAATGCTTCCACAATACCCAAAATTTTGGTACCTACCATATTGCTCCAACATCTCCGAGCACAATGTCTCTATCTTCTTTTTCGTTCAAGGGTTTATGGAAGTAAGACTACCACCTCCGCCTAATATGTGCGTCCTCCACCAGTACTTTGTCGTCCTCGTCCTTGATGCACCTCACGTGATCCAAGTTCTGGGCCCTCCTCTCCCTCACCTTGACTAGTCCGTACAACTTCTTATCCCTATTTTTTCCCTATAATTCCACATACAGACGTTCAAAAGTCGCCATTTACACTGCAGTAACCGCTAGCTTTGCCTCCTTCCTCTCCATCTTATATAATTCCTTATTCGTCCACTTCTCCAACTCATCATTGCTTTCTACCAATTTTGCAAACGCTATTTTTTTCACTTCCACCTTCTCTTGAATTTTACCATTCCACAACCAGTCCTCTCGATGCCTACCACGGCTACCCCGCGATACCCCTAACACTTCTATAGCAACCTCCCGAATGCAACTGCCCGTCCTGTCCCACATACTGGTCACATCTCCACTACTCCCCCAAGCCCCCTTGGTCATCAACCTTTCCCCCATCTCATTTGCTAATATGGTCAAACTCCCTCTTTTGATTCGTAACCTATAATCCACAATCCTCCTCTTCTTCTCCATCTTGATTTCCAAATCCATCACCAAAAGCTTATGTCGGATTGTAAGATATTCTCTCGGAATAACCTTGCAGTCTTTACAAATACCGTTGTCAACCTTCCTAAGGACCAAAAAGTCTATCTGAGTCTTAGCCACCGAACTACGGAAAGTCACCAAATATTTCTCCTTCTTCAGGAACCTCGAATCGGCTATCACCATCCCAAAATCTCTAGCAAAGATACTACACTTGAATGGCCAATGAAAATAGATCTGTTGATTTTTGGGGCCTACACAGTGAAAAGATGGAAAAATAAAATATTTTAAGCTATGACAAAAGCCAAAGATAAAGAAAGACGAGAACGCAATAACTTTGTTATTCAGTGAAGTGACACGGTTAATCAACCGGCGTTCGCAAGCAGAACGGGTTTAGCCTCTAATAATTTAGTGCCATGGCATATACCTTCTGAGCCTACTCTATATCAAACGTATATACACATACATGCATTATTCATTCTTAATAAATATTATTTACTAACACTTTTACTAAGTGTTTATACAGGTATCCAGAGATTCATTCTGAAGACGACACTCGGAAGGAACTCAAAATTCTTCATTGAATCGTTGTTTGTATTTAATTTCACTTTATTAAACTATACAAAGAATAAACTCATAGTATAGTGGAAACTTTATATTCAGAATGTCGCGCATGAATATTTATTTACGTGCAGTCTTATGTGTTTAACTTGGTTTAAATACTTGGTTAATTAATTTACATTTTTGGCGTTTAGGTAAAAATATTAGTTCCTCCTTTAATTTACATTCTTTATATACACTTTTAATACATTCTTTACAATATTTATTTTAAAATTATTCTTTTATTTTTGTAAATAAATTACACTGTTTTTAGTCACAAAATGTATAAACCCGTCGGTAACCGCATTTGCGAATTTTTTAGGGTGTTTAACACCTTCCCCGAGGAATCATCAGAGCCCTTACCTTTTTTCTGGTTTTCAAAAATAAGGTTTCGTAATACTTTTTTCAAAACGGTTTCCTAATTTCGTAAAAATTATGTGGCAACTCTGTTTTCAAACAAAGAGTCAAGTTATTGATATGTTCTTACCGCAAGGAAAAAATGGATCATAACAAGGGCACTTACCCTAACCCGTAGGCGAGCCACTAACATCCAAACATAAAAACATGAATATAAATGTGGTAGTGAGGAATAACATAAGTATTGTCAAGCCTTAGTACTTAATACATAATTCTTGGAAAAAAAATATCAAAATCTTGTTGTCATGAGTACAGAGCTACTAACTGGAACACAAGTATGAAATGATTTATAATTCATTGTCTGAAATATAAAGGACAGAAAGGTAAAAAAATAACAAGAGGAAGAGTTCCAACGCTAGGATGGAATCTGCGGCTCACTCTGGAATCCTAAGAAAGATCCCCAAGCACCACTTCTGAACTCCTCAGCTAGCATCTGAATCAGTACCTGCACATAGAGTGCAGCAAGTATAAAGTGAGTACGTGAAGCACATGTATCCAACAACATCGTCGATCGACCCTAACTATAGCGATCGACCCTAAAATACACAACTTATAAGTATTACAATCATTTGACTAAAGATTTTCCACAATTAATCGAGTCATAAAATACTTCACTTTTCAAGGGTCATGCTAAAGTTTTCGCTTTGCCTCCATTAGAATAATTTTGGAAATAAGGTTCCACCCGATACCTAAATCAAGCATCTAAACCCACCAAGATTCCCTTTTTTCATCAAATAAGAAAGTTTACTCTAAGGATCCAACCTTTGCATACACTAAAGCACATAGGTTCATAAAAAATTGACCTCTACACTGTTTAAGGCATATATATATATATATATATATATATATATATATATATATATATATATATATATATAAGGATTCATACTTTCTATCTTTTAGAACATTCATTATTAAAAAGTCATTACAAAGTTTTCAATTTTACTAAAATGTAGCCAATTTACAACTACCGAACCCTGCCCGAACCCCGTTCAGGGCATCTAGTCCCATCAAGTCTCATAGTTCAATTATATCAAGAATAAGTTGTAAAGTTTCATTATTTCACCCACTAAGAGAAACATGATCATAAAGTCTACAGCTTCACATCACCGAGTACACATAGCATAAATTACACATCAGGAAGTATGAATGAAATGCAATGCAAATGATATGTATGCAATGCAATGGTCATATGTACCCGGTATACACACGCTCATGCAGTTTGTGTCACGTGAACCATTGGGGACTTATGAGGTCCATATACCCATCCGAAATTTCTCATCGGATCCCAGCTCTATGGTTGTAGTATCACCATCATCCAGAATTTCTCATCGAATCCCAACTCTATGGCTGTAGTATCATCATCAATCATCACTCTCGTACCATGCACCATATCCAATAACCGACTTTCAAGCCCATTTCATCAGTATCTCAATAGTTCAAATGCCAATAATAATGTGTATGAATGATATGGATATGTGTACACCATGCAACAACATAATCAATACAATCAGTATTATCAAATTCTTTTTAAGTATTTAGATGAGATGTAAAGTGATAAATACATGACAAGTCAAATCAAGATAGGCTATCGAACATAGCTATGAGCCCAAACAATCTGCAATCTACCAACCTAAGTGCATTTATGCACCACGCTCACGGCCGGAAGTCTAAACACATATTCTCTATCATATACAACATACTAGTTCCTTTAATTATCCTTTAAGTACACAAGTACCCATACAAGTGATCGTCACCTCACTAGTACGGGACCCAAATTTCTCATTACTCCCCTTAATTAGCACACCAACACATAAACGATGCATTAGAGTCTAGTAAATCTCAGCTTGCATGTTTCCAGCGTCGAAGAGTCACGCAACCGCCTTCCCCTTTCTCTGAGCTTCCTCACGAGTGAACTCTATTTAATTATGTTAACTAGATGAGATTACGAGTCTAATGGTACCCATATCGATATATAAAACTAGATTCTTCGAGTTAAGCTAAAAAGGAGACCCCGGACACACAAGGGTAGAATGGAAAATTGAAAGTAACATCACCTTACCCAACACCCATAAAATCCATATCTTAAATATTATAATCATCTAAATCCAATTGGATCCTCAATTGTAAGATTAGGCAAAAAAACCAAATTCCCGAATCCTAGAATTATCTCCAATTTCAAAAGGGTTTCTAATATGAAATTAACCAATTAAACATCATCCTCTAACATGAATTAACACTAGCTTACAATATTATAAACAACTAGTCGATAATCAATCGCCAAATCAATGATTCTTATTCTCTAATTCCCAATGATAGAACTATGTCATCATTTCCCCAATTAGATATTACACTAAGATAGGTAACTTAAATAATTAAACAATAATTATAACGATGAAATTATACCTCCAATAAAGAACCCAATTGAAATCCTCTATTGGCCGAGCTCTAATCCCAAGAGAAGGTATTTTGGGGAATGAAATTGTTTTATGGAATTTAACATTCTTATAAGAAACAACGATTCCACTTTGGCGGAATCGACTTCGCTGGCGCGAATGCGCTTCGGAAAAATAAGCCGCCAAGGCGAGGTCACTAAATCTTCCGAATATCCGCTGGGGCAAAAATGACTATGCAAAGGTGCACTCGCCTCTGCAAGAAAAGCATCCGTAGAAGCGGAAACCCAAACCTGAACAAAACATGCATCTGCGAGCCAACCTCCACATAGGCGGATATGCATAGGCGGACAAATTCTTGCTGTCGCAGACACTAGAAACCAGCAACAACCCAAACTTAGCCAAATTCTCCGTCAGACACCCGAAATACTTTTGGGACCTCCCGAATAGAAACCAAGCATGTATTCCTATCATAAGATACATTACGGGCCTGCTCGCGCACTCAGAATTCCTAAAAAAAGTCTTTAAGGCTCGGGTTTGACGGAAGTCAACCCGTAAGTTCTAATTTCACTATTTCACAACCAATCACCCAAACCGCATCCGGTTTCCTCGCGGAACCAAACCGAAGGCTCTACTAAGTCATAAATAGTATTCCGGATCTAATGGAACCAACGAAACTATAAAAGGAACGTGTTTACCCAAAAGTCAACTATGGATCAAACATCTTGTTCTCTTCATCTTTAAAACCTCAAAACTCACTAAAATTAATTTGAAATTATCTGATTCCCTCGATAACCGCGTCACCTATTCTCGCAAGTCATAAATACTAAGATAAAGCTACAACAAGGGTATTCTTAGAAAAAAAGTTCAAAAATTCAAAACAACTAAACGGGTCACTATAGTTGGAGACTTAAGCTCGGTGAGGAGGTGAATATTGAAGGTTTTCATCATTGCTTCACTTGGGTAATATTTCTATCCATTTTCATTTCAATATCATGATTATATACTAGAATCTATACTTCTTTGTTTGTTTGGGGTAAATTAAAGCTAGAGTTCATGACTAGTTAATAAGAGGCTTAAAACCTAAAATTGGAGGCTAAGTATTGATTCATATGCTTTGATATTGTTAATAAGAGTTGGTTAATGGGGTAGAATAATGTATTATAATGTTCAATTTGGCAATTGGTATCCACTTAGAATTGGGGAAAATCTAGGGTTTCTATCTTTTATGAAATTGGAAGCCCAAATGTGTTTAGCTTCCTAATTAACTTAGAGATATGACTCTATAGAGTGTTTTCATGATTTTAGAGTAATAAAGTTCCGGTTTTTATCCTTGTGTTCCTGGGAAGAAAGGAAAGATCCATTAGATAATGAACTATTGATCGATTTGGGAGTTGGACTTTTGGTTTCTTTGAAAGGCTAAGCCTTCGTAGGTGTATTAGATTACTTTATTAACGTAGAATTTATGTTTTAGACTACGACTAGTATGAGGCACTTTGCAAGGGCAAGACCTTGGCAGATGATTGAGGTTTGTGGCACCCACTTAACTCCGAGGTAGGCTACGATTTAATATTTTTTTACTCTAATAGAAGTACGTAGTTGTTATAAATATTGAGAGGTATTGAGCGTGTTGGGGGTCTCACCTTAGTAGCTGTGATGAGCACTTGAATGGGTACCGGCGTTGAACTATCTTAATGTGTGATTTGAGGAATCAGCCTTAGAGTTAGTTATGACTGCTATTATGTGGGCTTGTCTCCATTTATTGAGAATTATTGTGTTTAGTCATTACATATGCTTCTGATCTGAAAGACTGATTACATGAAATTACATGTTATTAAATTCTGAAGCATGTATTATTCATTTCCTACATTTGATTGCATCTCATACACCATGATTACTTGCCTTATTACTGTTGTATTCATATACTCATGGTTATTGTGATATTGAAAGTGGAGTGGTATGAAAATATCGTGGGTCCAATGAGACCGGAAAGGTAAGGATATTCTTATGAGATGGCTTGGAAACACTAAGATGATAATAATGATTTGATATGGCTCAATAAATGAGTCTTGGGCTCTAGTTAGAATCATGTGAATCCCGAGTGGCTAGGAGCGGAATATGGACGATGCGGCTCTCTCATATGTCAAATCTATATGGAAAAGCATATAGAGTGTGTATACCGGTTGATGAAAATGTACCTTGCATTGCATTCATATCATACATTCATACACATTTATTAGTTGAGATTTGTACTTGATTTGAATTGATTATCATGATAAGATGGATTCTTTTGAATGAACTTTCATGATTTCTGAGTTGTGCGTATTGAACCCTTTACGTGTATAAGGTGACTTAAGTGATTTACTGGATTGTGTAGAGTAGGATTATTTGAGAGTCAACTTGGTATTTATGTCAGTTACGTGTCTTCCATCGTTGTCGGCCTATGATGCTTACGGGGGTACGTTGTGTACTCATACTACACTTGGTGTATTCTTTATTTTGGATACAGATGCAGTGTCTTCTACGAGTTTCGAACTATATGGCTGAGTCCAGACTTGGAGATTTGAATGTTTGGGGTGAGCCTGCATTCTTCTCAGCATGTCATGGTGCTTTCTTTTACTTCTATTCTTATTTTATGATCGTGAGACAGATTCAGACTTTTAGACTTCTTTATTTCATAATTAGTGATCTTGTACTCATAGACTTGATTTTGGAATTGTAATAATTATAGATTCGGTTTCGGTTACTTCAAGTATTTTATAGCAAGACTACTTTATCATTAATTATCCTTATATTTTCGCTTATTCTTATATTTTATGTTATTGTTTGGGTTGTGATTCACCTACCGGTAGGAAAATGTAGGTGACATCACGAAGCCCTAAAGGGGTCGTGACATATATAATATATTGCATACAACGACACTTGTATGCTTTAGATCAATAAATTATGATAAATTCTCCCTTTATAATTGATTCAGGGCCAAAAACCAAATATTTCCATTTAATAACTTTTGATGTGTGGTATATGATTAATGAATCTTCTAGGATGCACACAGATGGAACCTCAAGAAAAATTAAAATGTATGATAGTTTCTATAACATAAGGGGGAGAGAATAAGCAGCTAAGAAGTATATTATATGTTACCATCAGTATGATCCTCATTCGAAAGATAATTCAAGTCATATGCTAGAAGCATTTACTGACTCAAAATAAATCTCATATTTCATCTGCAAATGCTCTTATTGAATGTCCCTAAATAATAGAGTCTACAGCATGCATAAAGTATGATAGGCCAATCAGTTTCAACTACAATAATTCTTGAAAAGGGTGAGAAGCAAATAACCAAAATGATAAAAATAAGGAAGAAATGTGCTCTTGAAGAACTTAAGACATAATACTTCATGAAACCTCATGAAAGGTTTAGGTACCTGAAAGTAATGAAGTGATGAGATCTCAGTAAGTTATGTCAAATGGCGAACCTTTTTATTCATCAACGATATCTTTGATACAATATAGCACACAAGTATTATAAAAGATTGTGAGGATCTGAACTCTACGTCTCTTAAAGCATGCTGACGTAAAAATAATTACCAAGTCAAATGATGCATCTTTGTAAGCGTAAATATTATTAGACCTGCAGTCCAGACATTAGAAGATGTCACGCCATGGATGTTGTCACAACCTATATGTCTTACTTGAAAATTTTATATGAAAATTTCTGAAGGATTCAAAATGCCTGAAGTATGTACAAGTTCTTGGAAAACTTGTTTATAATCCCTAAATGGATTAAATTAATCAATACTGATGTACTAGAATTGCCTTAATGAATGTTAATTGACGCATGATACAAAGGTGATTTTGTTTACCCTTGTCACTTTTTTATAATCAGAATATTTCATATTATTGTGCAAGTTGATGACTTGAATATTATCGAAGCTCTTAAAGAGTCTTCAAATGCAATAGATTATCTGCTGAAAGAAGTTGAAATGAGATAATTGAAATGAGCCGGAAGTATTATATCTTTGTGGAATTGATGCATTTATATATATTGTTATGACCATGAGCACGATATAGTTTTACTCCTATATGGAGATATTGAAGTAAGATGAACTGCATATTGTAAATCAAAGCCCTGACATGAATGTGTTTATCCTAACAAATATTGTGAAGTATTTGGATATATAGAGCATTCATCTCATCGATATTAAAATTTGATCTAGATATGTTATCTATTTTCATGACGGATTACTGTCATACCATGTTATTTTATATGACAAACAAATCATAGAAAGATAACAGCAGTTTATAAACCAAGACAAGAATGTACTTGACGTGATTCCAATAATATAATATTATATGGCGATGATACAACTCTATCTAAGGAATGAAGATGCAGATGTTCAACCAGTTCGTCAGATGATCATTTGAAAGATCTAATCACAGATGCTTTGCCAACCTCAAGATATGAAAAATTGGTATACAAGATCGGGGTATATCATCTTCAATAATTATGTGATATTTTAATCAAAGGGAGTAAATACACGTTGTTCTCTTTTTCTCTTAACCAAGAATTTGTCCCAATTGGATTTTCCTCGTAAGATTTTTAATGAGGCAGCTAGTAATGCTTATTACTAAATCTAGGTTTTTTTCTAGTAACATTTTAACGAGGCACATTATGAATACTAAAGGGGGGGGTGTTTATAAATACATTGTATTGTGGATGTTCATTTAAGTACTCCTCAATTTTCTGAATAATCTTGCAAACAAACAGGCAACTTGCAAGCAGCTCCCTGAAAAGCATTGCAGCAGCTATCTTAGATTTGCAATCAAGCAGGCAGCTTGCGAGTAGCTCAAGCAAGTAGCTTGTAAGTAGCTCAAGTAGGCAGCTTATCAACATTCTGAAAGTCACGAAGCAGCTTCCTGAAAAGCCGCGCTAACAACTTATTTTCTTTTAGAAATAGGAAATCAATTCAGTTCATTTGTACATCAATTTAAAGAGCAATAAAATATATCTCTCCCCCAATTTCTTTGAATATTTCTTGTTACTTTATATTTTATTGTTATTTTATAACATCTATAATTTTGTAGAGTAGAAAGATGACACTAGAAAACCCTTTTTAAGTTTTTAAGTTGAGAGCCTTACTTTGGGAGGAATGGAGTTCATTACTAATATTATTTTGAATAAGAAAATAATAGTACGTACAGTAAAAGTTAAAAGGACACAAAGTAAAGGGCCCACAATGCATGCTATCGTAAAGAAGAAGACAAGCGGAAAGTCATGATTCATGAACAACTTTAGTTTGAGTATTACGTGTTTGTTTTTCTGTTCGAGTTAGTACAGTCGTCAACTAAGCCGAATTTGATTAGTGACTTCTAGAATTTGCTCCACCATGTCCATTATTTTCACATTAGAATTGAGAACTAGAGAAGATATGTGAGAATTACAACTAAGCAAGCACACTAAGAATTTGAGAGTAGTGAGGACACTAGTTGTGTGTGGTTATAAAAACAGTGGAAAACAAATTTTGTGTTGATGCTAGAGTGGGAACCAAATCCAGGTGCGCACTAAAGGATTATTTGTGCACCCTATATCAATCAAGCACAACTATACAACTTTTGTGAATGAGGGTGTCAATCAAAATATATATATTCTGATATTATGGAGGGGAACAGGACCCCTTACTCTAGGGGTAGGTCCGCCTCTATAAGCAAGAGACAAGCTTACTTCTTTTTTTTTGTTAGTCGGGTTCAGATTCAACTCCTCATTTTAGGTTAACTTATAAATTAGGTTTGTTTCTAACTTTTGAGTTAGGCGAATCACGCGCTAGTGTTATTCCTTATTCATGGTGGTATATCCAAAGAATATTAATTGACTAAATCGAATTCATACTGGTTAAAATGTTAATTACGAGGGTTTTAGCATTTTCTAACGAGACAACTTTTACTTTTCGAACTTAAAATGTAATCTCTAATTAAAAATGCGAAAGGATTTCAACTACTACACCGCAATATTTTGAATAGGAACGAAAGCTTACTTTACTCATTGTCACTATAGTCTCAGCTTTTTGCACTAAAATAGAGTATACATTCACTATGTTTCAAACAAAGATTGGGGAATGATCAACATTCATGCACGGTTCCATGCAAAAATTATCATCATTTTTCAAACTTTGGAAATGTCAAAAGTTAAGTTCGGAACTAGCTTCTCAACAAAGGGAAGTATATGCTTTTTCTGTCTTGTCTTTCTGTATTATATTATGAAAACTAAAAGGAAACTAATATGTATTATTCTTTGTCTATCTTTTTGACAAAAGCGGATAGATAATATGTGAAGAAGCATGTCTTAACTTTTTAATTAGAATTCAAACTTTTTCACACTTACTGTTTAAAAAAACTATTACTCCAGTAGTTATTATCAAAGTCAATTAAAAACCCATTTGATATAAATAAAACATGTTACTTGATGCAAAAAGTTAAACTGTGAATATTTTTACATTGTCAATATATGAAATTTAAATCTTATTTTGTCTTAGCTTATGAGTCCCCTCATGCATAAAGATTATTTGAGAACCTATCTTATACAGAGGTGTATGTAGCGTTTCGGATTCATCTGAACCCAGTATTTTCATCGCGGATCATAAATTGATGTGTAAAATCCACGAAAATATAACAAATAGTATATATATAAGTCCATAACATTGACAATTCAATGAATTCAACATTTAAATCCTCAAAATGAAACCCATAAAACTTAAATTCGGGATCGACCTTTAATCTTATTCTTATATATGGGCTTGTTGGTCCCGGATACACCGGATACTAGGCCTATATACGCGCCGTCTAATTAATGCTGATGGCTTTAACAATAGGTAATAAATTCTCTAGATAGTAGCTAATTAATTTCCTATAACTACTAACTAGTTATTAGCATCAGTAAATAATGAGCCGCTTTTAGCTTTGATTTAAGTTACATGCATTTGATTAGTAAAAGTTTACACTACTTAAGTGTATTATATATTGTATAAGTAACTAGTCATAAAGTTTTGTCGATTACCAACTACCAATCACTATAAAATAGTTAATTCTAACTAGCTGATTTTCAATCAACAAATCATTTTCATTATCGGTGTATACAAATTAAAACCGGCGAGTACATTAACCTTATATAAATGAACTTAATTTGTATGCCCTTTAGTAGTTTTAGTTGAAGGGAGAACTCATAGGGGTGGTCTAGTTCACTTATTAGTTATATGGGTACTTAATGCAGGGATTAACAACAATAACAACACCATTATTGAAGATAATGATCAAGATTAGGCTAACAAACTTGATAATGATCCGAGATCATCATGTATAAGTACACTAGGATAGGGACTCTTGTTATAGTTATTTTAGAAGAGTTCTACAGTTAGTTTTATAGCCTACAATATAGGATCAATCTCTTGTATAAATAGATAGGTCTATTTAACTCTTATATATCATCAATATATCACTTTCTCGACATTGTTCTGTGTCATATTTTCATGGTATCAGAGCTTCTTTTAAGCTATTTCTGTTGCCAAAACTCAGTTACTTACTGCACAAAATAATTCCATTCATATCGCTTCCAACACTTTTTCAACAGCCTATTTTCATCACCTCATTGCTTCATGTCCTGTGAAGTTGAAGCCTTCAAACTATTTGATATGAAGAACATAAATGTTACAGCTTATCCAAGTGATGAGATTGAACTATCTCATTGAGGAAAATCCAGAAGCTATCAATGTTGAAGGCACCAGTGAAAGCAGTGATAAGGATAGTGGCAAAAGCAGTGACAAAAAGAGTGATACTACTGATGACTGGGCAAAAAAATGTGTTGTTAAGGAGTTGGATATCTGAGATAATGTCAGAAGAAAGTATGTATCTCATTGTGGGATGCACAACTGCAAAAAAAATATGGGAATTCTTAGAAGAAACTTTCTGCAAGCAACAAATGATAAGGAATTCCATGTGAAGCAACAGCTTCAAACCATCAAGCTTGGAAGAAGAACCATTGATGAGTATCTAAAGGAATTCAAAAGAATTTGTGATGGCTTGGCTGTCATACACAAGCATGTGGATGATGATAGCAAGGTAATTAACTTTGCAAGAAGTTTGGGTCCTAAGTACAAAACTTTTAGGATTGTGATGCTTGGCAAAGCACCTTATCCAACTCTGAGTCAGTTGGTTACTTCCCTAAGGGGTTTTGATCTCAGAGAGGATGAAGGAGATGATTCACAACAAGTAAATCAAAACATCGCATTTGCAGCACAAAGAACATACAACAACAACGATAGAGGAAATTTCTCAAACAAAAGAGGCAATATGAACTACAGCTCAACGGGAAGAGGCTTTAGGCCTGTTGGTCAAAACAATAACCAGAACTCTCAGGGATCTGGAAATGCTCCCAAAGGACAAGAAAGTTCAGGATCATCAGCATGTCAGATATATGGCAAGAATAATCATATTGCAATGAAGTGCTTCTACTGATAGGATTTTTCTTATCAAGCACCAGAAGACCTGCCTCAGGCCCTTGCTAATCTCAACATGAACAATCAAAATGGTGGAGATAATGCTCACTATATGGACTCTGGGACAATCACTCACATACCAACACTACAGGTAACTTATCTAATCTTAAATCTTATAATGGAAATGATAAAATTATAGTAGAAAATGGACAAGAATTAGATATCACACATGTTGGAAAAGGTACAATCTCTAGTTTAAGGATGAGTGAAGTACTTGTAGTTCCTAAACTCAAAAAGAAATTATTATCAGTAAGTAAAATTACTAGAGACAATTGTTGCTCCATTGAGTTTGACGAATCATCTTTTGTTGTAAAGGACAAGAGGACAGGTAAATAGATGGCCAAGGGTGCTAGAAAAGGAGATATATGTGTCTTGAAGGTGAACAACCAACTTGCTTTGAGTGCAACACAAACAAGAAAGAGTTCTGGTGACATTTGGTATGCCAGTCTTGAGCATCCAAATTCTAAGTCCTTAGAAGTACTTAGCAATAATAAGTGTATCAATATCACATGTTGAAATAAAACTCCCACAGTTTGTGTTAGTTAACAAATGTAAAAAGGTTGTAAACTACCATTCAAGTTGAGAAATAAAGTTGAGAATGAACCTTTGTTGAAAATTCACCGTGACTTGTGGGGTCTTGCTCCTGTTGAATCCTCACAACATATGAAATATTATGCCTTGTTTGTTGATGATCATAGTAGATATACATGGTTGTATATGTCCATTAAAGAGAAATCTTATTTCTTTGAAACATTTGTTAAATTTCATAAAATGGTTGAGAATCAGTTTTCAAAGAGTCAAGATTTTCAATGTGATGGAAGTGGTGAATTTTCAAGTTCTGAATTTTTTAAGTACTTAGAAAACTGGGGCATTATAAAACACATTTCATGTCCTCATACACCTGAGAAAAATGGAATTGCATTTAGAAAATATAGGCACGTAGTTAAAACTGGACTGACACTAATGTTGCATGCCAAACTACCTCTATATCTATGGACTGAAGAATTTCTCATGACAGTTTTCTTGATAAACAGGTTGCCCTCATCTATGCTTAAAAAGGAAACACTATTTCATAAACTATATGGTTCACACCCTAATTACAATAGTTTGAAAGTGTTTGGGTGCAGATGTTTCCCTTACTTGAAAGGAAAACACAAGTTTTGTCCCAAGTCATATCTATGTGTGTTCATTGGTCATAACAGCTTGCACAAAGGATATAGGTGTTACCATCCACCCATAAAGAAGGTCTTTGTATCAAGACATATTTTCTTTGATGAACTAACACTTACCTTTGTGTAAGAAAGCAAGACTGACAGTGCATCAAATGACTCTAGTCATATGGCCATATTTTTTGAAATTTTCTCATAATCGCAGGCTAAGCATGATTCAGCATATGATAATGTTGCAAGGAAAGTGTTGTTGGGACCTAATCAAACTGATGATGCTACATATGATACTACAGAGGGAGCTGATCATAATGATGTTACAGACACTCAAGTTGTTGATGTTGCACATGTCCAACCTATTGATGATGCTACAGATGATACTACAGAGGGAGCTGATCATACTGATGTTGCAGACATTCAAGTTGTTGATGTTGCACATGTCCAACCTATTGATGATGCAGCTGCTCAAACCATTGAGGTTGATCACAATGTTGATGGCACTACTGCTAAACCTTCTACAGAAATGCAGAATTCCAACACTGATGAATTGTTCTCATAAGTCTCTTCCTTATATGAAACACCACTTCAGTTCAGTGTGGAAGATCCAAGAGGATTGCAGTTACAAATGGACTGTCACACCTCTTTAATACTCAGGATCAATTTCCCTCAGCAACTCAACTCATTGTTCAAGATGAACCTGCTGCAACCACTGCTCAAAATCATCAAATGATCACCAGACTCAAAGCTAAGTCCCTTCCCATAACTAATACCTTTTTAACTGCTACAAAAAAAAAAAACATAACCTAAGTCCATAAAACAAGTTCTTAACTCCCATCACTGGTTTACTGCAATGCAAGAAAAATTAGAAGTCTTACACCAAAATGACACTTGGATCTTAGTCCCTAGAACTCCAACAATAAATTTAGTAGAGTCTAAGTGGGTGTTTAGGACAAAAATGTAACCAGATGGATCAATAGAAAGACACAAGACTAGTTGCTAAAGGGTACTCACAACTTGAAGGGATTGACTTTGAAGAAATTTTCAGTCCAATAGTTAAAGCGACAACCATTAGAGTCATCATGTCTGTTGTTGTTACTTTACATTGGTCCATTAGGCAACTAGATGTTAAGAATGTCTTTTTGCATGGTCATCTACAAGAAGAAGTCTATATGCATTAACCACCAGGTTTCATTGATCCAACTCATCCAAATCATGTTTCCTTCCTAAAGAAGGAACTCTATGGACTCAAACAAGCTCCTAGAGCTTGGTTTGAGAGGTTTAGCTTATTTTTACTTTATCTTGGCTTCAAATGCAGCAGGGCTGATTCCTCCTTATTTACTTTGCATAATACAGAAGGAACAATCTTACTTCTGCTATATATGGATGATATGATTGTGATAGAAAACAACTCAGGTCAGATAGGGGAAGTAGTGCAAAAGATGAGAGTTAAATTTACTATGAAGGATCTTGGACCGTTGAGTTTCTTCTTTGGGATTGAAGTAAGCTATTTTTCAGGAGGAATTCACTTAAATCAAAGAAAATATGCAAAGAATTTGCTTAGAAAAGTGGATATGGAAAATGTGAAAGCAGTGCATACTCCACTAGCTCAGAAACATGGGCTACAAGAAGCAGTTGGCAAAATCGTTGATCCATCAGTCTATAAAAGCATTGTGGGAAGTTTTCAGTATCTCACACTCACCAGATCAGACATCACTCATGTTGTGAATCTTGCAAGTCAATTCATTCAAAATTCAGACAACATGCATCTCCAGGCAGTAAAAAGAATATTGAGATATGTCAAAGGAACCATTAATCATGGATTAAGGATCATATCACAATTTTCCTTCATACTATATGGATTCTCAGATGCAGACTGTGCAGGATGTACCATAACAAGGAGGTCTAATGCTGGATATAATGTGTATCTTGGTGTAAATTGTGTGTCATGGTCATCAAGAAAGCAGAACACTGTTGCAAGATCAAGTGATGAAGCTGAGTATGGGACACTAGCAGCAACTGCAGTTGTGATTACTTGGATAAGCTATATCCTACAAGATATTAGGATGTATATCAAGACTGCTCCTATCATATTATGTGACAACTTGAGTGCTCTATACATGATTATAAATTCAGTAATGCATGCTAGAACTAAGCATGTAGAACTAGATTATCACTTTGTCAGAGAGAAAGTAGCTCAAGGACAACTAATCACTCAATTCGTTAGATCCAAAGACCAATTAGGAGATGTTCATACAAAAGCTCTTGGCAAGGACCAGTTTCAATTTTTTAGAGACAAACTAGGTGTGATAAACTCACCTCCCACTAGCTTGAGGGGAAGTGTTGAAGATAATGTTGAAGATAATGATCAAGATCAGGCTAACAAACCTAATAATGATCCGAGATCATCATGTATAAGTCCACTAGGATAGGGACTTTTTTTATAGTTATCTTAGAAGAGTTCTACACTTAGTTGTATAGCCTACAATATAGGATCAATCTCTTGTATAAATAGATAGATCTATGTAACTCTTATATATCATCAATATGTCACTTTCTCGACATTGTTCTGTGCCATATTTTCTCAAACATACCCAATGTAATTCCATAATAAAAAATATTATTTAGTGATTAATCATAAAAAAATTCTTATATATTAATAATTTAATTTAAAAGAATATTTTAATCAAATATATATATATAAATATGAATAAATTCTCACATAACTTAATGTGTTATTCAGTACCTCCAATCAAAAGATGCATTTAGCTATGCGTGCCTTGATTATTTTTTTGTTATGTGGCCAATCAAACAATATATATTATTTTATATTGGGATTAATTGCTCCAATCATGGGCAAATCTTGAGGGTCAGATAAGGAATTCATTAACTAAGTATTTTTATTCATACCATATATAGATATTAAGAAATTCACTAAATATTTATAAATATTAAATGTGATCAAGTTATAATTATAATATTAATAAGATAAGATCATTGTAAGAATATCATAGACTTGAAATCTTAAATCTGCCTCCCTAACTTTAATACCGTAACCAAACAACCCCTAAATAGTTTAGTGAGGGAATTATAAACTATATACCGGTTGACGTTGTCGCTCTTCGATCTCAGCAACCACATGTATATGTATGACTTCCTTTTTGACTTGTGAGTTGTGATGAAGTTGCTACGTAGAATTGTTCTTTGTAAGACTTCATCGAACGATTAGATTGACCAACGAAATATCTAACAAATGTTAACGGCAACACTTTCCCTTTAATAAATGCGCTAATATCTAGTTATTGGAAATAGAGGTTTCTCCACCGAAAATCAGTGAAACACTTGTTTTGGAATATAAAATATGTTTTTTATTTCATTTCCACTGAACCAGCTCACTGAAAAAACGTACGGTGGGAAACAGGTTCTCATTAAAATGCTGGGAAATTTTCTTTTCTCTGTTAAAATTAATACTACTATTTCTTCTTTTCTCACTGATTTAATTAAAATATATGTGGGAATAGCAACTGAACATTTTTCAGTAGAAAAATTAAGAAAATAGTTTTTTTTTAGTAGTGTCTTGACTAATTAATTGTACACCTATCATTTTCCAACAATATAAGTATCGAGAAATTCTATCTATCAAGAGGTCTCGAGTTCGAGCCTCCTTGAATACGGAGTCACCATTGTTAGGGAGTGCTTTGCCCCCAATGTGGGACTATCCGGCACGAATCCGGATTAGTCGGGCCTCAATGCGGGTACCGGACACCGAATGAAAAATCATAAAAAGAAAAGAAATTCTATCTATCAAAAACTAAATAAATAGAAAGAAATTACCGAAAAAGAATTCTTTTATTGAAATTTAAACCATAAGCTCAGCTTATAAGTTATAACCATAAAAGGCATTCACATTAGCCAAATACTAGAAAATATTGCACTTAACAGAACAAATTCTCTTATAGTCATTCTGAGATTAATAAAAGGCAAATAACTCAACACATTAATCAACACTAAAACGCCATTAAAAATTAATGCTATAATACACGTGTTTCAAGTGAATGGAAACGACAGCTTAGTCCCTACCTATAAAGCTTGATGAACCTCTCACCTTTCCATGCAAAAGAGGCGAACGATCACTAGAGATCGGGTAAGTACTTTTTTATTTTTAATTAAAATTTCTGAATTTACCATTTAAAATAGAATCATCTTTAATAGGGGGCATTTTATCCCCAAAATAAAAAAATTCAATTCAAACTTAAATTAGTCAAATCTCAAAACGAATAAAGAATATTAATGAAAATTATAAAATGAAACTATACCTTCAAACTTAATGGAAATTTACTATTCTGCAAGCTATAGCTTCTATTTAGGTAATTACCATTTCATTAATTCCATTATTTATGCAATATCAAGATAACTAAAGGAGGGTGGCACAAAAAGAAATTGTAATTTGGCTTAGATGGCACAGTTAATCTAATTTGTTAAAGGAGGGTGGCACAAAAAGAAATTGTAATTTGGCTTAGATGGCACAGTTAATCTAATTTGTTACTACTAAATTAGAATCACATTGACATAGATAAATCACTGAATCATAAACATGGTGCACTCTAATACATACTATCTGTTTTATAAACGCAAAAACATTAGTTTCCTCGTTGTTATAGTTAAAATTAGCTCCACCTATAGAAGTTCTGCAAAGTATAATCGATTTCAAACTTAAATATAAAGAGCAATTTTGCGGTAAGTTGATAATAAGTTGACAAATAATTTTAAGTAACTAGTTTAAAGTTACAAATTTCACTAAGAAAGCTTACTAGTTTGTAGATATTCTTTGTGTACCTTATAACATAAAAAATTATTTACACGTATATAACTATCTTAAACTCTTGATGAAATACTTAATTTGAGTAGGAATGTATGGGGAAATGTGAAGTAAAAGAAATACTCCTTCCGTTTCAATTTGTTTGTCTTACTTTTCTTAATCTGGTTCAAAGAGAATGTCACCTATATTTAGTACTCTTTCCATCCAACATGGCATATTTAAGACCATGAGATTTTAAAGGTATCTTGATACATTATACGCATCTTTAATTTAAGATCATAAAATTTAAAAATCTTATTTATTTCTTTAAACATCATGTCGAATCAAACTAAGACAAACAAATTAAAGCGTACTACGAAGTACATAATAGCTTTAAACTTAGAAAATTACACGAACATTTTTCATAGATGCACATGATAATACAACTCATTGAAAGAAAACCCCAACATTTTACATCATAAACTGGAAAAAAAAACAAATAAATAAAAAGCTTACATAAATCACTAGAGACTTACAGGCATCATCAAGATACCTTCATGTCCAACTTTAAAGATGAAGAAATTACTTTCTAGGTTCAAAATCCTTCCAATTACTTTCACTAGGTGGTCCAGTACTAGTTGAAGAATTCCCAAAATCCATTTGAAATCTTAGAAAATCTTCTTCTTGATTATGATAATAACTTGGTTGTTGTTGCTGCAATTCCAATGACATATTCGACGATACAAAATTACCTCCTGATGATGATGATTGTTGATGATATAAACTTGGTTCTGAAACCCCAAAATTCATCATATGATCAATATTATTAGTACTTCCACCGCGAAGTAATTGAGCGTAGTCATGAACATTAGGGAAATGTTGTTGAAACAAATTAGGCTGAATATTATTAATATTATTATTATTATTATTATTATTATTATTATTATTATTATTATTATTATTATTATTGTTATTATTATTATTATTAGTGGACATGGTAGAAAGGTAGTGCTGCTGATGATCCAATAATTGTTGATGATATGCGAATTGAGTATTTCCAGATTGAACTCGTTCGGGGAAATTGAGTTTTGCTTTGTTGCCTTTGAATCGAAGTGCAGCTTCATCATAAGCAAGTGCGGCAGCTTCAGCAGTATCGAATGTTCCCAGCCAAACTCTAGCTGCTTTCTTTGGGTCACGTATTTCGGCTGCCCATTTTCCCCATGGCCTTTGCCGCACTCCTCTATAGTGTCGTTTTCTCTGTTGGTTCCCTTTTCATACACAAACGAGTACTTTAATTTCTATATACTTCACAGTGTAAAAAAAAAAATTACGTGCAATTAAAGGTAACTATCCATAATCAATTTGTACCATGGAATATTGCGTAGATTGTATAAAAATTGATTTGCAATGATAATGGATATAAGATAAATTCATAACAAGAATGTTGATAATATGATTTAGTAAGAAAGGAAAAGAAATTAAACCATATTGTTGTTAAAAATAATATCCACCATGTGTAATATGTGTATGTTGTGCCCTAGAAAATTAGGTGGCGCACGCACAATAGGGTGGAAAAAAAAGGGGGGGGTAGGGGAGCTGAACCAGTAAACCTGACTATAAACGCGTTTTTCCTTTTTATATTTCTTTTCCTTTGCTTCGAAGAAATTACATGGGAAAAGTTAAAAGAACAAAATCGAGTTGTTTCAGCTAGGAAGATAGATATATGAAGAATATTTTCATTCTTATATATAAACAATACTAATACTAATACTAACAAGTTTATAACTTATAGAAGAATATACTTACAAGATTATAGTCACACATATAACCACGCAAAAAATACAACTTCGCTTAAGAAAAACAATTGCAAGTATAAAACGTACCACATAATAAAACATAGCTAAGCCCCTTTATTTTGTTAGTGAAGATCGATCTTAACAAAGATGCAAGAATATGTTGTTTTTTTTTTAATTAATTAACTAAAGAAAAAGAAGTACTGTGTGTCCAACTATAGATATATATGTAGTACCTTGTTCTTGAATTTGGTTTTGCAGATCTGTAGCTGGTTGAGCAAGTGTTAATGGATTAATTCCATGCACAGATGAAGAAGAAATATTGGTGTTGTTATTAGTAATGTTTGTGTTGCCAATAACTTGAGAGAGAACAGAAATCATAGCAGACATGTCATGCTGAGATCGAGCTGAGTAAATGGGGAAAATGTCTTCTTCAATGTCCTCTTTCTCCTCCGATTCATTGAATGAAAAGGGTCTCTTCCCATGCCCCATGCCTTCAATTATCAGTTCAAAGTGATGGTTAAACTGAAAAAAGTTATAAGCAACTATTTATTAGTTTGTAGTAGCTATGAAGAGAAATTAATTGAAGGACATAAACCAAATCTAAGAGGCCAAAAGGTGCAAGAACAAGTATGGATTAGTGAACAAGACAATAGAGGAAGGAAATGCTAGGGTTTATTACTATAACTATTTATACTGATGTGAACTCTTTTAAGTCTGTGTGGAAAGAATATATGTGGCCCATACTTTTTGGTAACGGTGGCTTTTTTTACTAATTTTGGATACCTATGCCATCTTTTATTGCTACTTTTTTTCTCCTATGGTCTAAAATATCTTCCTTTTTAATAGGTCTCAAACAAAAAAAAAATTATTTCATTCCTAATCAAAATGAATGTCACGTTTTTATATTTAAAAATAATTTAATTTGAAATCCTCATTTTATCTTTAATTAAATAATTTATAATTATATAAATATCACAAATTTTAGAAATTCTTATTTTCTTTTTACTTCGGATCCGGTCAAGCACAATATAGATTGGGACATGAGTATATATTATAGCATTAACTTATTTTGATATAGCACCCATTCGTTGATCAATATTACGTGATCAATCACTTGCCCAAATCCTTCATACATATATTTAACTTAGAGATACTCTATTGATAGATTTTATGTATATGTCAACAGTCAAATGAAATACTCATATATTAATTGATGGAAGAAAGAGGAAAAGAAATCAAATGAAGAATGATCAGATATTGGAATTCCAGTTTCTATAGTCCATAGTTTGACTGTATTTAATTAATATTACTCCAATAATCATGACAAAAGAAGTCCCCACGTTTTATTTTCAATAATTCGAATTTTTCCTATTTCTATATCTAAATATATAATCCGTGTGTCCACATAAAACCTTCAAGTTTTATTCAACTGTAGTGTATGAGAAATTAACTAGAGTAGAGAAAAGGAGTGGGAAATGATTAGCATATCTCCTCAATAAGTTCAGTTCATCATGTGATTACTTGTAAATATCGTAAAGTGATGTTTATCTGAATTTTGGAAAAAATATTTTGATAGAATATAGCACGGTATCGTGCTCCAATAGGATTAAGATTGTAATTAAACTAGTGTAAATCGTAATCATACTTATAGAAGAATATAACCCGGTACCGTGCTCAAATAGGATTATGATTGTAATTAAACTAGTGTACAAACTTACCATAGTTGTAGAATTCTTATACAAGTATGATTAGGATTTAGAAGTATAATATGAATAGGATATTTCATATTTGGAGATTGTAACTTGTATATATACCACATTCATTAATGAAAATAATCAAGGGATTATTTCTTTCATGGTATCAGAAGTCTAGGTCTAAAATACCTTCTCCCAAAAACACTTCTGCTCTTCTCGATTTCTACTTGGTTTTCGTGAACCGTTCCTCGGTTTCCGTGCACTTTTCCTCCTCTATTCCCAAATTTTCTTCCTAGTCCCTAATTCACCTATTGTTCTTTCATTATGTCTACGTCAAAGAACATATTTCATCCTGCCCTTATAGTTTCCAACATCAAGAACCACATCACTATTGTTCTTGAGATGGAAAACGCCTAATACGCGACGTGGGCGGAATTATTCAAAGTTCACGCACGCTCGCATCAAGTCCTCCATCACGTAATCCCCTCGGTAACTGGCGAGGCGAAGGTGCCTACCCCCGAGGATGATCCTACGTCATTGACAACCCTTGATGCTACCGTTCTCCAGTGGATTTATTCCACAATCTCTACAGACCTCTTGGAGATGATTATTGAACCCGACGCTACGGCGATGGCTACTTGGAATCGGGTGTATGATATATTCCAAAATAACAAAAAATTTCGTGCTATCACTCTTGAGCAGGAATTTTCCCATGTCAACATGGAAGATTTTCCTAACGTCTCGGCTTATTGTAGAAGGCTGAAAGAATTGGCGGACCAACTCCGCAACGTTGGTGCGACCGTTATCAATAATCTTCTTGTTCTTCAAATGGTTGCAGGCCTTTCTGAGGCCTATAATAGCATCGGAACAATACTTCATCAAAGTAATCTTCTGCCACCATTTTATCAGGCCCGAATCATGCTCACGTTCGAAGAGGTCAGTTTGGCTAAAAATGCGGCTACAGGAGCACATTCCGTCGTAATGATGACCATGTAAGACGATCCTCACACATTCTCCGAATATTCAGGCTAAAACCATAACCACGGTGGAGATAAAAAGGGTCAAAATTATAAAAATAATGGCATAAACGGCGGTGGCAATCGTGGTGGTAACGGCGGCGGAGGATGGAACAGTGGCAGCTACAGCAGTGGGCCTCGGAGTAGTGGGCCGCAGGACAACTGGCCCTAGCCATCGGGCCCTGGCAGTGGGGCTAGGCCAGTGGCCATTGGCCCAACATTATTCATAGATTTATGAACATCTCCCGTTTTAAGTTCTTTGGGCCATCGTTATTATGTCTTATTTTTGAATGATTATTCTAATTTTTGTGGACCTTTCCGTTATTCAAAAAGTCTCAAGTTTTTTTCACTTTTTTAAAATTTAGAGCATTCATCCGTACTCAATTCGAACGGAAAATTAAAAATATTCAATGTGATAATGGCAAGGAATACGATAATGGGTTGTTTCGGGAATTTTGTGATGTTAGTGGCATAGTTTTTCATTTTTCTTGTCCTCATACGTCCTCACAAAATGGGAAAGCCGAACGAAAAATTTGTACCATTAATAATATTGTTCGAACTTTATTAGCCCATGCTTCTGTACCCCTTTCTTTTGGCATCATGCACTACAAATGGCTACTTACCTCCTTAACGTACTTCCTACCACAGGATTAGCATATGAATCTCCCCTTAAAATTCTCTATAATAAGACTCATTTGTATTCACATCTTAGAGTCTTTGGGTGTTTATGCTATCCACTTTTTTCGTCAACTACAATTAATAAACTTCAAGCCCGTTCTACCGCTTGTGTGTTTTTTGGTTATCCATCTAATCATCGTGGTTACAAATGTTTTAATTTATCATCTAATAAAATTATAATTAGTCGTCATGTTCTTTTTTATGAAACCCAATTTCCGTTTGCTAAAGTGAGTAGTCCCGTGCCTAGTTTGTATAATTTTTTAGATGACGAGGTCTCACCATTTATCAGACTTGTCCCGTGACCAAAATACGCCAGCACGCACACTTCCTGATGGCCCACTCCAGTATCATCTTCCGCCCCTGCCCCAAATCCACCCAACTCTACTTCGAATCAAGGGCCCGTTAATCGTAGTCAAAGGGGTATTTTTAAACCAAAACAACATTTTAATCTTAATTCTAATGTCTTTAAATCCCACTACCATGTAACCCTGTGTCTGCACTATATGACCCAAATTGAAAAATGGCTATGACTGACGAATATAAAGCTCTTATTGAAATTAAGACGTGGAGTTAGTACCCCGTCCATCTAGTGTTAATATTATTCGGTCTATGTGGATTTTTAGTCATAAAGAAAATTCTGACTGTTCTTTTGAGAGGCATAAGGCTCGTCTTGTAGGTGATGGTAAAACTCAACAGGTTGGCATAGATTGTAGTGAGATGTTTAGTCTGATGGTCAAACCGGCTACCATTCGCACTGTTCTTAGTTTGGGTCTCTCAAAAGCATGGCTTATTCATCAGTTGGATGTAAAGAATATTTTCTTACACGGTGATCTTAAGGAGATAGTCTATATGCATCAGTCTTTGGGTTTTCGAGATCCCAATCACCCTCATCATGTCTGTTTGCTGAAGAAGTCCTTGTATGGGCTTAAGCAGGCCCCGCGGGCTTGGTATAAGAGGTTTGCAGATTATGTATCTACTATTGAGTTTTCTCACAGCCGGTCTGATCATTCTCTATTTATATATCATCGTGGTACTTCTCTAGCATACATTTTATTGTATTTAGATGATATTATATTAACTGCTTCATTTGATAATCTGCGCAAGTCTATCATGTCACTTCTCAGTTCTGAATTTGCAATGAAAGACTTGGGACCCTTGAGTTATTTCTTGGGCATTGCTGTCACACGTCACTCAGGTGGTCTATTTTTATCTCAAATGAAGTATATTGCAGAGATTATTGAGAGATGGTATGTCATCTTGTATGTCTACTTCCACTTTGATTTATACCAACCTGAAGCTGAGTACTATGTCAGGCACACCATACAAAGATCCCACCCATTATCGCAGTCTTGCAGGGGCACTTCAGTATCTTACTTTCACAAGACCTTATATTACTTATGCAATTTAGCAAGTGTGTTTATTCATGCATGACCCACGAATTGAGCATATGCATGCGCTCAAATGCATTATACGGTACATCCAGGGCACACTTGATTATGAATTGCATTTATATCATTCTTCCGTCTCTACTCTTGTGTCATCTTGTGTCATATACAGATGCTGATTGTGGTGGCTGTCATTATACCAGACACTCGACATCTGGTTATTGTATGTTTCTTGAAGATAACTTGATCTTGTGGTCTGCGAAATGTCATGCTACATTATCGCGATCCAGTGCATAGGCTGAGTATCGAGGCGTGGTTAATGTGGTATCTGAATCATGTTGGCTGCGTAATCTTTTATTAGAATTACACTTTTCTATTCAGAAAGATACCTTGGTCTATTGTGATAATGTTAGTGCAGTCTGTCTTTCTGGAAATCCGGTCCAACATCAGCGCACTATACATATCGAGATGGATATTCACTTTGTTCGCGAAAAGGTAGCTCGTGGACAAGTACACGTTTTACATGTGCCCTCCAGATACCAAATTCCTGACATATTTACGAAGGGCCTTCCCTCAGTTCTAATTGAAGATTTTAGGGACAGTCTCAGCGTACGACAACCGTCCGCTATGACTGCGGGGGTGTGATAGAATATAGCACAGTACCGTGCTCAAATAGGATTATGATTGTAATTAAATTAGTGTACAAACTTACCATAGTTGTAGAATTCTTATACAAGTATGATTAGGATTTAGAATTATAATATGAATAAGATTTTCCATAGTTGGAGTTTGTAACTTATATATATACCACATTCATTAATGAAAATAATCAAGAGATTATTTCTTTCATAATGCAAATTAAAGCGTGTATATAGCATTATCTTCTTTATGGGTAGGATCGGAGAGTATATATTGTTTTAGCATAATACATAAACAAGCCTTCAAACTTGACTTCAGCCGGCAAGTATATATCCTCCAACTTTAGGAGTGCACAATTAGGCATCTCAACTTATCTCCATTTTATCAGTTGAACCCTACAACTTACAAAATGATCATCTAGACACCTCTAAAATTTATGTGTCACATCAGTATTTGTGTTTATGTGTTCAACTTTATACAGTTGAGGTGCCTACTTATGCACATTCAAAATTGGAAGGTACACTTGCCAGCTGAGGCAAAATTTAAAGGTCTATTTATGTATTATTTTGTTGTTGAAACTTGAAAGATTTAAAATTGTAGTTTTATGGTTAAAGAAAATTAATTTCAACTACGAATTTATAATGTCATCACAGAAAAGCAAACAAGCTCATGTGTAAAAGAAAAAGAAAAATGATTTGATTAATAATATACATTACACTATTAATATTTATTTACTGTGTTTTTCAAGTTACCACATTAATAGCAATTGGAGGGTACTTGTTATTGTAAGTTATTGAAAGACAATGAATTATCAGACCTGCTGTGAGAAAACCCAATAGAAGAAACATAGTCTGCAAATCTCTTATATCAAGCCCGAGGGGCCTGCTTAAGCTCATACAAGGACTTCTACAATTATGGTAAGTGTACAATGCTAATTAATTATAAATAATATGGTACAAAACTAGTCTCCAAACTGTGATATACTTTCCATGTATATCACGGACGTATATCACGGTACTATGGTTTATCACACCCCCGCAGTCATAGCTGGCGGTCTTCGTACGCTGAGACTGTCCCTAAAATCTTCAAATAGAACCGAGGGAAAATCCTTCGTAAAGATGTCTGCAATTGGATACGTAGAAGTGATATGGCAGACGCGTACTTGTCCTCGAGCTACATTTTCGCGAACAAAGTATATATCCATATCGATGTGTTTAGTGCGCTGGTGTTGAACCGGATTACCAGAAAGATAGATGGCACTAACATTATCACAATAAACTAAGGTAGCTTTCTGAATGGGACAATGAAGTTCTAAGAGAAGATTACGTAACCAACATGATTCAGAGACCACATTGGCTACCACTCGATACTTGGCCTCCGCACTAGAGCGTGACAAGGTAGACTATCGCTTCGCAGACCAAGAGACCAAGTTAGTACCAAGAAACACGCAATAGCCAGACATAGAGCGTCTGGTATCTAGATAACCACCCCAATCAGCATCTATATATGAGACAAGTGTAGAAGCCGACGACGGATAAAGATGCAAGCCATAGTCAAGTGTTCCCTAGATGTAGCGGATAATGCATTTGAGCGCATTCATGGGCTCAACCCTAGGATCATGCATAAACAAACAGACCTGATGTACGTAATATATAATATCCGATCTCATGAAAGTAAGATACTGAAGAGCTCCGGCCAGACTACGATAGTGGGTAGGATCCTCGTAAGGTGAGCCAGGCGCAGCACCCAGCTTGGGTTTAGTATCAACTAGAGTGGAAGTAAATTTGCACGAGAACATACCAGCTCGCTCAATGATCTCAGCGACATACATCCTTTGTGATAAGAATAACCCACATACATGACGAGTGACAGCAATCCCCAAAAAGTAACTCAAGGGCCCCAAGTCTTTCATAGCAAACTCAGAACTGAGCATTGTCATGATAGACTTGCGCAAAGCATCAGAAGAGACAGTTAAGATAATATCATCCAAATATAATAGAATATAAGCCAGGGAAGTACCACAACGATATATGAACAATAAATTATCAGACCTGCTGTGAGAAAACCCAATAGAAGAAACATAGTCTGGAAATCTCTTATACCAAGCCCGAGGGGCCTGCTTTAGCCCATACAAGGACTTCTTCAATAAACAGACATGATGAAGATATTTGGGGTCTGGAAAACTTAAAGGCTGATGCATGTAAACGATCTCCTTAAGATCACCATGTAAGAAAGTATTCTTCACATCTAACTGATGAATGAGCCAGGCTTTTGAAAGATCCAGACTGAGAAGAGTGCGAATGGTAGCTAGTTTGACCACCAGACTAAATGTCTCACCACAATCCACTCCAACATATTGAGTCTTATCATCACCTACAAGACGAGCCTTATGTCTCGCAAAAGAACCATCAGAATTATCTTTATGAGTAAAAATCCACATAGACCGAATAATATTAACACCAGAAGGACGGGGCACCAACTTCCACGTCTTATTTTCAATAAGAGTATCATATTCGTCGGTCATAGCCAATTTCCAATTCGGGTCATTTAACGCAGACACTAGGTTATGGGTAGGGGGATTTAAGAACATTAGAATTAAGATTAAATTGTCCTTTTGGTTTAAAAATACCCCCATTGACTACGAGTGACCGGTTACTCTTTCTATTTCTAACCATCGGGGAGATTCATTCTAGATTATTCCAGCAAATAGTCGTCTTTCGGTAGCATAAAGGTCTGTGACTCGGGGGAGAATTGGGTGGATTTTGGGCAAAAAGCGGATGGATGACGGACTGGTCAGCAGGCAGTGGGCCTGCTCGCCCAACACGGGAAATTGAAGCAGTATCGAAAACAGACTCAGGGGCAAAACTGGGCTGGATATTTGGCTCAGTTGCTGGACCCGAGACTGGCGTGGTTGGCCCACTGGTAGATTAATCGGGACTGGAGGTCCAGCGGGCAGTGGGCCCACTGGCGAATATTGGGTGCAGGATAAGTCCAAGAGATGGTGGATAATATATGGGGAGACATCGTCATCTAAAAAATTATACGAACTAGGCCCGGGACGACTTACTTTAGCAAACGGAAATTGGGATTCATCAAAAATAATGTGGCGACTAATTATGATTTTATTAGATGATAAATCAAAACATTTATAACCACGATGATTGGATGGATAACCCAAAAATACACAAGGGGTAGAACGGGCTTGAAGTTTGTTAATAGTAGTTGACGGAAATAACGGATAACATAAGCACCCAAAGACTTTGAGATGTGAATACGAAGAAGTCTTATTATATAGATATTGAAGAGGGGATGAATATGTCAACCCTTTGGTAGGAAGTATGTTAAGAAGATACGTAGCCATTTGTAGAGCATGATGCCAAAAAGAAGGGGGTACGGAATCATGGACCAATAAGGTTCGGACAATATTATTAATGGTACAAATTTTTCATTCGGCTTTCCCATTTTGAGAGGACGTATGAGAACAAGAGAAACAAAAAACTATGTCATTATTGTTACAAAATTCCCGAAACACCCTATTATCAAATTCTTTGCCATTATCACATTGAATATTTTTTATTTCCCGGTCGAATTGGGTACGGATGAATGCTCTAAATTTTAAGAATGTGGAAAAAACTTGTGATTTTTTCGCTAATGGAAAGGTCCACAAAAAAATAGAATAATCATCCAAAAATATAACATAATAACGATGGCCCACGTAACTTAAAACGGGAGATGTCCATAAATTGCTATGAATAATATCAAATGGCATTAAAGTACGAGAAGTAGAGGCTACAAATGGTAATCTAACATGTTTTCCTAGAGCACAAGATTGACAAATTTGAGTACTACGCATACCCTTACAAGAAATAAAATTATTTTTATGTAACGACCCAGGGTGACCCAAATGTGCATGCCACAAAAAAGGAGCTAGAGCTGCAAAAGTATATGGCAAGGCTTGACTCGAGAGACCGGATGCAGGCGTGATAGGATAAAGATCTCCCCTAATATCACATCGAATGAGAGGAATCCTCATCTTGAAATCCTTCACAAAAAATCCAAAAGGATCAAAATCAACAGAAACCCAATTATCAGTGGTGAATTTATGGACAAACACCAAATTTTTAATTAAGTTAGGGGCATGAAGGGCATTTTTTAAGACAAGAGATGGATGGGGGAAGACAAAGTTTTATGACCGTAACCACGAATTGGAATTGAGTTGCCATTACCAACAATTATACCATGATTGTTGCTCAAATTGGAATAAGACGAGAGAGTACCTTGATCGGACGTCATGTGAGAAGTGGCACAGGTGTTCATGTACCAATTTGCGTCTGGAGGACTCAACCAAGTGTATGCATGGCGACTTCAATATTTGTAGGTGTCGGAATCAGAGTTGGGCTCGTTGCATGATGGAACTGTGGGGGCCTAGGCCCAAGCACACCGGCTTGCTACCCCGGCCCAACAAAGTTGCTAAAGTCATTGTTCCCGATCGAATTGGGCCTGAAGAACTGATGGTTGGCCCACTGTCCAGGGGTGGAAGATGCAGGGAAATAAGGTTCGTTGGGCCATTGGCCACCAGCCCAAGCCCACTGCTAAGGGGCCCATGGTTGGGACCAGTTAGCCTGAGGCCCACTGCCACCGTATCGGGGCCCACTGCCACTGTTCTGGCAGCCCCCACCACTGCTGGATCCACCACGATTGCCACCGCGATTTTTGCCATTATTTTTTTTATTTTTCTTGCATCCATTGTTAACACGGTTTTGGCCCGAATTATCATTAAAAACTTGAGAATTAAAGGAGGCAGTCATCATGACCACGAGACTAGCGCTAGTAGCCGCCTTTTTTGCCAAATCATTTTCTTCTAACGTGAGCATCGAACGGGCTTGATACAAAGGTGGAAGCGGATTACTTTGACGGATGAGAGTCCCCACGCCATTATATGCCTCAGATAGGCCTGCAACCATTTGTAGAACAAGGCGATTATTGGTAACGGGCGCTCCAACGTTAAGGAGTTGGTCTGCCAATTCCTTGAGCCATTTACAATAAGCGGAAACATTCAGAAAATCTTTCATGCGGACCTGGGAAAATTCCTGCTCAAGGGTGACAACGCGGGAATGTTGGTTATCCTGAAATATATCACGCAATCTATTCCATGTAGCCAAAGTCGTAGTGTTCGGCTCAATAATCATTTGTAAAAGGTCTGTAGAAATAGTGGAATAAATCTACTGAAGGACGATAGCATCAAGAGTAATCCACAATTGTGGATCCGCCGCGGGAGTAGGGGTAGCGGGAGGAACTATGTGATGGAGAACTTGATGGGAGATAGCGTGAATTTTGAACAACTCCGCCCACGTCACGTATGAGGAACTATGTGATGGAGAACTTGATGGGAGATAGCGTGAATTTTGAACAACTCCGCCCACGTCGCGTATTGGACGTTTTCTATCTCAAGAACAATAGGGATGTGGTTCTTGATGTTGGAAACAGTAAGGGTAAGATGAAATACATTCTTTGATGTAGACATAACGAAAGAACAATAGGGGATTTGAGGGATTTGGGAAGAAAACTTGGGAATAGAGGATGAATACTTAGCACGAAAACTGAGAGAAGGCTCGGAAATCGAGGTAGCTAAAAGCTTGGGAGAGAAGGAGGTATTGGAAACCTAGACTTCTTATACCATGAAAGAAATAATCCCTTCATTATTTTAATTAATGAATGAGTATATATACAATTTACAATTTTCATAATATGGAAAATCATATTCCTATTCTACTCACAAAACCCTATTCTATTTGTACAAGACTTCTACAATTATGGTAAGTGTACAATGCTAATTAATTACAAATAATATGGTACAAAACTAGTCTCCAAACCGTGATATACTTTCCATGTATATCACGGTAATATGGTTTATCAGTTATGTTAGTGTGATGGTATAATAAATTTATATGCACAAAAAGTTAAATGCATAATACATAAACATACTTTAAACTTGACCTTAGCTGACAAATATGCACTTTGAGTGTGCACTAGACATCTCAATTTATCTCTACTTTGTTAGTTGAATTCACAAAAAGTTAAAATTAAAGAAGAGATACACTTTAGCTAGAGAGAGAGAATCCCACCTTTTATATAAATTTCGAGTTTTTTCTTTCTTTTTTGCGTCCCCGTGACCGAGTGGTGGAAGAACCTAAGTCTACTTTTTCATTTCATGTTTTTTTCTTAAAAAAAAAAGACAAAGAAATAAAGAAAATAGCAATTAACCACCTTTTCGTATTCAAATGGCTATAGCCCTTATACCGTGAAGTGTTGAACAAATAAGCAATTCCTACTCGTAGGAATTTTTTTTTTCTTTTCGGATAAGTGCAATCGTAAGAAGACTTTTATCCTTTGAAAGATTCACACAAAGCTACAGGGGAAGCAGAACGTGAGCTTATCCATATATTGTTCCTTTCAAAAAAAAAATTAAGCATATTTGTCGTACATTGATGTATGAATTCTCGAAGAAGAAAAGAACGATACTTATCGTACGTTGATGGAAGAAAAGATTACGCAAATCGGATGGACTGCTTGATTCATGGGATTCACCAATGGATTTAAACTATACACACTAACAATGTAAGTTTCTATAAACCATCAGTGACAGCTAGTAATTAGTAATCATTTTTACCAAATTATCTATTACTAATACTCTTTCCGTCTCAACGTCTCAAAATACATACTTCTCATGTTTTTCATTTTAAAAGTCAATTTGACTAAATTTCAAAATTAAATTAAATTATATTAATTCAATATTTTAAAACTAAAATTTTGATATTCGTAGACTATACGAAAAATACTATAAGTTGCAATTTTCTCATATTAATATGATAAAAATATATAGCTCACAATATTGGTCAAAGTTCATATAGTACTCTTAAAAAACGTAATGTGACAAATATTTTGAAACAGAGAGAGTACTTATTATAGTGATTTGATATGAGCTATTCCACATGCTCTTTATTTTTTTTTCATGATTAGTTTCTACTGATAAAGCCTCAACACCCTAAGGAGTGGATATCTGGAACACCCGTTGATGACAAACCTATATGTTCCTCTACTTAAAAGTTTCAAGTACCATCTGTATAAGCTGCTCCTACTATGTTACGGTCTACATTTAAGCCAAATTATCTCTTACATGGTAACTGTACTTTTCCTATGACAATTTCAATTTTGACAACCTGGTTTTCAGTAATCCCAAAGTGCAATCAATATAACCTTAGCAAATGAAAAGCAACTCCAGTTTTGTTTGAACTGATGAGTAGCGCAAAATAAGTGTTTCATTCTCTATTTTGTACAGAAGAAAAGAAAATATGGAGCCATTTCCCTCGAGCCCTGAAAGCATAAAAACTTGACTAAGATGAAAGAACAGTTTATGCATGCTAAAAATAGACCGTATCTATCCATTGCTAGAACACACATACAAAAAACGGGAAATGTAGCACTAAAAACACTTTCTGAAGTTCAAAACTTTGGAGTCTATTAAAGACAATCCTATGTGCTAAGAGTGAGTTGGTTGTCTCCAAGCTTTCATCACAGACACCTTTACATGGAGTGGAATTGTGCACCCTTCAATAGCTTCTAAATCCACTCAAGAACTGTTTCAGCTGCCTGAATGCAGAATCAGGCCAAGCGCAAAGCTGATACTCATCAGAAAGCTGATACTCATCAGAATTTCCTTTCCGATTTCCTCTCATAATCATCTTTCCATATCATAGACCATGCCCATGAGATTCTTTTGGTCTAAGGCATCGAGACATAAGTTTCTCGTGACAAAATTCCCCAAACATATGGGAAAAATGACTGGGAATAGTAATGCTTCTCTCAGCACCTCAAATGATTTTGTGCAACCCAATGTTCAAATCAGAAGATATAGAAATGAGGAGTGGGACCGCATGATGCCAAATAGCTTTGAAGACTCGCTTCTGATGGGCTTTAATGGACTGAGAAGGTTTGTGTGAATTGTACCTTATGTCAAAAATGTGGATGACCGGATCAACCGACCCAGATGTTATGTACAAGCCATCTGGCGACCAAGCCTGATTTATAAGAGCAGACTGTGAGTCACTACTTTCTTGCTTCCACCCAAAGGCCTGAACCTCTGTCTGCCTCAATCTAAAATCAAATAAGCGAAGCTGTCTCTCTATAGTCCTGCATTAAAAAAACGCAGTCAAGAGAATTAGATAAAGCAAAATGCGACTATGCAAATATATTGCCTCAAAAGACACATTTGTGCTTAGATTCTATCTAGCGCAAGATAATGTTTCCAAGTGTACTAATATCACAAACAGAACGAATCAAGAATTCAAGATTAAAGAGGCTTCGTACTTTTCATAAAAAAAAGGAAAAAGAGATCATCACAATACAAGAATGAACATTGAGAACCTGCTCTAATGTCACCATGTATTCTCCCTAGAAGGCCAGAATCCCCTGCTTTTCGGAGGTTTCCTAGCATTCCTAAAGCAATCTGGGACGATCACGGTTTTGATCAATTTGTCCTGCTTCTCTTCACTAAGAATGGATCCATATTAAATGCCAGAAGAATTCACAGTATTAATAGATGCCTTTGCACCAATAGGTCTGAGATAAAAAGCTTGTCTAAAATGATTGAAGCCTTAAAGCAATATATCTTCCTTCTCCTCCATCTTAATTACACCAAATTCTCCTCAGACAACTTTTATTCCAGAATAATCTGGCTCTCGATTTAGTTCATAGCATCCCATTCTTTCCTTGCTTTGCATAGAATCCATTCAAATGATTGTTTAGACTGTTGATCCTGCTTCAACCAAGAGATCGCAACTCAGCCATTAAGATGATAGAACCATCCACATATATTACCATGGCCTCCCTCATTCTACCAACTGATCCCTTCAACCCCAAAGGTTGAAGATCTTATCACTGTCAAGGCTACTATATGACGAGTTTTTTTTCAGGATTGGTTCTTACTGTTCATTCCAAATTCAGGAAGTATTAAAAAAACAGATAAAGAACACAATATTGCTATTTAGTTTGGTTCCATTAGAAAACTTCAAATGTTTAAATATAAGCATGCTCATTCACGTGACTACATCAAAGCCAGAAGCATGTCTTATTTCTATTCTTACTAGCATATCTTTGCAGCAAAAAGAGAACTCCTGGTTCTTGTATTTAGTTCCAGTCTCAGCATTGGCATTGAATGGAAAATTTTCCCTCTATAGTTCAGAGATATAAAGCTCTTTGGCATTGGAACTTATGTTCCTTCAACAATTTAGGCCACTGCAGTGAGGATCTCAAATTACACATTTATGCAATGACTCAAAACAACCAAATACAGTACAACAACAACTACTACTATTACACCTCAATCCCAAGCAAATTGAGGTCGACACTCAAAACAACCAAATACACGACAGTATTAGATACTCCAATAAACTTATAACCAAATTATTTATGTTCATAAGTGCTACTCCCTCCGTCTCACATTACCTGTCGTGTTTCTCTTTTACACGCTCCGTAAGAAAACATTAATTACGAGGGGTTTTGACTATTTTACCCTTATTTATGTCTTAAGATATAATCTTTTTTCATTGAATATTTACTCTATTTATGTGTCATCACCCCATAATTGAAGTGTTTGTAGTCTTCAAGAACAATTAATACCAAGGATAAAATGGAAACAACTTTTTAAATTTTTGAACTTCTAAAATGACAAATAATTTGAGACAACTATTTTTAGAAATCCGACAAGATAATTTGAGACGGGAGGAGTATATCTTTTTTAAGTACTTAAGGAATAATTCAATAGAGTTTACAAGAGATTCTGGGGAAGTCTTTTGATACTGTATCCTCACGAGAATAAATATTTTTGCAGAGTGCACATTATTCTAAATAAAAGTAATTGCAATCATCATCATACCTAGTGAAATCCCAACGTGGGGTCTGGGGAGGGTAGAGTGTACGCAAACCTTACCAAGGTAGAGCGGTTGTTTCCGAAAGACCCTCGGCTCAAGACAAAGCATAAGCACAAGCAAAGCAAGAGAAACGGTCGGACCCGGACAAGAAATTTAAAGCAGTATGAAAATTATGGTAACAAAAGCGAATAAGCCATGATAGCGTATTCTGAAAAAAGAAACAGTAACTAACGCAGGTAAATAGGATAAACAAGGTACACTAAAGAACACATAGCAGCAGAACAGGGGACTATAAAGCAATAATGCGCCTACTAGTATGATAGGCTAAGCAGGCCTACAATAATAACACTACAACTACCAGTTTGTAGTTGCACTATTATAAGAAAAGAGGAACTTCTGCAGGAGAAAGGACAGGGAAAATAGCTATGAATCAGAATGTAAAAGCAACATAAAGATCATAGAAAGGCTGCATCGTAAACTTTACCCTGTCTGAACCATGAAGAGATTGAAGTCACAAGGATTAGGTAGAACACTCATGCATTTATTTTCTATTTGATGCTTGTATTCTGCTCTTTGAGCTAGCAAATCAAATCCAATGATCCGCTTGTCAGCTCCAGCAGACATCACAACTTTCTTATGCTGCAAACCGGCAACTCCCATCACTGCAGAAGAATGCATACTTCTATGCAATGCTTTAGGTTTCCATGAATTTTCTTCATCTTTATTGCTCCACATGATAACTGCATGATCACTACCACCAGTAACAAAATGGATATCTTCCCACGGAGTGAAGATTATATTGTTGATTATCCCTTTAACATGAGGCTTCTCCTCCAGGAAACGTACACGCTTTGTCTGTTGATACAAAGCACATGAGAACATAACAGGGATAAAGTCTACATTGCTCGGACTCTCCAAAAATATTACCGTACCCGTGTCGGATCCTTCAAAAAATACACTACTTCTGGAGGATCCGACACGCACCCGTCGGCATGTTTGAAGAGTCCAAGCAACATAAGTCATAAAATTAAAGTAATACTTGATGTGATCGGACACCTGATGTTCTTTGAAATACTACATATCTAAGCCTCAACAACTTCAGAAGCTGGAATATTTTTTTAATGCGAGATTAACTTTTATAGTGGAGACGACAAGGAAAACAACGCAAATGTAGTTAATAGACCTTAGTTCAAGGGGAACCTATGATTACGAGGGTTATCAGAAGCCTCTAATATGATGGTTGTCTGAAGAAAATGAAAAAGGAAAAAAAGATATTGAGCCTCATAGGATCATGATCATTAAATCCATATAAAAAAAACTTTGAAATGTTAAATCCATATAAAGTTACTTCCATGTGTACAGAATATTATGGATAAGAACATAATAAGAGAACAACTAACAATATAAGTACTTTCATGCTCTTTTATGAAGAAGTAACAACATAAGTACTTCAATCCTCTTTAAGGCTCAAAAGGAAAAACAATATAAGTACTTCAGTTTGTCAGGTTAAGGACCATAACTCAAGAAATCAGAGGACTTCATCATCCTATCCTACGGCTGTCCATCAGAAAGACCTATGATCTGGGTCTCATATGTCCATTAACCCACTACGATAAACGTTTGCATACACTTCTATGCAAAAATTCAGTAAGTGAAAGCGGACTAATATACTGTTCTGTCTGTAATGAAATCATAATGCAACTCAATGCAGAGGCCTTAGCACATGCCACACATGTACACATGCTGTTTCATTCAAGTAGGTCTACAGCCCTATGAGCTTTGCCATATAATTTCGGGCCTTTACCTCTTTTCCTTTGTTAAGATTCAAGATTGAAATTTGAGAATCCCCGCCATCAGCACTATAAACAGAAAAAATACTGTTGCCTTCTGGATGCCAGGCTACATCTTCTGGCCATCTCCTCTGCTTGGATGAAAGGCAATCAGTGGAACTAAGAATATTAGCAGTTGACCTGATTATCAAAAGAAAAAAAAGAAAATAGGTAACTCAAATCATTAGAACACAAACATATGGTAGAACAATAAAATAAGCATTTAAAAGTTATTTCTGCCTGAAGTAGGATTGCCTTCAAAAATATAGTCTCACAAAGGAAAGAGATACTGATACAGCTAAGGAAGTGGACTTTTCGAAGTTCTGACATACCCTCTGCCATGTACCTGCCACAAGTTGACAACCCCATCCAACGCACTGCATATTCAAGGGTAACCTAAATTAGCATTCAGGAAAAACTAAAGCTATATGCAAACCCCATTTGCTTCATTCTATGCCAGATGCTATCAAAAGCCAAGGAAAGAACAAAAAATACGACTAAACTGGGCCTTAGTCAAGAGAAATTGAAGTGAAGTGGATATTACGTCAAGGAAAAGAAATCAGCTAGTGTCTTAACAAATTAAAAGATATTATCAGCAGGAAAGACAGACTGCAGAGTAGGTACACCAAATAAGGAAAGTAGTTCTTGTTTTCAAACTCTAGAAAATCCCGCTACCTGAACCACTTTCCTAAAGTCTGTTTTCTTCATAGATAGCACTCATTAGTTCGGATTGGGTAGCGTGAAGAGGATATAGCTAATACAAGAAGAAAGTCTAGCCGGAATAAACTTTTTTACCTAAGCAATAAACTACATGAAAGCAAGCAGAAGAAGCGGAGAGGTACTTGAGTGTCGGAAGAATCAGAAACAGACTCGAAAACCCTCAAGGCACTTGTACGCTATCAGTAAGCGTTTAGACGCGGCTCGAATGCCTTTATGCTCTAGGCTGTGTTAAGCATGCCTCTTTGACAGAAAACAACTCTTTTTCCATGAAAACAGTGATGGTCTCCAAGATTTCTTCTTATTGAGGAACTCAAATAATAGCTTCGGGATGAACACTTCAGATTGACCGCAGGATCTAAATCATGTACCGTAAAAGTGGAAGCTCTACTAAGTTAAAGATGCAATCATCAATGAATCTACATGATAACATCTTGCTTTCCTAAAAATGCTATGTCGAAAACTGCAGCTAAGCTCAAGCATAAATCCCCATAGAGAGGGCGGGAAAAGGAAAGGGACAAGCTTTTTCACTAAGTGTGTCCATTGCCATATCATTGACAACTCTAGAAGCAAGGAATGAAATGCGTCGATAATCAACATTTTCATTTAGCATGAGTGCATGACCTTCACAGACTCTTAAGCACTGTGTAAGTCTTTAAGGAAAAAAATTACCTGCTTGCAAAAAGTTGATCATTTGTAGGGCACGAAATAATTGTTCTCAGCTTTCTCTTGTGTTGACTAGATATGACACACGACGTCTGGCAGCGTATCATGCTTGCTGAAGAGTAGCTGCCTATCAATGGTATCAGCTCTCTATGCTCTTTCTGCTCTGTATTTAGAAAGTCGTCAAAAACAAAAACTCGTCAGTTGGTAAATTTCATATCCAAAAGGCTTTTGCCCTACATGCTACTACCAGAACATTTCGCGATATAACTACAATATTACCAAACTTCCTTTTTGTTCCTTTAGGCTGAATTTCAGAAGCTTCCTTCTCAGGTGTTCTGTGACTTTTATCTTCTTTTAACCTTGCCGTACTAGTAACATGAGCAAACCCTGATCCACCAGCCTGCGAATCAGAAGCACTTGAGATTTTAGGACCAGATTCCATCATCTTCAAAGGTTGAGATACTCTTGGTTTCACATCGGGAATGACAAGTGGTGGTTTCCCCTGGGGCACACTACGAGAATTATATTCATTTTTCTGGAAAGGGCTTGCCATTTTCCGATCTGGCCCTGGAGATTTCCTAAGCGGAGGATTGCTGTCTTGTCTACGTTGTTTAGATTCAGACAAACTATGAGAAGAGCCCTCATTTATCTGAATGGGACTTGTCGATCTTCTTTTGCCTGTCACTGGACTTGTCCTGTTCCCATGGGAGCTTGTGGATGCTGCTATGTTCTCTCGGCCCCGAATACGAGCTAATTTCACCTGTGTCTCCTCTAGCCTCTTTTCTGCTTGATCAAACTGCACAACTCATCCAAAGGAGGAGAAAATGGGAATGTCAATTTTTCTCCAAAAAGTACAAGAATGACTCTTCAAAGAAAAAAATTCCATCTAATATGAAAAGTAAATCATCCTCGAGGTTGCAGCTAACATTCCATACATCGTGCTGAATTTTACGCTTCAGTGAACTGCAAATTAAATATGAAAATGAACTGCCACTCTACAAGCAATTCTCTGGCGCTATAATAACTTTAGTTCCTATATGGGTCTCTTGCAAAAGGCACAAGATAAATGAAAGCTTTTTACTCATCCAATTTATGCTTAGATATGTGTGTCAATGCGTGTAAGGAAACCGTAGTAAAAAGGTACCATGCAAGAAGGAAGTATGGAACTGCCAAAAACAGGAGCGAAAGACAAACACCCCAGAATGCAGCATTCACGTATAAAGAGTCAACACAGTTGATAGACATGCCACCGCAGTTACCACACATAAACAACTATAGTATTCAAAACAGACAGCTCATACTCCATTAAAAATCCTCAAAATGTCACCATTTGCCTCAAATGTTGCATTAGGTCACATGTTTACTACTGACATCAACGTAAAGTTGAAGAAACTGCTTTTTTTTTAATCAACATGTTTGTAAAGACAGAAGAAAGAAGTGATTTGGGAATGAATTGCTTGATGTTCCGTCAAGCATGCTCAGATTTAAATAGTGGTTACAGGAAATACAAAAAAAAGGAAAAGAAAGTACCTCATATTCCTAATTACACGATTACAGCCTACATGGATCTTAAACCTTTTCCATATTTACTAGGTACGGATTCTTGCTATACTTATTATTTCCTAATATTGACACTTTTAACAAAGTTGAGGAGACTACTACATCTGACAACCACTAAATGTTGCTTCAATTCTCCCCTAATATCTACTTGAACTTGGGAACGAAAGAAAGTGTATGAACAGTTTTTAGGTTTTTTAAATATAATATCTAGCAATTGCACCTTATCTTTACTGGAACACTTGTTACCAATGGGAAGACAAAACAACCAACTAACGAGTGTAATAACATGTTGTATAACTATAAACCCTTACCATTGAAACATCCAGCTGAAAAGTGTATCTAAATGTCGTATTAACCCCAAAGGGAAAGGACAAAAACAAACACGACAATTATCTTTTTACCTAATTATAGTCCTTGCTGAGGATATGCTTTCCACCTTAGCAAAGTTGCCATATTTTTCACAAGGTTAACTTGTCCACTTGAAAAATGTGATACGAATGGATTCTTAAAATTAGATCACAAATTCAATGCAAACAGATTTAACAAATTTGTGAGAATACAATCAAAGCTAAATGTACAAGTCTTGCAACAGTCCAAAAATAACTTTCCCAATATCAGCGCCCAAGGAAAATATATTTCCAATTGACTGGATATGATACAACAAATTTATTTGCAAATCATCCCATAATGAAAATCCAATAGGCTGTTATGGAAAGTAGGTAGCTTCCAGAAAAAATAAAGGGTACAAGCTTTAAACTCTCTCTTTGAGCTTCAAGAAACAGTAAAATTTAAAAGGTAAAGATGGGGAATGTCATTAATGCTCCGAAATTAAGAGAAATACTTTGTAATAAACAAACACGTAATCCATGCCTACGTAAAAAGTGAGTCGTCTCCCAGTTTCAGTCCCACATTCAAAGCACATCCTTAGTGAATTAAATGCTAGCCTGTGTAAGTTGAGAGGTAACTATAAAAAAAGTAAAAAGGTACATAAATCTCTCTAAAAGCTATTCTGAGGTCCAATAACCTTAGCTCCAAGATGGGTCTCTCACAGTCACTACATAAATAAAAGTTTTTTACTCATTAATCATTTAATTGAATGTTTGCGTATGTGTCTCAGTGCGTAAATTGTAACAGTATGAAAAGGTATCACTGATCCTTCTCAGCGATAGGGAAACTTGCAACTGCCAAAAATGGGGAGAGAAAGAACAAAGACTCCACAATTCACATTCATGTATCTTTGTCGGCAAAACTATTGGATGTGCCAGCACATTACTGCACAGATTAATGACTAAAGTATCCAAAATAACAGCAGGCTCATTTTCCAGTTAACGTCCTCAAATGTCATTGTTTTCCTTAAAGGTGTGTTGGTTCACATAATATCACCGAAATGAACTGTACTCCATTGCATCTGATTAAGTGTCATAGAGACTGTTACGTGTTGTTACTACTAAACATTACCTCGATTCTTTATCCTCAAAAGTCCTTATACCAAGAAACTAACTTAAAAAGGTCGGGAAAGTTTCCAGATGTTGCAAATATAGTATCTCTCAATTGGACCTATTTTACTGAACCACTTTGTTACCAAGGGAAGACGAGACGTCCAATTAATGAGTGTATTAGCGTGCCTATTAAACCCCAAAAGGAGAAGACACAAACAAAAACGACAGCTAAGATTTTACCCTAATGATAGTCTTTATCGAATATATGCTCTCCACCTTATCGAAATCATGTTGCACACTACAATAAATTCAAAACCCCGTTAAGCAGGGATTCTTAATATCAGATCACAAATGCAATCCAATGAATAATACACTAACTCAGACTCGAGAAATTAGTGGGAATCAAGCAACTTTAATGAACCAACCTTCTCACAATCCAACTCATAACATTCCCAATACTCGCTCCCGAATAGAAAAAGGCAACTTTCTTCCTATTAAGGTCTGTTATCGACGCACATTTATTTGCAAATCCGTACACTTAATGAAAAATTCAATAGGCCACTATGGGAAGTATTAAACTTCAAGAGACACTAAAAGCTACATGCTTTACACCCTTTCTCTTGAATGTTTGGCACCAACCAACAGTTTGGTGTAGAAAAACTTAAATAACATAAGGAAATGTAACCAAGGTTTATTGGAAAAAGTAACCCCGAAGATTTGGGACTTCGCAGTGACCATTGAATAAGTTTCTTCGGCTTGAGTTGGGTTAAAAGCACGAAATGTATTTGCACCATCAATGTCTTCAAATATAGTATTTTCTACAGTAGCACCACGAATGGCGCATAGCAAAGGTAGTACTACTACAGCAGGTGCTATCAATCGCACTGTTCTTGATTCGACTATAGTTCAGTGTTGTCAGAGGCGCTCTTTTAAGCCCTGAAGAGAGGCATAAAACATGTTGAGAGCTTCGCCTCATTTTATGGGCTCTTCAGTGTCGTCATCAAGGCTCTTAAGCATACTTTTCCTTGCCAATGAGTGTAGTCTTGAAGATGCGACACTAAACAATCCACATTTCACTTTATTGTAATTTTATTTCAATTTCTTTGTCCATATAGTATTTGTTATACATGCTTATGATTATTAATCTTGGACTACACATACATGTATTTTTTTTCCCTCATTAAAGCCCCAAAAGACCTTAGAGCTTTTTTGCGCGTTTCACTTTTGATAACGCTGCTATAATTTACAGCTAATTAATTTCAAACATGTGTGTGTGTGTGTGTGCGTGTTTCCAAGCTAGAATAACAACCTTGGAAACAAAAGTTGCAATAAATTTCTACACATATGTCTAAACCTTGATAGGTAAAGTTCCTGCTCGTCGGTGGATTAGGTGGCTCGAATACCATGTTACTAAGTTCAGTAACAATTGAAATCAATGACTTAAAAATAGTGGATCCACGGAACTAGACATAATAATAATAATAAAAGGGGGAAAAGTAAGTAAAAAACCAGAGATTTATAATAAGTGAGGCGTTGACGAAGATGATCGACTTCCTTAGCACGGTGTTCAATGAGAGCAACAAGTGCTTCTTCTTGCTCTATTCTATTCTGCTCTTCCATTCCTTTCCAATTCGTATTCACTATTTCAATTTTAGGCTTCTTCGTAACCGTACCGGAGGAGGTGTATGTGTTTTTTGGTTTGTTCATATAATAAATATAGTAGGTGGAAATTGTTTTGTTGCTAATAAGGGAATTAAAATGTCTCAAACAAGTAATATTATCTATTAGCGAATATTCTCCGTATATTTTGTAATTATGATAGATGTATATTTAAGGTAACTTAGGATTCTAATTGTATTAGGAATAACTTTTGTAAGCTAAGTTAGGATTCGTACCATATTATGAATCAACATTGTACAGCTATATATATTGTGAATAATGAAAGGAATCTCGAAGAAAAATTATTCTATCTTTCATGGTATCAAGAGCCTAAAACCTAAACCCTACTCTTCTCCTTCATCTCTCTCTTTTCTCGGCCAAACCAGAAATTTCTCGGCCAGAAATTTCCCTTCAACAATGTCTTCCCCCACAAGTTTTGGTTCATCCACTGGCATACTTGACAACCCCTCTCAACGTTCAGTATCTTCTTTTCATCCAGCATTCGTCATTAACAACATCAAAAATTTTATCCCTATAATTATTAACCAAGAAGACTGTCAATATTCCATGTGGATGGAACTATTCTACATTCATACATGTGCATACAACGTGCTCGATCATATTGACGAATCTGTTCCTCGTCCCACCAATGTTACAGACTCAATCTGGCGTCGTCTCGACGCAATCGTCAAACAATGGATCTACGGCACTATCTCCAAAGACCTGTTGTGCACTATCATGAAAACAGGTGCTACGGCATGTGAACTTTGGGTCCGGCTAGAAGAAATCTTTCAGGACCCGTCTCGAGAATTTTAACAACATGTCTGAATATTGTAAGCAACTGAAACTCATAACCGATCAATTATCCAACATCGGGACTTCTGTTTCAAAAACCAAGATGGTGCTTCAACTTGTTGCTGGTTTACCGAAAGGTGAATATGACACACTCGCAACAATGATTCAACAAGCCGACCCTCTCCCAAGTTTCAACAAGGCACGTTCACAACTATTGTTGGAAGAAACTCGACGTGCTAAACAAGAGGAGCATAATCAAAATGCGCTAGCCATTGACGGTATGGCCACACCGGCAACCAACACCACCCTGTCACCATCGCAACAGCAACAGCAGCAGCAGTCCAGTGGCGGAGGTCGTGGCGGCAGAGGTCGCAACAACAAAGGCAGGGGCCGCGGCAAGGGCCAACGCAACTGGATGGATCGGCGCCTAGTCCCGCAGCCTCACGACTTCAGCTGGTCGATAAAGAATGGGTGGCCCAACCAAAGAATCGACCTCGCCTGCAAGCCCATACCCGACTGCAGGGGCCCAATTCCAGCAGCCTTGGTCGACTGGCCTCGTGGGCCCTTCCCCAGCCACCAGCAGCCCACCAAAGAGCAAAGAGCCCACCTAGTTGCGTTCGGAAGAAGAACACCCCCAGCACTGCCCCGACTGATTTGGGCCAGGCCTACACCACCGTGAACCTTCAACAGCCCGACGACAATTGGTACATAGACACGGGAGCCACATCTCACCTCACCCGGTTGTCAAGTAACCTATCTCAACTACGTCGGTTAAAGTGTCCTCAATTTATTACTGTCGGCAATGGTCATCGCATTCTAATTGAAGGTTACTGTAACACACACACCAAACATCCACACCCGCCTTTCTCCCTAAACCACGTCCTATACATACCTAACATCATTAAAAACTTAATCTCTGTTAGAAAATTCACTAGCAATAATTATGTGTCTGTCGAATTTGACCCTTTTGGTTTTTCTGTGAAGGAACTCAATACGGGGAAAATTCTTACATGCTGCAATAGTGTGGGAGACCTCTACCCATTCACTCAATCTTCCGTTGTCAGACCGCAAACACCTCTATCCCTTGCGGCGATCTCTCCCTCCACTTGGCACAACAGACTCGGACACCCCGGAGACCTAATTTTTACTTTTCTTAGAACTTCTAAGCGTATTCGATGTAATAATGGGAAAATTGTCCACTACTGTTTTTCTTGTCCACTAGGAAAACATACTCGTCTTCCATTTATGTCATCAAACAGTTTTACTTTTTCTCCCTTTGATATTGTTCATGCTAATTTGTGGACATCTCCGATTGTTAGCTCTTTGGGTCATAAATTCTATCTAGTATTCTTAGATGATTTTTCACATTTTGTCTGGATTTACCCACTGAAATTCAAATCTGAAGTTTTTGCAAAATTCCTCGAGTTTCTAAAATTCATTAAAACACAATTTGAAAAATCTATCAAATCATTCCAATGTGATAATGGACGTGAATTTAATAACTCAACATTTCACAATTTCTGTTCTAAACAAGACATGGTTTTCCATTTTTCTTATCCCTATACTTCTTCCCAAAACGGAAAGGCTGAAAGAATTATACGTACCATCAATAACATGGTTCGCACATTTCTGTTTCATGCCTGCCTACCACCGCCTTTTTGGGTCTATGCTGTCAAAATGGTAGAATCCCTTCTTAATATTTTACCAACTAGCACACTCCAAAACAAGACCCTACCGAAATCTTATACCGTAGGCTACCATCATATGATCACCTACGTATTTTTGGATGCTTATGCTACCCCAACATAGCCTCCACTGCACCTCACAAACCTGCCCCTCGCACTCTGCCATGTGTCTTCTTTGGTCTATCTCCTAATCATCGGGGCTACTTGTGCTATGACATTGCTACTCGCAAAATCATCATCTCCCGTCACGTCACCTTTGACGAGACAACCTTTCCTTTTTCAAACCTCCGGAAATTTCAGACCACCGATTACATCTTTCTCGATGAACCAAGTCTGTCCCCGGTCATCCAAAATCTATACCAATAGCAGCCCACTGTTCCGACAGTCTCGCCACTGTCCGACACCACCTCAATTGCTCTCTGCTCACCCCATCGCCTCGCCGAGTCTCCTCGCACCACCAAAGAACATTGCTGCCCATCACCCACCACCTCCGCTTGATTCTGCAGTTTTCCAGTCCAAAACCAGTGGACATGCAGCCTCCCAGTTTTGACCTCCCACTGCTGCCATCTCACCGAATGGAGACTCGTGCACAACACGGGATCTTCAAACCCAATGTTCACTTCAATCTCTCCACACACACCTTATCACTCATTCCAAAGAGTCCAAAACTAGCTAAACTGGACCCTAATTGGAATGCGGCCATGTGCGAGAAGTTTAACGCTTTAACCATGGAGAACACTTGGGATTTGGTACCTAGACCAGCTGGTGTGAATGTTATACAGTGTATGTGGCTATTTCGTCACAAGTTCAGAGACAGTGGTGACTTAAAGAGGTATAATGCAAGACTTGTTGCAAATTGCACTAATCAGTAGGAGGGTATTGATTGTGGTGAGACATTCAATCCGGTTGTTAAACCGGCCACTATTCGGACAGTTCTTAGTATTGCTATGGGCATGCATTGGCCGATTCATCAGCTAGATGTCAAGAATGCATTTCTTCATGGGGATTTAAAAGAAACTGTGTACATGCATCAGCCCCTGGCTTTGTTCATCCGGCAGTTCCGCAGTTTGTATGTTGTCTTAGGAAATTATTGTATGGATTGAAACAAGCACCCCATGCTTGGTATGATCGTTTTGCCATGTATCTTCTGCAGATTGGTTTTCTATGTAGTAGGTGTGATAACTCTCTCTTCACTTTTCACCGAGGTAGCAACACTACATATTTGCTACTATATGTCGATGACATCGTTCTTACTGCATCGTCTGACGGTTTGAAGAATGAAATCATTGCTCTACTCAAAACTGAATTTGTTGTGACTGACTTGGGCAAGTTGAGTTACTTTTTGGGTATATCGGTGACCAGATCTGCAGCCACCATATTCCTATGTCAGCGTAAGTATGCAGAAGAGATAGTGTACAGGGTCAAGATGGCAAATTGTAAAATTATGCCAACTCCAATGGACTCAAAATCCAAGCTTAGTGCCACTGACGGTGCGCCAGTTTCTGATCCCACTCTATATCGGAGTATTGCAGGCGCTCTTCAGTATCTTACATTCACTAGGCTTGATATTGCATATGCCGTTCAGCAGGTGTGTCTGTTTATGCACGACCCCCGAGAGTCCCATTTTGCCGCCCTCAAACGTATTATCAGATACGTTAAGGGCACACTAGACTTTGGTTTACATCTATACCCCTCTGCCCCAACCAAGTTGCTAGCCTACACGGATGCAGATTGGGCAGGATGCCCCGACACACGTCGCTCCACCTCAGGGTACTGTGTATTTCTTGGGGATAATCTTATCTCATGGTCCGCCAAGCGGCAGGACACGTTATCCCGTTCGAGTGCTGAATCAGAATATCACGGAGTTGCTAATGTCGTCGCTGAGATCTGTTGGCTCCAAAATCTTCTTTTGGAGCTCCAGTGTCCATTACGCAAGGTGTCTATAGTCTATTGTGATAACATATCTGCTATCTATATGTCTTATAATCCAGTCCAAATTCAGCGGACTAAGCATATTAAGATGGATATCCACTTTGTGCGAGAGAAGGTTGCCCGTGGTCAGGTCAAAATTTTACACGTGCCTTCCTCTTATCAGTATGCAGACATTTTCACAAAGGGACTATCGCGACAGCTCTTCACCGACTTCCGATCCATCCTTAGCATTCGGCCTCCTCCCGCTCCATCTGAGGGGGAGTATTAGCGAATATTCTCCGTATATTTTATAATTATGATAGATGTATATTTAAGGTAACTTAGGATTCTAATTGTATTAGGAATCAACCTTTGTAAGGTAAGTTAGGATCCATATTAGGAATCAACCTTGTACAACTATATATATTGTGAATAATGAAAGGAATTTCGAAGGAAAATTATTCTATCTTTCACTATTATTATTCATTCAACAAATCAGAAACATTTTTTCCTTTTTGGAGCATCAATTTCTCTTTGGATGTTGGATTTTTTTTATTTTTTTATTTTATGAATGGATTAAAATCGTAAAATGGTAATTGATTTTTAATATTTAAGTAGAGATAAAGAAACTTTGAAATTATATATACATGTTAATTATGTTTATCATGTAACTTCTATCTTATTTAATTTAACGGATAGTTGTTACACCATCTAAGTTACTCATTATGGATTTTTCTTGATGATCATATTGAATTATTGTATGTGTATTGCGCATAATCCTCGTATTAATGAAAATAAATATTTTTATAACATAAATCATATCTAATAAAAGTGTTTGCATTATAATAGAAAAATATTAATCATGTTTAAGGGTTCGATTCACTCAGTAATTTTTTCTTCGATTTATTTTAATACTTGCTTCATTAAACAAAAACGTTATAGAAGTAGCATTTGCGTGAAAGGTTGAAAAAAACTCCACCTTTATAGGAGCATTTGAATACGTGCATTGCCCCCAGATGAAAAAAATACATGCATTGCCCCCAGATGAAAAAAATACATGCATTGCATGTATATTTTGTGCTAGTTATTATAAAATTTGTGTTTGATAGCTTACCAATAGTCATAACTTCTTTACCCATATTTTACTCATTTTATGAGAGTGCTAAAACTTGAACCCTCATTTTATTCGGATCTTAGTAATCAAATAGGTATCTGAAGTCGATATTTATTAACCGACTATAACGACATGTCCAGTCGTTATGTGTGTTTTGACTATTTACCCTGTTGACCCAATTTCCGAAGTTATCGGACGATTCTAGTGGAAGTTGAGAAATTAGAACCTTTAAGTGAGACTATTTGACCAATAGTTGACTTTTGGGTAAACATACCTTTTTCGGAATTTCATCTATTTCTTGAGGTTTGGAGGGTCGTCTATGACTTGGTGAAATAGTTGGTTCGGTTCCCGAGTCCCTCGGGAGTGTTTTGACTTTTGACTATTGGTTGGAGAGTTAGTTTTAGGCCGTTTGGAGTTGACCCGAAGAAATAGACCTCCGATGGAAATTTTGAGACCGCAGGTGAGTCTATAGCGTGTTTTTACGTGTGTGTGCATATCTGATTTGTGTCTAGGTGGTCTCGGGTGATTGTCGGATTTCGGGGTTGAATTGTGAAAACTGAATTTATGTTGGTGCATTATACTATCGTTGGGACGAGCTGTAGTGCGCCCCAGCGGAAGAGGGGTCCACTATAGCGGACAGACATTCGCTGCAGTGGAGCCTTGAAATTTTGATATTGGCCACGGACATGGGTTGGAGCCGTTGGCGCGGGCCCGCTGTAGCGAATCTGGTACCGTTGCAGTGAGGTGTCGTGTTCCAGATTTAATAAATGCTAGGATAAAATCCTTAATTCTCCATCACTTCTTTCATTACTTCCTAAGCACTTTTGGAGCAAATTGAAGAGTTCTTGGGTGATTCTCTCTTGTGGTAAGTCTCCCAACCTAGCATTCATTATTTTAACTTTCCTAAGCTCGAATCTATGCTAGAAATCCATTAGAATCTAAGAGGAAAGGTGGATTTTGATGATAACTTCATAAAAAGAGTTCTAATCTTTCTAAATGGAGATTGTTGGAGGATTTGTCTAATATAATCATAGAATTTGGTGATTTCATAGTTTATAGGCTTGAATCTTCCATTTATGTTGATGAATTTGAATGTTGGAAAATTAGGGTTCATACCCAAATTGGGGTTTTTTCAATTGAATCTAGAAATTGGCCTAGTCTTGAGTTATTTTAGCAATTGATTAGTAGGATTGAACTCCTGGAATGTTGAATTGCATATTTCACTTCCCAAATGACCGTTTTGCCCTTGTGGGCCCGTTTCCCCTTTCTCCCATATTTGGTTTGGATTCAAAGAATAGTCTAGTGATATGGGTATTGTTAGTTTCCTTTTCTAACGTAGATTTCAATAATGTCTAGACTTCAAGTACTACCGGGACCTTCAGAAATGCAAGGCTCAAGTGTGATCGTTTGTGGCTCTCGCTCGGCATCTAGGTAGGTTATACGGCTTACCTTCTGGTTAGACTTCAATTAGCGAAGCATATGTAGAGTTAGTTATTGTCAGAGAAAGCATATACACTTTCGGGTATGAAGTTAGAATGGATTACTTAGATTTTGTACTGTTGATTGATTTGTGGGCTTGTTGCTTCTTTGTGATTTATCGGTTTGCTGCCTAGTGTTGATATTGGATTTACACTTAGTTGTCATATCATCCTTGTGATATAGTTGTCTCTTAATTATCTTGGTATTATCACGGATAGAGGAAATGACTTGACTTGATACTGATATTGTGATATGTGTCCATGCGTGACACAATTGGGAGAGATATGATACACTAGCTATTGTCATTTTGCTTGCATTAATCCTCATTTCCATGATACATTGGTATTACATATGATTGGTGTGATGGTGATAAGTTTGAAGGAAACATTTGTGATTCTTGTGACATATTGATAGCGTAGCCATCTCTGAACTGTATGCGGAATGACTAGTGGTATACCCTAGAAGACATATTGATTGTGAGCATATATATTCTTCAGTTTCTTCCTTTATATATATTAGCTAACGGTTGTCGGCCTATGATACCTGTCAGTACATAGTGTTTGTACTGATACTATCTTGTTGTATTCTTTTCTAAATGCAGAGTACGTGACCGGTTCCACATTCACTTCTCGCCACAAATCCCGAGGCTTATTGCCGAGTCTTCTAGGGTGAGCATGCTTGATAGATCCGCAGCCCGGAGACTCCTCCTTTATATACTTGTCCTTCTTGCATTCTGAGACAATATCCGCACTTTGAGACTTATGTATTATTCTAGAATTGTATTGATTATTAGTGGCTCTTGTATTGTATTCAGACCAGTTCCTTTGGGTTGTATTAGTATTGTACTTCCGCACTTATGTTATTTATGATTTGGACTTTCATTTAACTTGTTCTATTTATTTTATTGTTATTGAATTATTAATTAAGGGACGAGTTCGCTTATCGAGGTGAAAAATGGTAGGTGTGCGCATGACTTAGTGATTTGAGATCATGACACCGACCATATAACTTTTTAGCTCGATCGTTAGCTTATTCTACCTATGATTTCTTTCTAAAGTACTACATCATTTGCACATGACTAATTACATTAATACATCATTTTTCTATTTCTAATCTTTTGTGGAAAATGTTAATTAATTTTTTACCCTTGAAAAGATAGCTTTCACATTAGGAAAAATCTGTCATTTAATTATATCCTATAAAAACATGAAATTTTAACATAAATCTTCGTTACTTTTTTATGGATGTATAGTGTGTGGGGGAATGAAATACTTAACATATGTTTTGTTTTAAAAAGATTAAAGTAATTAATAGATTCTGGGGAATGAAATACTTAACATATGTTTTGTTTTAAAAAGATTAAAGTAATTAATAGATTCTGCAATTTTTATACCTAATATTTAAAAAAGGAACATAAAATATAATTTAAATTAAAAAAATATATATGGAAGCATCAATTTAACAATGTATGTTTATTTACCGAAGACATAACATTAGATATGAGGTTATAGAGGACTTAGATTAGGGTAGAAAGCTAGTAGACAATCTCGCTTATCCTTTCATATTAGTAGTCGCAATATTGCTCTATAATTTAGTGTGGTTTGACTTCTGCTACTATCTGATATTTCTTATATTTTAATTATCCTATTTTATTTGTGGTAGTTACTGTCCCTTTTTCAAACTACTCTATGATGGCTTAGTCGCTTTCATTAATTCTATTTTCATACTACTTTGAATTTCTTGTCCTTATCTAACATCTTTCTATGCTTTCTCTTGAGACGAGAGTCTTTCGAAAACAATCTCCCTACCTTGATAGGGGTACGGTTTGTGTACACTCTACCTTCCTCAAACTCTACATTATGAGATTTCACTGGATATGTTATTATTGTTGTTGTTTTTTAAGTTTTATGTATGAATTAAACTCATAAATTCGTTATTGATTTTAATATTTAAATAAAAATAAAGAAACTTTTAAATTATTTATACATGTTAATTATGTTTATAGTGTAACTTCATCTTATTCAAATTAGTGACAGCATCTAGTTTATCCATTATGGATTTTCATTCATGATCAGGTTGAATTATTGTAAGCCTTATTGCATCTATGTTGCGCGTGTTCCTCATATTAGTGAGAATAGATATTTTTATAACATAAATTATATTTGTATGTGTATTATAATATAAAAATTAGTAATAAAAAATATGAGAAAATGTTACTCGTTTAAGGGTGTTATCCACATCGGTGATTTTTCCTTCAGTTATTTTAATAATTGCTTTATTAAACAAAAGCCTTATATAAGTAGCATTTGATTAAAAGGTAGAATAAGCCGTTCGTCTTTATAGGAGCATTTGAATACGTGCATTACCTCCAACAACAAAAAAAATATATGTGCATTGCAGGTATATTTTATGCTAGTTATTATTAAATTTGTGTTTGATTACTTATCAATAATCGAAATTTCTTTACTCATATTTTACTCATTTTATGAGAGTGCTAAAACTTGAATCCTCATTCTATTTGTACCTCAGTAATCACATAGGCATCCGAGGTCGACATTTATTAACTGAGCTTATAATTTTTTAGCTCGATCGTTATCTTATTCTACTTATGATTTCTTTCTAAAGTACTTCATATACGCACAATCAGTTACATTAATACATCCTTTTTTATTTCTAATATTTTTCTTCAAAATGTTGATTAATTTTTACCCTTGTAAGATACCTTTCATATTAGAAAAAAAATTATCATGTAATTATATCCTATAAAAGTATGAAAATTTACCATAAATTTAATGTTACTTTTTATGGATGTATATTATGTGGGAAAAAGTACTTAACATATGTTTTATTTTGACAAAATTAAAGTAATTAATAATCCTCCATTTTTATATCTAATAATTAAAAGGGCACATAAAATACAATTTAATTTAAAATATATATATATATATATATATAAATATATATATATATATATATATATATATATATATATATGGAAGCATTAGTGACAATTCATACATAGGTAAAAGGTGGGCATGAATTTAGAAGTTCAAACAATAATTAGAACGTTCTTTTTTTCGTTGAACAGTAGAAGAACTTCGAAATAGAAGGACACTCAGAACTCTCTATAACAACATTCGGGTATAACAATACCTTTTTATAACAATTAAGTTTTTTTGGAATCGATTTTATGTTATATTTTACTTCTCAAAAATATTTTTTTACCTATAAGAGTAACAACCATCTTTATAACAATAAGCTCTTTGTAAAATTAGGCTCCATATAACAACGATCTTCTTTTTTGGGTAATATTGTAAGACTTTGAAAGTATTTTCCTCAATGTATTCATCCTTAAAGGGAACAATATATACACCATATATATTTAATTAGGAAGAGTAAATCATGCTTAATCTTCCTAATCAATCCCTAATAATCTTCTACCTAATTAACATAATATTTCTAATTAACATTTTACTACCTACCATATATAAAATGATACTACATCAATACATAATAATAATATGATTTACATAATATTCTAACACTCCCCCGCAGTCGAAGCTGGAGGGCGGTGAATGCTGAGACTGTCCCTAAAATCTTCAAATAATATCAGCGGAAGTCCTTTTGTGAAGATATATGCGATTTGATGACGCGTTGGGACATGTAGCACTCACACTTGTCCGCGAGCCACCTTCTCGCGTACAAAATGAATATCTAGCTCAATATGTTTAGTGAGTTGATGGTGGATGGGATTCCCTGAGAGATAGATTGCACTAACATTATCACAACATACTATTGTTGCTGTCAAAATTGGGCAATGAAGTTCAAGTAACAGGTTACGAATACAACATGAGTCAGATACAACATTGGCCACAACACGATATTCTGCTTCAGCACTTAAGCGTGATACCGTGGCCTACCTTTTTGAGGACCATGAGATTAAATTGTCACCAAGGAAGACGCAATACCCGGAGGTGGATCGTCTTGTGTCCGGACATCCTGCCCAGTCTGCATCAGTGTAAGTAACAAGTTTGGAAACAGAGGACGGGTATAGATGTAATCCATACTCCAAAGTGCCCTGAATATATCGCACAATGCGATTCAGAGCATGCATATGTTCCTCCATTGGATTATGCATGAATAGACACACTTGTTGCACTACATAGGTAATATCTGGCCTGGTGAATGTGAGATACTGTAAAGCTCCTGCTAGGCTACGGTATAACGTCGGATCAGCAAAAGGTTTGCTAGAGATGACACTCAATTTTGACTTTGTGTCGATCGGAGTTGCCGAAGGTTTGCAGAAAGACATTCCAACTCGTTCCACGATTTCTGATGCATACTTCTTCTGGGAGAGAAATAATCCACTTGTATGTCGTGTCACAATAATTCCTAGAAAGTAGTGTAGTGGGCCAAGATCTTTTATAGCAAATTCAGAACTAAGTTGTGACATGATACTCTTGCGAAGAGAGTCTGAAGGTGCTGTTAGAATAATATCATCCACATATAGAAGAAGATAAGCAGTATGATTACCCTGACGATAAATAAACAGAGAATTATCTGAACGGTTGTGCAAAAACCCCATGTGTGACACAAAATCTGCAAACTGCTTATACCAAGCCCTAGGGGCCTGTTTGAGGTCATATAATGATTTGTTGAGCAAACAAACATGGTTGGGATATTTAGGATCTCTGTATCCCAACGGTTGGTGCATGTATACAGTTTCATCAGATTTTTTATGGCTGAAAATCCACATAGATCGAATTATATTAGCATTAGATGGACGAGGTACTAAATCCCATGTCCTATTTCTAATTAGAGCATGATATTCACCATCCATGGCCATTTTCCAATTCGGGTCTTTTAGAGCAGACACTAGATTACGAGGCAAAGGTGATTTCGAGACCTGGGTGTGAAGACTATATTTGGTATTGGGTTTGACAATTCCATGTTGACTACGGGTGACCAGACGATTTGTTGGGCCAGTGGAATGGACGTCACTGACCGAGGGGGTGAGAAATCGAGGGTCAAGTGGGCTATATTGCTTGCGTTGGAATTGGGCCCGTAGTGGTAGATTGGCCCAAGCCGCTGGACCGGGCAGATTGTGCGGCAGTGGGACAAGGCCTCGGAACCGAAGGCCCAAGCTGCTGCATTGAAATGTCAGTCAGTTAGGCCATCGATATTTGGCCCAATGGGCCTGAATTATGGTTTCCAACACTAGCAATAGGTACCGAGCCGTGAAAAAATGTGTTAGATACGAAGTCATATCATCATCCAAAAAAACATAGGTATGAGTCCCGGTGGAATGTATCTTAGCAAATGAAAAAATTGTTTCATCAAAAATTACATGACGACTTATAAATATTCTTTTGGAAGAAATGTCGTAACATTGGTAACCGCGATGATGAGTAGGATATCCCAAGAAAACACATGGAGTAGGCTTGGCTTGGAGTTTTGTGATGATATGAGGGCTCTCGTAAATAAAGCATTTTTAGAGGAGCTTGGTATGATAGGTTTTTATGAGGAAGGATATTCAACAGGTAAGTGGCCATTTGGAGTGCATGATGCCAAAATACAGGGGGAAGTGAAGCATGAGAAAGAGATGTTCTAACAATATTGTTTATGGTTCTAATTTTGCGTTCCGCCTTCCCATTTTGTGATGAAGTATGAGGACAAGACAAACGAAACTGAAGACCATTTGTTTTGAAAAAATTCCAAAACTGTTTATTGTCAAACTCCCTCCCATTGTCACATTTAATATTTTTGATATCATGTTCAAACTGAGTTCGGATGAATGCTCTAAATGTGAGAAAAGTGAAAAATACTTGTGATTTTTTCGACAAAGGGAATGTCCACAAATAATTAGAGTAGTCATCAAGTATAAGCAAATAATATCTATGACCAGAAGAACTCAAAACGGGTGATGTCCAAATATCACAATGTAAAATATCAAATGGCAACTTAACATGTTTATCAAGTGTGCAAGAATGACACTTATTTAGAGTCAGTGTTTGGGTAAAAGAAATAAAATTATTTTGTTTAAGATAGGCCAAAACAGCCTATCCCGGATGTCCCAAACGTTTGTGCCATAAAGATAGTGCCAAGATTGCAAAAAAAGAAAGAAGGAAACTTGGATTGTTTTATTGACGGATTTATTGGATAGAGGTCCCCCTTGCTATCACATCTCATGCGAAGCTTCTCCGTCTGAAAATCATGCACGAAAAAGCCAAAGGGGTCAAAACGAACAGATACCCAATTATCAGTTGTAAACTTTCTAACAGAAACCGAGTTTTTGATTAATTTGGGAGCATGAAGGACATTCTTTAATATTAGGGGTGACTTTGGTGGTGACAATTTGCTAGAACCATAACTTTTTTATTGGAATTGAATGGCCATTTCCGATAATTATTCTATTATTATTGCTCAAATTAAAATAGGATGAGAGATTACCTTGGGAGGACGTCATATGGGACGTCGCTACGGAGTCCATATACCAATTTGAGTCCGGTGGATTAAGTCCAAGAGTGTGCATAGCGGACTCAATTTCCGTGGGGTGGGCCCTTATTGAATGGGCCTCATGCCACTAGGTCGGCTGAGGCCCACTGCCACTACTTGTGTTAACAGACCTAGCGAAATGGGCCTGCTGGGCCTGTTGCTGCTGCTGCCAATTAGGTGGAAAATATCCACTGTTTTGCTGAGGCTGACCAGTGGGCCTTTGGGGCTGCCTGGCCCAATTGCCTGTTGGGGCTGGGCTGGGTGGTATAGCCCAAGGCCACTGCCAGCCGTTGGGCTGCTGCCACTGTCCGCCACCCCTGCCGCCATGCTGCTGCCACTGTCCACCACCCCTGCCGCCGTGCTGCTGCCACTGTCCACCACCCCTGTCGCCGTGCTGCTGCCACTGTCCACCACCGGAGTTGGTGTTTCCACCATTACCGCCGCCACCGAAATTTCGGTGGCCTCCACCTTTGTGATTTCCGTCCTTATTTTTATTGTTATTACGTTCTTTTTGTCCCTTATTTTGTTGAGAAGGGTCAAAAAATTATCATCATTTGAAGGAGTGGCAATCATGGCGGAATTTGAAGTAGTTGAGACCTTTTTCACCAAGCCCGACTCTTAAAGCACAAGCATGGACCTTGCTTGATAAAATTATGGTAGAGGATTACTTTGACGGATTAGAGTTCCCACGCCGCTATATGCATCGGTGAGATCGGCGACCAATTGTAAGACTAACCGGTTATTAGTAACCGGTGAACCAACATTTCTTAATTGATCGGCCAACACTTTGAGTCGTTAACAATATGTAGAAACATTAGGAAAATCCAATATGTCAATGGTTGAGAACTCCTGTTCCAATGTAACAACGTGAGAGTTTTGGTTATCTTGAAAAATATCTCGCAAGTGTTCCCAAGCCGCCATGGATGTTGAATCCGGTTCCATTATCGTATGCAACAAGTCAGTGGAGATTGTTGCATAAATCCAACCAAGGACTGTGGCATCAAATGTATCCTACAATTCCTTGTATGCATCGTTTGTTATGTCTTTCCCTTTTCCATCTTTTGGAGGAATTATATGATGAAGAACTTTGTGAGCACGACAACATATTTTGAATAATTCCGCCCAAGTCGCATAATGAACGGTTTCCATTTCTAGTTTGATGGAAACATGTGTTTTGATGTTTGAGACAGCAAGGACAGGGTGAAAATGATGATTTGGTTTCAGACATAATTGGTTGTGATGAAGGATAATCAATAATGGAGTAAAAAAAAGTGAAGAAATTTTCGGCCACTAGGGTTCTAGGGAGGAAGAGGACCGAAAATTTGGAAGAGAATAAAATAATTTTGGATCTTTCCTTAAGCTTTGATACCATGTAAGACTTTGAAAGTATTTTTCTCAATGTATTCATCCTTAAAGGGAACAATATATACACCATATATATTTAATTAGGAAGAGTAAATCATGCCTAATCAATCCCTAATGATCTTTTACCTAATTAACATAATATTCCTAATTAACATTTTACTACCTACCATATATAAAATGATACTACATCAATACATAATAATAATATGATTTACATAATATTCTAACATCTTCCTAATCAATCCCTAATAATCTTCTACCTAATTAACATTTTACTACCTACCATATATAAAATGATACTACATCCATACATAATAATAATATGATTTACATAATATTCTAACAAATATAATAATTAATCATGTTTATAATAATAGAATATCTATGATTACTAGTAATAAGTGAAAAAAATTAGATCAAATATTTTGATACTTTAATATATTATTTATGAGAAATAATATTATATGAATATATATATTAATCATTAAAAATAATTATTCATTATACGAAAAGTGATTAAGCTCAGGATTTGACAATTGAAAATGAAAAATAAATTATATTCATCTTTATTTACATGTAACAGCGAAATATTTTTTTTGGTAAATAAAGAGTTTTATTACCAGATAAGAGTATGTACAGCTCAACAAGAGGAAAAAGGAATAAAGAAAAACAAAGTACTCTAGCCAAAAATTGATGTTCTAGTCCACAAGCACCAGAAACCATTAAGCCTGCTCATCCTTCGCTATCTGCAGTTGCATCAGCCTCCTCTTTACCTATCTAAGCTAGCTAGGATACTTATCAAAGTGCAGCATGTAAGCTGCTAATCTAGGGGACCTGCTAGCTCTAAAGTACACTTCATGAATGATCCTCCTAAGTAGAACTCCTTCTAGCCTTATCTTCTTCTAAATATCTTCTGATTTCTCTCCTGCCACACATAATAAACAACAGTTGCTAAAGTAATCTTGTATAGCGCAGCTCCTCTACTATTACATTTGCAGTATCTGATAGCCCATTGCGACCATGAATGCACTCTTCTCTGGACCCCTTGCCAACTTAATAACTTGTGCCATATACTACCAGCAGCTCTACATTGGAAAAATAAATATGATATTGACTCCTCTTTCTGTGAACAAAGTGGACACTCAGGACTGGTTTCTATACCCCCATGTTGCAAGTCTATCTCTGGTTAGCAATCTACCAATGAGAGGAATAAGAATTGAAGATGTAAGGGAGATTTAAAAGAAATAAGGGAAAAGAATAGTAAGGAAATTCAAATTTAGGTCTATAGAAGAAGATAAGAGAGAGAAGAGGAGTAAACATACCATCAAAATTCATATTCCCTACAAATGATTTTTGTTGTATTTATATGAGGTGGATGGTCTTATGTATCTTGCACATGCCTCCTACGTGAGTCATTTACTTTGGGTCATTACAATTACATTGATTGTTTTCTTTCAATAGTGGTATTTAGGATTCTTTATTTCTTGTTTTTTAATCTTTTGACAATGCTTTTGTTTTGCCTTTTTCTTTTCATTGAAGGGTAAAATCATATTAGTGGACAACTATATTATTTATACCGAATCTCCAGATACCAAATACATCACTAATCTAAGGGTAAAAGAATGTCCTATTGAGAAGACCACTTTTCACTTAAGAAGGGCATAATATTTGAGAAGTTAATATGTGAGGATACATGAATAACTGTTAAAAGGCGACTGATAGAATAATTAATTCATAATTGTAATTAGTATGGAATCATAGGTAAATGGTAGGAATAGGGATGGCAACGGATCAGATCTGGACCGGATCCTACTAAATCTAGATCCAGATCCATTATTCATATCGGGATTCAGATCCGGATCCAGATCCATCGGGTCCATAAAAATCAGATCCGGATCCAGATCCATTGGATCCACCGGGTCCACGGATCGGATATGGATCGGATCTGGATCAACATGTAATTTTTTTTGGCTTGAATAATATTCTCACATGTTGAAACTTTTATGATAAAATGAAACGCAGACTGATTGAAAAAATGATTGAGTTCATTCAATTAACCTATACAAATATGACACCATTCTTCCAAAATACTGAACAAAGTTTTAGCATCATAAGAAAATAAAGACGATTGACTTCATTAGTGATGATGAACATGTTGCAACTTTGAGCTAATTTTTGGAGGCTTTATTGATGCTCCACTTGTAGTTTTACTGATTGACTTCATTAAACAACATAAAACAATGTCAGTCATATATCAAAAATCCTAGTTTTTTTTTGCTGATCAAACAAATGAGAAAAAGATACTTAAAGCTTACGACTAGCAGATTCAAGAAAGAGAATTTTAAAGAAGAGTGGTAATTTTTTCTTTTTGTAGAAATGAAAATATGGAAAACTGCAGAGAGCATATAAGTAAAAGAAATGAAACTTCAAAGACAAATTACATGGTTGTGTGACTTGTGCCTTATCCTGGTTCAACACTTTACCCAATACGTAAATTATGAAAAACAATTTAAGAAAATACTTATAAAATTACATTCTAGGTTATGGATATATTTAATAAAAAATGAATCCACGGATCGGATCTGGACCGGATACGGATCTCAAATACAAGATCCAGATCCAGGAGATTAGGGAAAAGATCCTACCAAATTTTCTTCTCCATTTCTGTCGACCACAGAATTTTCCGGCCAACTCCACCCGTCGGCTACCCTTATTTTTCCTTCATTTTTTCTTTGTCCGTCGATAATGTCTGACTCTAAATCCACTTTTCATCCCGCTCTCACTATTTTCAACATCAAAACTCACATTTTCATCACCCTTGAGATGAAAAATGTTCATTACGCAACTTGGACGACACTCTTTAAAATTTGTTGTCGCTCTCACCGGGTAATTCATCATATTATCCCATCGGAAAAGGGCAAGGAAAAGGTGTTAAAAACCGACGATGAAAAGAATTTTGGCTCCCACTTGATGTCACAGTTCTTTCGTGGATTTATGCAACAATATCAAGTGACTTGTTGCACACAATAATGGAACCCCGATTCCACGGCAATGGAGGCTTGGAATCGTTTACGGGATATTATTCTAGATAACAAAAATTCTCATGCCATCACGTTGGAGCAAGAATTCTCCACTACGGACATGGCGGATTTCCCAAATGCATCCGCTTATTGTCAGCATCTCAAAGTCCTATCGAATCAACTCAAGAACGTTGGTTCCCCGGTTACAAACAATCGGTTGCCGGCCTTACCGACGCTTATAGTGGCGTGGGAACACTCATCTGACAAAGCAATCCTTTACCACATTTTTATCAAGCCCGCTCCATGCTTATTATTGAAGAAGTGGGGTTTGCCAAAAGGCCGCAACCGTCTCAAATTCCACCATTGTTGTCGGGACAACCAATGAAACCAATACGTCTTTTGAACCTCTACCACAAAATATGGGACAAAAAGGGAGAAATAGTGGCAAAAATAAAGGTGGTAACCGTGGAAATGGTAAAAATGGGGGCCACCAAAATTCTGGCGGCAGTGGAAATTCTGGTGGCGGCCAGCAGTGGCAGCCCCGTGGTCAGTGGGCCGGCGGCCAGGCACAGTGGGCATAGTCATGACCTTGGGTTGTGCCACCATGCCCATTTCTAACAGTTAATTGGGTCAGGCTCAATCCAAGACACAATGACATGCCTACTGCTGGCCAGTAGCCCAGTTACAGGCCCAAAAATTTTGCACCATCAACTGGCCACTGCCGAATCAGTGACAGGAGGCCCATTCGGCAGTGGCCAGCCCAACGGATATAGAGTCCGCCATGCACACTCTTGGACTTAATCCTCCCGATGCAAATTGGTAAATGGACACCGGAGCGACGTCTCATGTGACGTTCTCCAAAGGTAATCTCTCATCCTATTTTAATTTGAGCAAAAATAATGGTATAATTGTCGGAAATGGTCATTCTATTCCAATTCGTGGTTATGGTTCTACCAAATTGACTCCACCAAATCCACCCTTAACTTTAAAGAATGTCCTTAAAGACTCGATTTCGGTTAGAAAGTTTACTACTGATAATTAGGTGTCTGTAGCTTTTGACCCTTTTGGATTTTTCGTGAAGGAGTTTCGGACGGGGATGCTTATAATGAGATGTGATAGTCAATGGGAGCTATATACAATTACCACATCCACTAAACAAGCCAAGTTACCATCCACTTTTGCAGTTCTCGCATCTTCATTATGGCATGAACGTTTGGGTCGTCCGGGAGTGTCCATTTTAGCTCCCCTCAAACAAAATAATTTTATTTCTTATACTCAAAAACGTAATTCACATATGTGTCATTCATGCCCACTTGGAAAACATGTTCAATTTCCATTTATCTCATCTAATTCATGCACACGTATGCCGTTTGATAAACTTCATTGTGATATTTGGACATTTCCCGTTTTGAGCTCTTCGGGCCATAGATATTATTTGCTCATACTAGATGATTAATCTAATTTTTTGTGGATGTTTCCCTTGTCTAAAAAATCACAAGTGTTTTCCACATTTCTCACTTTTAGAGCATTCATCCGAAATCAATTTGAACATGATATTAAAAATATTCAATGTGATAATGGTATGGAGTTTGATAATAGGCATTTTTGGGATATTTTCAATGCTAATGGTTTGAATTTTCATCTTTTTTGTCCTCATACCTCCTCTCAAAACGGGAAGGCGGAAAGAAAAATTAGAACCATCAATAACATTATTATTATATCCCTTGCTCATGCCGCACTACCACGTTCCTTTTGGCATCATACACTACAAATGACAACATATATATTGAACATACTTCCCCACAAAAACTTCGTCTATCAAGCTCCACTAAAAATTCTATACCTAAGGGACCCTTCTTACTTCCATCTACGGGTTTTCGAGTGCTTATGCTATCCTCTTTTTCCATCCACCACTATCACCAAACTTCAAACTCGGTCTACTTCTTGCATTTTTTTGGGATATCCTTCGAATCATCGAGGTTACAAATGTTACGACCTATCATCCAATAAAATTATTGTGAGTCGTCATATAATTTTTTATGAAACGAATTTCCCATTTACCAAAATGCATACGTCCGGGCCTTTTACATATGAGTTTCTAGATGATGGCATATCAACATATTTAACCCAATAGTTTTTTTAGCCCAAAACCACATTTTCAGCCAGCCCACAATTGTTGGGTGAATTGGGCCCCGAAACAGTGGCCCATCCGCCACTTCTGGCTGCCCAGCAAATTGGGCCTCATCCCGAGACAGTGGCTCATCCGCCACTTCTGGGTACCCAAAAAATTGGGCCTTATTTCCCCAAAACAAACCTTCCTAGGCGTCCTTGGAACCCAAATCGATAAGTGAAAATATGTGTCACCTACACTACCAGGCAGTTCTGCCCCACACGTCCGAACTTCAACCCAACATCCAGTCACCCGCAACCAACACGATATTGTCAAACCCAACACCAAATATAGCCTACACACTCAAGTCTCAAAATCACCACTACCTCGTAACCTAGTGTCTGCCCTTCATGACCCGAATTGGAAATTGGCTATGGATGATGAATTTAATGCTGACATAAAGCCCATCTTGTAGGTGATGGGAAGACACAACAGGTTGGTGTGGATTGCTGGGAGACGTTCAGTCCGGTGGTTAAATCGGCAACTATCAAAACAGTGCTTCGTTTGGATCTCTCAAAGGCATGGCCTCTTCATCAGTTAGATGTAAAAAATGCATTCCTTCATGGCCAGCTAAATGAAATAGTGTACATGTACCAACCTTTGCGATACAGGGACTCAAAATATCCCAATCATGTGTTCCGACTAAAGAAATCATCATATGGGCTAAAATAAGCCATGTGGGCCTGGTACAAGTGATTTGCGGATTTTGTTTCACATATTGAGTTTTCCAACAGCCATTCCGATCACTCTCTGTTTATCTACCGACAGGATAATAATATTGTTTATCTTCTCTTATATGTGGATGATATTATATTAACTACCTCATCTGATGTTCTTCGCAAGTCTATCATGTCACAGGTTGGCTCTGAATTTGCTGTGAAGGATCTAGGGCCACTACACTAGTTTCTAGGAATCGTTGTGACACGTCATGCAGGTGGTTTGTTCTTGTCCCAAAAGAAGTACGCAACTGAGATTGTTGAACGTGCTGGTAAAGATGGATATGCAAAAAGCATATGACTCAGTGGAGTGGAGTTTTATTAAGCAAATGCTGACCCTTTTGGGCTTTCCTAAAATATTTGTTCAGTGGATTATGGCTTGTCTTACCACTGTTTTCTATACTGTTATCATAAATGAACAGCCTCTGCACCTTTTGTTGCCAAGAAAGAACGCAGGCAAGGAGATCCTATGTCTCCTTTCCTATTTGTCTTAGCAATGGAATACCTCACCAGGTTGTTGAAACCTTTGAAACAGTCAGCTAACTTTAAGTTTCATCCAAGATGTTCCAAGGTTAATCTAGTGCAACTAGGATTTACCGATGACCTTCTTTTATTCTGTAAAGGATGTGTACAGTCTGTTGCATGTTTGCATAACATATTTCAAAGGTTTTCTGAAGCTTTAGGATTGATTACAAATGCTAATAAGAGCTCAGTTTGTTTTGGTGGTGTTGAGGCTAGAGTTCAGCAGCAAATACTTGATATTCCAGGGTATGTAAAGGCTGAATTCCCATTTAAATATATGAGAGTGCCACTGAGTTCAAAGAGACTATTTGTTATTCAATATGAAACAACTTATTGAGAAAATGCTTGGAAGAATCAGCTCTAGGACAACTAAGTTTCTTTCCTATGCAGGAAAAACTCAGTTAATCAAGAGTGTCTTGTTTCCTGTCTAGACTTTTTGGGCACAAGTATTTGTACTTCCTAAAAAAATAATTCAATTCATAGAGACTATATGTAGGAGATTTCTCTGGACTAGGCAAACAGAATTATCCAGAAAGGCTTTGTTAGAATGGGACAGGGTATGCACTCTAGTATCAGCCGGTGGTCTTAATATTCTTAAACATAGATAGTTGGAACAAAGCTGTCATATGTAAGTTGCTATGGAATTTGTGTAAAAAGAGGGAAAAGTTATGGGTAATATGGAATCATACTTAATACATAAAAGGTGGTATGCAAAACTAAAGCTCAGACTGCTTCTTGGATGATCCAGCGGAGACTTAAAGCAAATGTGTTCTTTGAAAAGGCCGGTTATTGTTTGAATGATGTGCAGAACATGAAGAAATTCTCAATCAAGGAAATGTATAAACAGATCCAGGGGACTATCCTAAAATAGCCATGGAGAAAACATGTTTGCAATAACCAGGGAGCACAGAAATGGTTGTTTCATCTCAGGCTAGCAGCACATAATTTTGGATAAGTAATTAGCTGCAACTCAACTTCCATTTCAGGTATCGATTGTTTCGAATGTGAATTGGACTGATTCATATGATGGATTTAGCAAGTATTTTGGTTATATTTCCTTAGTTTTCATTATTAGTTTTCATATTTTTCATTTTCAGTTGTAATTGGTAGTTGGTTGCGATTAATTCTGTAACGATCCGTTTGGTCGTTATGAACTCTCTGACTAAATTCCTGTTATAACTCTCCTCTCGGCATTCGCCAATGACATTCTAGGGGAAATTATGAGTTGAGTGGCTCCTACGGATTAGAAAGAAGATTGCGTGAAGTGAAGTCTTGTTGAAAAGAGTAGTTACGCCTCGACGAAATTGCGTCCGCCCCAGCGGACAAGAAGTTTGCGCTCTAGCGGAGCTTGTTCTGCCCCGGCGCTGGATGAGGTGTCAAGTACCTTCGCCCCAGTGGCCCATCTTCCACCGCAGTGAGTCTGTGCCAACGGAATCGTGTCCGCCGTGACGGAAGTGTTGACAGTCCTATGATATAAATGCCCTAAAAATAGGTCACTTTCTCAAATTGTTGCATCTCGAGTTGGGTGCTACCCTAAAGAGTTTTTCTAGTATTCTTTGCCTAAGATTCCTCTGTATAAGGTAATCTCTTCCTCCCTTTTGTTATGTTTCTTTAATATTCTAGTAATTGAGAGTAAAAGCATTGAATGGAGAAAAAAAGACTATTAAATGGTTGGAACCTTTAAATATTGATATTGTGATGTAAATGAATGGATAAAAGTTAAATTCTTTTAAATAAATTAGTGTGTGGATACAATGGTCATGTTGCAATGGTTAATTTGATTATAGAAAATCTTTTCTTAAATTGGGAAAGAACCTAGGGCTGTAAATTAGGGTTTTCAGGAAATTATGCAATTGGAAGTCTAAATGAAGCTATTTTTCAAATTAAGTTCGATTTATGACTAATAATCATGTTTAGAAGCTTTTGGGGGGTAATAAAGGATGAATTTTGGCACCATGGGCCCGAGTTGAAGGTTGGGTGTTTTATGTTTGATTAAGGATTGGATCCTTGTATATGCTTGCTTGATACTAAAATATAGAAATTACGTGTTAGACTACATTAACTATGAAGAGCTCTAAGGAGTCAGAAGCACGCTTTGAGGATTGATAATTCGTGGCTCCTACTTGGCATTGAGGTAGGCTACAATTTAGTTTTTCGAGACTTCGACAGAAGTACATAATTAGTTATAAATATTAAGGAGTATTGAGCGTGTTTGGGGTCCTTCTCAGACGGTTGTGATGAATGTCTAAGTGGGTACCGGTGTTGAACTGTGATGATGGATTGATTTGGAGAATCAGCCTTAAGCTGGTTCCGATTGATGATTATTTGGGCTTGTAGCCATATATGGGCTTGTCGCCATAGTTGATTGACTTGTTATTCATCACATATGCTTTTATATGATATCTTTAATTGTACTTAGATTTTATATGTGTTGTGAACTCTTGAAAGCATGTGGTATTTCATCTCTTATTTGGTAGCATCTCATTATTTCATGATTCTTGCCTTATATATGTCATTTGTATTCATACACTCATGGTTCTGTTGATGTGATATTGGAGTGGTATGATTATGATGAGGGTCCAAGGGACTGAGAAATGTAAGAACACTGTTGAGATTATGGAAACACTGAGATGATATTGAGACGCGGGGATCGTAGTTGCACGCCTGCAACACGATATTATTATAGTCAAGAGCTGAGCTTTGTGATCCGATGAGTTATTCCGGAGAGGAGGGGTATATAGACTTCGCGGGTCCCCCATGGGTCACTTTCATATGGAATACCCCTATGAAGTGTGTATACTGGTTGATGGAAAGGTACCTTGCATATGCATTGCATCTTCATTCACATACTCATTCATGCATTGGTTCCTTGTGATGTGATTTGATTCTTGGTTGGAAATTGGAACGAGAGATGATTTACTCAATTGTGATATCATTGATTGAAATGAATATGTGAACCTATATGGTTGTCAATCGGCCGTCTCTGAAAATTTGTTGTGTGGCTACCCTTTTATGTGTCTGGTAGTCGATGTCAAACTTGTTTGTGTGAGTGAATTATTGACCTGTATTTGCTTGATTGGGTTGTGTGTCTGGCTTAGGGCGCCTAGGTGTAATTGATGTTAATCGGTAATGGTAAGGGTTAGGGATCTACGTGTTAATTGTGGTAATAGTCTAAAGCATTAAAAGAGTGTTGTTTGTAACTGGAGTTGCATGCACACATGTTTATGGCTAGTGGTAATAATTGTAAACAAGGTGTTCTTTACCCTAATAGTTAATTTGTGGAAGGTATAAGGAGATGGAATAATAAACCGTGCGTATGATTTTACTTGTGTTGTCAAACTAGCGAATTAAAGTCTATTATGAATTTTGGTATTACTAAGTCTAGGTGTAGGAGTAGAGGAGTACTGGGAAATGAGAACGTTGATGTTATTAAGTGTTTAATGACTTGCCTGAGGATGGTTAGCTTGTTGTATGGTACATTTATGGTATAGTGGACTTACGTATGACGAATTCTACACATTTAGTGTACGCTTATATGCTTAGATTGATTGGTAATCTCTTTAATCTACTATGTAAACAATATGATATATTCGGTTTATTGAATTGTTAGTGATAGTATTATGTGATGTCAGTTTGATATTTATCTCTAATTGCATAGCTTCCGCCGTTGTCGGCCTATGATGTCTACGGGGGTACGTTGTGTACTCATGCTACACATGCTGCATCTTTTCTAGATGCAGGTATTCGGCCTATCAGGTTGCAGTTTGGAGCACGGGGAGTTGAGGCAGACTACCTTATTCAGTGGCCCTTCATTTGGGAAGTATTGTATATTCCGCATTCAATCATTGTATTTTAGAGTCATTGTATAAGTTAGACCAGATTTTGGGAATGAAAGGTTGTTGTACGAATCCGTTGATCTTATGATTTATTAAATTTCTTCACGAGTAATTTATTTTCTTTTGCAATTATTTTAAATCTTCATAAAAGTTGCTTTTGGAGAATTGGTTCGCCTACCGGGGGAATTGTGTAGGTGCCACCACGACGCTCGTGATTTAGGTCGTGACAAATTCGAAAGATAGTTTGGTTTGGATTTTGAATTGTGAACTACTCCCTCCGTTCCAAAAAGATTATCTTAGTTTGACTTGACACGAAATTTAAGAAATAATGGAAGACTTTTGAAATGTGTGGTACATAATAAGCCTTAGGTATTTGTATGATTGTAGTTAAATTATTTTTAAGTATAAAAATATGTCAATCATTTTAGGACAAATTAATAAGAAAAGTATATTTATCCGCTATGTCCCTCGTGAAACCTGGGGGTTACTTTTCTCTCTACGTGAGAATGTTTTTATCCTCTTAGTGGGGGTTTAAGATATGAATAAAACTTTCAAGTATGAAGAAAACTAACAATATTGTTCAAATTACTACGCACGTTCATATGCACTTCTTCCACAAAAAATACTAAATTACCTTTAATCTTTCTGTTTTTCCCAGTAGCGTTTCTGTTTGCTTACTCATTCTCACACAAAACCACAGTCTTACGGAGCTTCACCTTGTAAGAAGTTTCAACTTAGTATATATAGTATTCAAGATGGCGGACGAGATTACGGATCGACTTCAAAAGTTTATTCTCACAGAAGAGGAAAAGGATTCGATTGAGATTGATGTTCAAGATATTATGTCTAGCATGGAACATTGTGAGGTAAGTCTTCTCGGAAAGGTGATTGCGGAAAAACAAGTGAGTGTTTTAGGGGTGAAAAACACAATGAATCTGGTTTGGGGAAGTGATACAATAAAGGATATGGGAAAACAATGAACAATGAATCAACAAGAAAAAGTAAATGGTAGATAGATTGACACAAAGATAAACACCATTTGACAACTAAAGCTCTATAATAGCTAAAACCTCCAAATTAGTATTCAACTAGCACCAACCTCTTAGGATGACCTCAAGAGAATCAATGTCCTAAGCAACCATTCCTCTCAGAAACAAGGTTCAACCATAGCTTCAACAAGCTCTCAACGCTCAAACTCTCAAAGGAGCATCAAAAATATCTCAATCAGCAAGCTCTCAACGCTCAAACTCTCAAAGGAGCATCAAAATATCTCAATTCAGCATAATCTACTAATGAAATAAACTAATGTAGTATTTATACTACTTAGAATAGGAAGACTACTATAGCTATTACAATAATACCTTTAATGAAGTAAGAGCCTTGTTTGGTAGTCTTCCCAAGGGATAAAAGGCTTGCATTTGTGGAATAATCCCTTTTTGCATAAATAACCTTCTTCTCACTACTTCCAAATAGAGGCCTATACTTCCATTTTAGCACATTCTTGAGCTTCAAGCCTTCATTTCAAGCACCTTATAAGCCTTTAAAGTAGCAATTCCTAACTTGTCTTGGTTTGTATGATATTGATGAAGCTCGGCTTGCATCATTCTCCACTTTATGAAAAGAATTCATCCTCGAATCTAAACCTTGTAACACCATAAGGAAGACAAACAAAAACAAAGTCCTCAAGGGATGAGGATTAGTGTTGGAGTGGACCAATCTACCACCATGCCATATAAGCACAGATTTGTGATATAACCAAGTATCAACCATTTTCATGAAGAATAAGCTCTCAAGTAGATGTCACGACCCAAACCGGAGGGCCGTGACGGGCACCCGGATCCCACCCGCCGGGTACCGCTAATCGTACATTTACCACCTAATCATCATTAATTACAGACTAAGCCGAAAGAAAACTACGTGAAATCTTTATACAGAAAGCCAACATATGTATATAAGTACCCATACCAAGGCCGACAAGGCCATACAGGACCACTATCCGCAGGATACCTGTCTACAAGACTCTAAGAATAGCAACATCAAAGGTCGGGATAGGGCCCCGCCATACATGCAAGCAAAAATGTACCGTACCGAAATTAGACCAACACTCCGAACAAGGGAAGTGCTCCAAAAATCCACTGGATCTGCAATCAACTATCGTGAACCGTCACCCTGCCTATGTGAACCCGCGGGCATGAAACACAGCGTCCCCCGACAAAAGGGACGTTAGTACGACTGATGTACTGAGTATGTCAGACATGAATAATAACATAACAAGGATATAACAATAAACTGAAATAGGAACAACCGACCAACATTAATTATCTCTGAGGGTCCTAATACATATGCCTAAATGTCATGCACAATGCGGTATACATATACATCGGCCTCATCGGCATCTTCCTTACCATAATAGCCTCTGTGGGCATCATACCATATAATGAGTAATAAATGTATACATGATGCAAATGCGGTATACATATATATTGGCCACACATGGGCTCTTCCTGTCCATAACCGCCTCTGTGGGCATCAGGTTATATCGGCCACACATGGGCATCACATCATTTTAGCCTCATAGGACTCTTTTTTTACGTGATAGTTTGTACCAATTGCAGGTGGTGTGCGTATATAACACCTTTCCCTTTTCCCATATCCCCTACATATATATTATTTACCATATAGTAGTGTGCATAACACAAATGGATCCAGGATAATATATACTATGATGCAAATGAAAGTGCATGAATGACAATAAAACATTTTCTGAATTTGTCGGATGACAATAATATCCTTGCCCATTTGGCTAATACTTTGAATATAAACATCTTTTCCGTATGTCTTAATAAGTACTTAGGAATATATTTAGACATGCTTTTAGCATAGGAATCAATAATATGAATATTCTTAACTACTAGGAGTAGAATAAATTATGGAACAATATCACAGTTATATTTTCTTACATGAAACATGCCAAAAGGAAGAAATAATTTGCCTTAACATACCTTTGTACACAATTCCTTACAATTACACGAAGTGAATGCAAAGTTTCCTTTTCCTAATAAAAAAATGAAGTAATGGTTGCTTTTTAAAGGAAAATGAAGTACTGGTTACTTATTCTTGTGCACGAAAAGAGAAGGCCTCATATGTTTTCTGTTTTGGATTAATGGTAAAGGAGAGAATGAATATCAAAGTCTAATCATTTTGACACATTTTCTCTTGCCAGGTGTCGATCAATGGCAATTTATGTGCTTGGTCATCATAGCCACTTAATGCCACCTTACTTTAACATACACGGTCACTTAAGTTAATTAAGTGACATGCCTCCGAATAATTTATCAATCACACACATAATTAATTTTGTGATCCCAATTCACTTAAATCTTAATAACTTATAAGACCTTCATATACTCAGTGTCATAATTTTGTGATATGCCACTAGTTCATAAGCTCTTCAGGGATATTCAACTATTATTTTCGATCCCCGTTGTCACACTTCGTACGTCCAAAATTATTTCGGAGTTTAATCCTTTTATATACTAATCTCTTTATTAGCATACGTAAATATGACAAAGTTTTTCCAACGCTCGGGTCTATTTACACATGCCTAGCGATTTTATATACGCTTAGCCATTTAAACTGTAACCCGAAAGTACGGGATGTTACATCTTTCCCCTCTTAGAAACATTCATCCTCGAATGTTGGGGTAACATATCTAATCCCCGTTACGTAGCATGAAAATATAACTACCTTCATATATCACTACATCAGACCTCTCATGGATTTCAAGCATTAATTATAATACCATGAGATAAAGCTCACCTTATGCTCCTTTCAGAACCTCGACGTTGGTGTGGAATAGGTATGGATACTTGTGCATCATTTCCTCTTCCGCCTCCCACGTCATCTCTTCCACGTTCCTATTTTGCCACAGAACTTTTACAGAAGCTACTTCCTTAGTTCTCAGCTTGTGGACTTGTCGATCTAGGATAGCAACAGGAACTTCTACATATGATAGATCCTCTGTAACCTTCACATCATCAATCGGTACAATCCGAGAAGGATCTCCAACACATGCTCTCAACATGGAAATATGGAAGACTAGATGAACAAACTCCAATTCGGAAGGTAAGTCCAATTCATATGCTACCTGACCAATTCTTCGGATTATACGATATGGCCCAATATACCTTGGACTAAGCTTTCCTTTCTTCCTGAATCTCATTATACCCTTTATCGGTGAAATCTTCAAAAATACCCAGTCGTTTACCTGAAATTTTAAGTCTCGCCGTCGTACATCTGCGTATGACTTCTGACGACTCTGAGCCGTTAACAGTCGCTCTTGGATAAGCTTCACCTTTTCTATTGCTTGATGTACTAAGTCAGGCCCAAATAAATCTGATTCACCTACCTCAAACCATCCAATAGGAGATCTATATCTTCGTCCATACAAGGCCTCATATGGAGCCATTTTAATACTGGCGTGATAGCTGTTATTGTACGCGAACTCAATAAGGGGTAAGTGATCATCCCAACTTCCCTTAAAGTCCAACACACAAGCTCGTAACATGTCCTCGAGTGTTTGAATCGTTCGCTCAGCTTGACCGTCTTTTTGAGGATGGAAAGCCGTACTTAAATTAACTCGGGTGCCTAACCCTTTCTGAAATGATTTCCAGAAGTTAGTTATAAACTGAGCACCTCGGTCAGATATAATAGAGATAGGCACACCATGAATTCGAACAATCTCCTTAATATATAACTTCCCATAATCTTCGGCAGTGTAGGTAGTTTTCACCGGCAAGAAATGAGCTGATTTGGTCAGTCTGTCAACAATTACCCAAATAGAATCAAATTTCTGATAGGAACGAGGTAATCTCGTAATGAAGTCCATATTAATCATTTTCCATTTTCATATAGGAATCTCGATGTTCTGAGTCAAGCCACCAGGCTTTTGGTGTTCTATTTTTACCTGCTGACAATTGGGGCACTGAGCTACAAACTCTGCCACGCTCTTCTTCATGGCATTCCACCAATAAATAATCTTGAGATCATGATACATTTTAGTTGATCTTGGATGAATAGAGTACCGTGAATAATGAATCTCCGTCATAATCCTATCCCACAATCCTGCTTCATTTGGAACACATAGACGGCTCTGGTGCCTGAGAGTTCCCTGTTCGTCAATCTCAAAGGTCGTGATCTTCTTCTGTTGAATGCTCTCTCTTATCTTCTTCAAACTAAGGTCTTCCCATTGACGTTCCTTAATTTCTAATATAAGGGATGATTTTGACACATTCTGGACCACAAACCCACCATCCTCCGAATCCACTAGTCGGACTCCTAAACTAGCTAACTGATGAAGCTCTCTCACCAATTCCTTCCTTTTGACTTGCACTAGCATCAAACTAACCATTGACTTACGTCTGAGCGTGTCAACTACAACATTAACTTTGACAGGGTGATATAAGATGTCCACATCATAATCCTTTAATAATTCAAGCCATCTTATTTGTCTCAAATTCAGCTCCTTTTGTTTGAATATGTATTGCAGACTCTTGTGATCCGTAAAAATATCTACATGAATACCATATAAATAGTGCCGCCAAATCTTCAGTGCATAGACTATTGTGGCCAACTCTAAATCATGTGTCGGATAGTTCTTCTCATGTTTCCTCAATTGCCTTGAAGCATAGGCAATCACTTTACCATGCTGCATTAGCACGCATCCTAAACCTGCTCCCGAGGCATCACAATACACAACATAACCTTCTGGACCCTCTGGGAGAGTAAGGACTAGTGCCGATGTTAATCTATCCTTTAACTTTTGGAAACTCCGCTCACAAGCATCGGACCATTGGAATTTTATAGCCTTTTGTGTTAACTTCGTTAGTGATGCTGATATGGTAGAAAATCCTTCTACAAACTTTCTATAATAGCCGGCTAAGCCCAAAAAGATGCGAACTTCTATTGGAGTCATAGGCCTCAGCTAACTCTTCACCGCTTCAATCTTCTGAGTGTCAACTCTTATACCCTCGTCTGACACTATATGACCAAGAAAAGCCACTAACTTCAGCCAAAACTCACATTTGGATAGCTTTGCATACAACTTACGGTCCCAGAGCGTTTGTAGTATTATTCGCAAGTGATCCACATGCTCTGTTTCTGAGTGAGAGTAAACCAGAATATCATCTAGAAATACTATCACAAATACGTCCAGGAATGGGCGGAACACACTGTTCATTAGATCCATAAATGCTGCCGGTGCATTTGTAAGTTCAAATGACATTACTAGGAATTCGAAGTGCCCATACCTTGTCCTGAAGGCCGTCTTCGGAATATCCTTCTCCTTAACCTTTAGCTAATGGTACCCCAACCTTAGGTCAATTTTTAAGAAACATCTCGCATCTTGTAACTGATAAAAAAATTGTCAATTCGGGGAAGAGGGTACTTGTTCTTAGTAGTAACTTTATTTAGCTGCCGATAGTCGATACACATCCGTAATGAGCCATCTTTCTTTAGTACGAACAATACTGGCGCACCCCAATGAGATATGCTAGGCCTAATAAATCCTTTCTCGAACAAATCCTTTAATTGCTCCTTCAATTCTTTCAATCCAGTTGGAGCCATCCTATAAGGAGGAATATATATCGGTCGAGTGTCTGGAATACATCTATACCGAACTCAATTTCCCTTTCAGGAGGAAGGCTTGGAAGTTCATCTGGGAATACATCAAGAAATTCATTGATCACGGAATTGATTGAGGACTAGGTGGTTCAGCATCGACATCTCTTTCCCGAACAAGATAGTATATACACCCTTTGGAGATCATCTTTCTTGCCTTAAGGTATGAAATAAACCTACCTTTTGGCATTGCCTTATTACCTTTCCATTGAAGGACTAGCTTTCCTGGAAATTGGAAACTAACAATATTTGTTCGGCAGTCAAAATTAGCGTAGCATGACGCTAACCAATCCATGCCCATAATAACATCGAAGTCAACCATTTCTAATTCCACTAAATCTGATAGGGTCTGATGATTACAAGATAATACTGTACAATTTCGATATACCCATCTAGCGATCACCGATTCACCAACCGGTGTAGATACCACAAGTGGATCCCTTATCAACTCAGGATCTATACCAAATTTACAGGCAACGAAAGGTGTAATATATGATAAATTTGAGCCTGGATCTAACAACACGTACACATTATGTGAAAGGACCGATAACGTACCTATAATGACATCATGTGAGGACTCATGATCCTGTCATCCCATCAGTGCATAAGTACGGTTCTGGCCCCTTTCTGCTGCCTCAACCAGGTAACGTCTGCTGATTTTGCCCTAACGGGCGTAATGATTGGGATGAAGCTGCTGCAGATCCGACCAGTTGGGCTCTAACACCTTCATCTTTTGTCGGACAATTTTGCACTATATGAACATGCTCCCCACAAGAATATCATACTTTTTCCTCTTATTGGCACGACCCTACATGGGTCCCACCACACTGCCTACATCAAGCTAACGACGGCCTCATCTGCATAGAATTCCCTCTATAATAAGATCCTGATGCTTGTGAACTCTGGCCTGGTCTCGTTTGAATAAATCGATCAACCCTCGATCCTGAAGATGGCAATGATGCACTGGCTGTCGGGTAAGATGGTCGTATGTAAGGCTGTGGCCTGGGCCCGCCTTTGAATTCCCTCACACCACTTACAGACCGAGCCCTTTTATGATGTCCCCTATCACGCTCTCGATTGACCCACTGTTGCCTCTTGCGATCCTCCAGGTTCTGTCCATAAGCCTGGATGCGAGCAATATCCATATCCGGATTCAAAGAAGCCGTAGTACACTCATTGACCAAATGTGGCCCCAAGCAAGTAACGAACCTGTGTACCAGTCTCTTATTTCAGCTATAATTGTAGGAGCATATCGAGCCAAGGAATTAAACTGCAAGCTATATTCTCGAACACTCATACTGCCCTGTTCATGACGTAAGAACCTGTCCTGTCTGGTCCGTCGAAGCTCGACTGGTAGAAAATACTGTAAGAAAGCCTCTAAAAACTCTCCCATCCTGCTGGCGCAGCACGAGGTCCCCTAGATTGCTCCCATGTTTCATACCAGGTTACTGCGACATTCTGTAGTCTATAAGAAGCAAACTTTACCGACTCAGTATCGGTAGCATCCATCACCCACAAAATACGTTGTACCTGATCCAGAAAAGTTTTTGCGGGTCCGCATTCAAGTATGTTCCTGTGAATATCGGAGGGTCTAGATTGATGAAATCCCGAGCTCTTCCGCTAGCAACTCTATCAGAAGGGCTAGGAACCTGATGTTGGGCCTGAGCGGCTACCAATCGTGTCAGTAACTATACCTCACTCCGCATATCAAGATCCTCGACTGGGATATCAGGTGGAGGGACTAGGGGTACTGCCGCTCCACTAATCGACCCTGATGGTGGTAATCTGGGGGAATCATATAAAGAGGTTGTACCGAGGGTCTCACTCTGGCCCTCGCTAACGGGTGACAATCGTATGGTACCTTCGCCCGCATCCGTATCCAATGTTCTCATACTCTTGAGCTTTTTCCTTGTTATAGGCATCGCTGGAATCATAAGCATGAAATCTATTAGGAGTGAAATACTTATAGCTCAGTTCTATAGCACGATTTATGAGATGAAAGAATAGAAACCATTCCTAAATGTCAGGCAGGCTCATGCTTATAAGTATGGTGCACAACATACCATAAACAAGGCTCTACTAGACACGACTTGTAGACTCTATAGGACAGACATGTTCTGATACCAAGTTTGTCATGACCCAAACCGGAGGGCCGCAACGGACACCCAGATCACACCCGCCGGGTACCGCTAATCGTACATTTACCACATACTCATCATTAATTACGGACTAAGTCGAAAGAAAACTACGTGAAATCTTTATACATAAAGCCAACATATATATATATAAGTACCCATACCAAGGTCGACAATGACATACAACAGGATACCTGTCTACAAGCCTCTAAGAGTAGCAACATCAAAGGTCGAGATAGGGCCCCGCCATACCCATATATGCAAGCAAAAATATACAGTACCGAAATTAGACCAACACTCCGAACAAGGGGATTGCTCCAAAAATCCGCTGGATCCGCAATCAACTAACCTGAACCGTCTCTCTGCCTATGTCAACCTGCGGGCATGAAACGCAGCGTCCCCCGACAAAAGGGACGACAATACGACTGATGTAGTGAGTATGTCATGCATGAATAATAACATAACAAGGATATAACAATAAACTGAAATAGGAACAACCGACCAACAATAAATATCTCTGAGGGTCCTAATACATATGCCTAAATGTCATGCACAATGCGGTATACATATTCATCGGCCTCATCAGCATCTTTCTTATCATAACAACCTCAGTGGGCATCATATGATATAATGGGTAATGAATGTATGCATGATGCAAATGCGGTATACATATATATTGGCCACACATGGCTCTTCATGTCCATAACCGCCTCTGTGGGCATCAGGTTATATTGGTCACACATGGGCATCACATCATTTTGGCCTCATAGGACTCTTTATTTACGTGATAGTTTGTATCAACTGCAGGTGGTGTGCGTATATAACACCTTTCCCTTTCCCCATATCCCCTACATATATATATTATTTACCATATAGTAGTGTGCATAACACAAATGGATCCAGGATAATATATACTATGATGCAAATGAAAGTGCATGAATGACAATAAAACATTTTCTGAATTTGTCGGATGACAATAATATCCTTGCCCATTTGGCTAATACTTTGAATATAAACATCTTTTCCGTATGTCTCAATAAGGACTTAGGAATATATTTAGACATGCTTTTAGCATAGGAATCAATAATATGAATATTCTTAACTACTAGGAGTAGAATAAATTATGGAACAATATCACAGTTATATTTTTTTACATGAAATATGCCAAAACGAAGAAATAATTTTCCTTAACATACCTTTGTACACAATTCCTTACAATTATACGAAGTGAATGCAAAGTTTCCTTTTCCTAATAAAAATAATGAAGTAATGGTTGCTTTTTAAAAGAAAATGAAGTACTGGTTGCTTATTCTTATGCACGAAAAGAGAAGGCCTCATATGTTTTCTGTTTTGGATTAATGGTAAAGGAGAGAATGAATATCAAAGTTTAATCATTTTGACACATTTTCTCTTGCCAGGTGTCGATCAATGGCAACTTATGTGCTTGGTCATCATATCCACTTAATGCCACCTTACTTTAACATGCACGGTCACTTAATTTAATTAAGTGACCTGCCTCCGAATAATTTATCAATCACACACATAATTAATTTTGTGATCCCAATTCACTTAAATCTTAATTACTTATAAGACCTTCATATACTCAGTGTCATAATTTTGTGATAGGACACTAGTTTGTAACCTCTTTAGGGATATTCAACTATTATTTTCGATCCCCGTCGTCACACTTCTTAAGTCCAAAATCATTTCGGGGTTTAATCATTTTATATACTAATCTCTTTATTAGCATACGTAAATATGAAAAAAAAATTCCCAACGCTTGGGTCTATTTACACATGCCTAGCGATTTTATATACGCTTAGCCATTTAAACCGTAACCCGAAAGTACGGGATGTTACAGTAGAATACCAAGAACTTGGCTATCCCCAAGATCATGAAATAAGGATATACTAAATGAACCAATGGTTTCAAAATACCAAGTTGGAAATATCTCATTGGTTTTGATAGTCATGACACACAAATGATCCTCAATTGCAAAGTGATACCACCCCCAATAGATAACACCACCGGGGTCAAAGTAGAAAATCTTTATGGGACAGCTATGCCTCCTCACACAAATGAGACCTCACTAGCATTTTCATCAAGGAATAGATCATATTTCAAGGGGTAAATGGTATTGAGCCATGCATGTATATCATCATCATATATCGGTGGAGAATGATACAAAGGCTCACAATTAAGATTATTAGCAAAAGAGTAATCACTAGTGGGATTCCTCAAATAATCAAGCAATTCAATTTCTCACTCAATTAGAGATGCCTCTTTTTTTGACACTTTAAGAACATCAAAACATTCCACCCCTACGATTGAATTACAATTCCTCTAGATGAGGTTCTACATGACATACATCACTACCACATCCTTAGACCTTATCACTTGACACAAAGACAAGACCAAAGGAATCATTATCATATTTATCAAACAAGGGCGGGGTGTCACACCCATTCAAATAATCAACTATATCCACGTCATCACTAATCAGAGGTTCATTAAGTACATCACAAGATACCTCGACTAGTGGATTATCAATATACTCAAATTGATCATCCATGTCACATGATAATGTACTATCATTTAAATCAAAATTGCCAACACTAGGTGGACACAAATTGACCTTACAAGAAAAATCAATTCGGTCATCAATAGGATCAACTAGCGTAGGAACACTCTTAATAATGACATTATCATTACATGTCAAAGAATCATTAAGCTTACGCAAAGCCAAACTACTACTCACACTCATATCACAAACTTGTTCATTCAAAGAGTTGGAAGTGTTGAGTTTAGCTATTGTACCTTGAAGTTCACACGAAGAATCTTCTTTACCTTGACCTCCAACTACAAGCTCACTTGACCAAGTGAAGAGATGGTCTTGGCCTTCATTCTCTCTTCCAAGCATGTGAGCTCTTCACATGAAGACTCCTTTAACATTCCATTTCCTTGAGTACCTACAAAAGATTCTTCACAACAAGATGAAGAAGTAGAAAAGTTTGATTGAATTTATGGCAACCCCCTCACATCACTCTGCACATCTTCTCATTTTTCCACTCATGAGTTGCTAGTTTGAACTCCCCTACTCCTCTCTATCTTTTGTCTCGCAAGTTCATTAGACCTTTTGGTTCCATAAGAAACACTTTTCTTTCCCTCGACATGGAATGGTACGGTAAGCTCCTCTTCTTATGGAAAGGCCCCATTGGTCGCACAAGGACCATTTTTCCCTACAAGGAACATTTTGCCCTCCTTCATTTGGCTTCTTCTTTTGGGAATTGACTTTGGTCCTATATCCTTTTTCATGTGGCTCGGGATAATGGTACCTCAAGTTCCTATTCAATGCATCCCAAGTCTCAATTGGACTTATCATCGCCCTTGCTCATTTGCTATTGTACTCCCAATATTTGGCAAGCTTCCTTTCAAAAGTTCTAAGAGCCAAGTCCATCTTTCTTCCTTGTGAATAGTTGTAGCTAGCAAAGATTTCATTCATCGCGAGTTTCCATTTGTCATACTCTTCACTGCTAGCTTCCATAGACAAGGTAGGACATCTCACATTGGGATGTTTCACCTTTACATTTGGATTATTTGTAGGAGGTACAAGTGGGAATAGAAGTTTCCCGCTTTCATCCACTACATACTTATGCCAATCATGCTCATAAGCAATCTCATGGTCTTCGAACCAAGAATATCCTAAACACGAGTCACATGTACCCATAGAAGTACTACACACCACACTTCCTCTTGATATTCCCCATGAGAAAAGGATACATTCACTATATCGACCCAATATCCCTTTTTTGCCAATATAAGAATCTTCTTTCTTAGTCTAATCTAATCCTAGCCGGAGTGCAACTTGAGGGGTAATGTAACAACCACGACGATGGTCATTAATTTCAAGGCGAACTCCCCAATCATTATGTACTTTCACCAACATTGAATGTACTCTTCCGTTAGGCTCAATTCTCATGTTGACATCTTCTCACAACACTTTGAGTAGTGTTGGAGGAATATGGTCTCATGCCTCCATAATAAGAATCAAACTCCATGAAGAGGTACCTATTTAAAACACTCAACAAAAAAGCCAACTCATTAAGTTAGTGAAAATAAATCTCACAATCACTCAAGTGTGCGCACCTTTGATTGCCTCACAAATTGTCTCGGCCAATGATTGTACCTTGTTTAGTCCAATTAGTCACAGGGGATTTAGTTTCTACTCTTGGATGGAATTGATCTTTGTCAAATGAAGAATGGACGACTCAATTAAACTAACGAACTTGAACCAAAATAATAACAACAGAGTAAAAATGAGAAAAGCACGAAAAAAAATATGGACACAAGAACTAATTAACCTTAAGTAGGATCAATTACTAAAGCTAATTAGCTTAGAATATCAATGTAAAGAAATGGAATAGAATCAGAAAGGAATTAGAAGTGAAAATCTAAAATTTTGCCTCAAAAATACTTTTCTCAACTTTTCACTTGAAATTTTGGATCAAAGGCCCCTTTTGGGTGTCTTCTTCCTTATGAAAATATGAAAATTGCTTAAGAACACTAACAACATTCAAAATTCAATGTACTTCAATTTCAACTCGGATTGGCTTCAATTTTTTGGATCTAGCCTCTTCTCAACAAGGAGAATAAAGTCCACTCCAAATCGAAATCAATTGACTCACTAAACTCACTTTGGTGTTCTTCAAAGGTTGAAGGTTCTTCAATGGTAATTTGTCCAAAACTCTTCAACACTTTAAAACTTCCGATCCAAGTAGATTTGACCTCTATGAACTCAAATCCAACCTCAAAAACACCTTTTTAAAACTTTGGATCGAGGTTTTGGATCAAATCCTACTTTTTGGGGTCTTCCTCTCTATGAAGATTTGAAGTTCTTAAAGAACACCGAGAACTTCAAATTTCCAACCACCTTCAAGTTTTTCCAAATTTCGGATCTAGGTTCTCCTTGATGTAGAGAACAAAACTCAATATTTTTTTAATCAAATGAACACCTAATCTATGAAACATATTTGGTGTTCTTCACAAGCTTGAAGATGCTCTAATGGTGGATGACCAAATATACTCTGAACTTCCCCAAATTTTAGATTCTTAATCTGCTCCACAAATCCCAATAAGTTTCAACCCTCAATTTCTTCTTCCCTAGAAACCCACTTTCAAGACATTCAACCTTCAAGCTACTATAATGGTAGAAGACTCAATATGACTCTAAAGGACTTGAAACTTTGAATTTTGACTCAAATAACACTAGGAAATAAAAATCTAGTGTCAAAATAACAAAATAAACACAATTATTTTTTGAATTTCGGTTTTTTTGTGATAATCAAATCCAATACTTGATTTGATGGAACAAACATAAACTAGGCTCTGATACCAATTGATATAATAAAGGATATGAAAAAACAAGAAATCAATAAGAAAAAGTAAATGATAGATAGATTGACACAAAGATAAACACAATTTGGAAACTAAAACTCTATAATACCTAAAACCTCCAAATTAGTATTCAACTAGCACCAACCTCTTTGGATGAAATCAAGGGAACCAATGTCCCAAGCAACCATTCCTCTCATAAAAAAGGTACAACCATAGCTTCAGCAAGCTCTCAACACTCAAACTCTCAAAGGAATATCAGAATATCTCAATTCAACATAATCTACTAATGAAATAAACTAAGGTATTATTTATAGTAACTAGAATAGGAAGACTAAGTAAGGACCTTGTTCGGTAGTCTTCCCAAGGGATGAAAGGCTTGCATTTGTGGAATAACCCCTTTTTGCATAAATAACCTTCTTCTTAATACTTCTTCCAAACGGAGGCCTATACTTTCACTTTAGCGCATTCTTGAGCTTCAAGCCTTCATTCTAAGCACCTTGTAAACCTTCGAAGTAGCAACCCCTAGCTCCGCTTGGTTTGCATGATATTGATGAAGCTCGGCTTGCATCAGAAAGTCTGGTTGGACTGAAAATCTTATTGGTGGGCAAGAATCTGTTTCAATTTGTTTTCCAATACAAAGATGATATGAAAAAGGTGTTGTACTGGACGTCGTGGCTCTATGATAAGTATTTTCTCAACATACATCCATGGAAACCAGAGCTTAATGATAATTCTCCTCTCTTCAACATATGTGAGTTATGGCTTCAAGTTTGGAATATGGCACTACATTGGATTTCCTATGAAGTGGGCAGTAAGATTGGACATGCTCTGTGAGGGGCTTCTGATATTACTATACCTGAAAATGGCAGTAAGGATGGTAGATACATTCGTTTAAAAGTCTTAATGAGTATAAACAAGCCTCTACATCGTGGAAAATTAATCAAGATGGGCTCGGAGGAAAAATGGGTAGAATTTCATTATGAAAATCTGCCATATGTTTGCTACTACTGTGGGATGCTAGGACATACAGAAATGTCTTGGATGAGGGCTGAATATCATGGTTTTGCTATTGAAAATTCATGGCTCCAATGTAATAACAATATGAGGATTCCCGGATTCACAAAGGAAAAAGGAAAAAAGATTATGGATTGTGCGGAAGGTACTGGTTCTGTAAACACTAAAAAATAATTTAAGTGTTTAGCCGAATTCAGTGACAGCCGAACTATTCCAGAGCCGAATTTACTCCTAGCCCTCGATTATAAGAACTCCATCGCCTACTAAGGCATCTTAGTCGAGTTGTTAGTTAGAGGTACGACTGGGACCCACTCAGATGCAGACGCCTCAACGACCAAGTCCAAAGGGTTTCCGGAGCCCTAAAAGCGGTAATGACCAACAACAGCTAAATGAAAGGGCCATTATCCGAGCAAGAGGAGTAGAGGGTGAGAAAATCAGCACCACCTCCCCCATAGTCGGCCATTGAACTTAGTGGGTTATTTGATGGCTGACATTGGGGGGGAGGGAACCATGTTGTACAATTTTTTCCCTTTTTTGTACTATAAATAAGATCATTCTTTGTAAATCAAACAACTCAATGTTTATCTGTCTTTATCCTTTTACTTAATTTTATCATTTACTTTACTGTACTCAGTTGCATTCATATTTCTTACCTCTTAGTTTACTCATACCACCGTCCTAACGCTTTCTGGAGTAGTTGGGGAACCCATTGCTAGAGATTAGAGTTCCGTTTCCAGCCCAAATCGTTTAAGTTAAGGAATCAATTTGTCTCCCAATTTCAGCAGTCGATAAAATGACAGAGAACAGAATTCGGGGTGAGAACAATTTGAAATGGGCGGTGGGACCATAGGTGAATTAATAGCAAAGTTTGATTCTCCAGGTCAGGATCATTCTTGGCGTATGCGCCTAAGGTCCGGTAAGAAAATGAACCCCGAGTCCAGTCCACATCCTAAACAAAATCCTCCCAGAAGGAACAACGAACCAGCATCCTCCTCGGGTATGCCTACATAGTTGATACCCCTCCACTTCCTCCATCAACCCAAGTTGTGGAAGAATCTAGTCAATCTGAAGGTCCAACCATAATGACCACATCTTTTATTAGACAACAGATCGACTTGGGCATCCACGACATTATATACGAAGTTTCTAAACAGTTGGTTGACATTGTAAAGCCGATGGTACATAATGAGGTTCAACAAGCGATGGAGATGGAAACCAACCTAATGCACCCAGGAGAATGTTCGGCTAGTTCTGCCATCCCTATGACGAGCGGTATTGTTCAACATGAGACCGTGACTCCTGGTGTTGTTCCTTAGCCGCATGTGCATCAGCTAGTGCCTACTCAGGTGCAGCTGGTAGCGTACCTAGGAACACAAGCCCAATCGCCTGGAAACTAGCACACTGCATGGTTTCCACCGAACCTTGGGGGGAAAATATGCCACTTGACCAAGTGAGTCTGCAGTATAGGAAGATCAACATGGCTCGGAGACCAGTTCAGGCTCCAGGACACTTTGGGTTGCCACCCGTTATGCCGTACGTTTCTATGAAAGAGCCCTACGATGCAGGCGAATAATGTTGGCCAGCTGAATTGGCAGCCGATGTCCCCTTGATATGACTTAGCTCGGCTATCTGGTGACGCTGTTTACAATGGAATACCATTCCAGTAGTCATTGCTAGTACCCAATCCATACCTTCCAGGAAGCGTAAATTTTCTAAGAACGACCGACGTCCGAGGAGAGCAGCCATGGAATACTGTTCCACTTTATCCTCAAGCTTCGTTAGCCGTTCCAAGAGCTCAGGTTGCAGGATTTGGTGGTCATACCCAACAGAAGCAATGGGGCATTACCCCACCTATTGGTAATGGCTAGTAGACCAACTGCAACCTTCAAAACCCTGTCCAACAAAGTGCAAAATGAAGGCAGCTAGTGCAAAATGCCTTCCAGCCGAATCTAGTCGAGAATCGACAGGGGACGTCACAACTGATAAACTCGAAAATTATTGATATACCATGCGGAGGTACTTCGGCATCCAACTAAAATCTTTGGACATGCATATTTATAAGAAGCCTTACCCCGATTGGGTAGATCGGATAGCACCTTTGCCGAGGGGCTTCAAAACACAGGAGTTTTCCATCTTCTCCGGCAACGATGACAAATTCACTATCGAGCACATCAGTAGATTTACTGCCCAATGCGGCGAGACTGGCCATAATAAGTATCCCAAGTTGCAGTTATTCTCTCTCTCTCTCTAATAGGAACAACCTTCGCATGGTACTCCTCTTTGGCTTCTGATTCCGTATAGAGCTGGGATGACATGGAGGGTTGCTTCCAAGATAGGTTCTATTGGCCCTAACCTAAGGTTGCCGTGACTGATCTAACGAATCTCAAGCATCAAGTTGATGAATCGGCTGCCGATTTTATCGAGAGATTCAGAAAGAAGATTGGAAAATGTATCGTACACTTCCCCGAGTCTAAGTGTGCCCACATGATAATCAACAACATGCACCTTCAGTTAAAGGAGAAATTAGTGGGACAATCCTGCTCTGATATGAGACAGTTAGCCGAAAAGGCTAGCCAAATAGAGCAGTACATCCAGGAGAAGGAGTGGAGAAGAGCCAGCTGAAATCGAGGCTCCTACTTGGCATCCATCATTGAAGTGGATAAGTCTGACTCAGAGTCAGCCGACTGCGCGATAGATGCAATGGTGACCGAGATTGTTAAAGGTAAGGTTTACTCTTACCTAGCCTTGAAAGCCATAAAAAGCAAGAAAACGAGTTCATCCGATAACAGGATCAATTACTCGTTTGACATCACGAAGGCTGATCAGATCTTTGATCATCTGCTCAAAGATAAGCAGATTCGGCTGCTTGATGGTCATAGGATTTTGCCTACCGAGGAACTCAAAGATAAGAAGTACTGCAAGTGGCATAATTCATATAGTCACTATACTTCTAATTGTGTGGTCTTTAGAAAGGCGATCCAAAATGACATCAAAGAGGGGAGGTTCTAGCTAGCCGACAAGAGTATGGCTGAAATGTCCATTGATACCGACCCCTTTCTCGCGGTACCAATATCTATTTTCTTTTGCTAAAGCCGATGAGTCAAGGGATACCAAAAGGAGACATCCGATGAAAAGGGTGTGGGTCCCAAATAAACCTACCGATGGGGAGAAGGCCACAAGGACCTCTATGTTCAACCGGTTAGGCAGCCTACATGACATTCGTGATGACAGGCTAGCTAGGAGCAGTTTTCATGGCTGCCTTAAATACTCGAGGGATATTGAACGAGAACTTCAGGAATAAACCATGAGGTTCAGAAGGGTCCCTATCGGTGCCAGGCAAAGGCTTGGGGGGCAAGTATGGATGCCAACCAACCGGCAACCGAGCATGCCTCGAATAGATGAAGAACCACTCCCTAAAACCAAACAGAGGATGTTCGAGTTTAAAGTAAATGAGGGTGTTTTGTACTTATGTATCTTGATGAGAAATGAGGACCAAATGAGACCCCGGAGAATGATTAAACCAGCCGCCAACACAGAAGAGGGGAATTGCTCTGTCAATAAGGCTCCAGGAAAGAAAGAGGCACCACCGAGAGTCGCATCCAGGACTCAGAAAATAAGGATGCAACGTGCCAAGGCCTTGCATAAAATACAACAGAAATTACATCTAATTTCTAACACCAAGGTGGCCGATGGGTAGGAAATTCCTGAGTCTACCGTGGCTGAGGCCATAGAGCGGGCATTCGGCTCAACCTCCTCAGAGACAAAGCCACATGAAAGAGAAACTTTGGGCCAGCCAAAGCTGAGCATACAGCTGGGTGAGGCCCGACAAAGGGATTTTAGCAGGAGACTCTAGTCTTGAAGTAATCTCTAGCCAGACGATTCCACAAATCGTGCAAAGAATCCAAGCATTGGAACCTCAGTTGGCTCCTATATGTCTCCAGAAGATGGAAGGTATTGATTTCTCTTCAACCAAATTCGATGAGGTGGGAGACTTCATCCTTGATTTATTTCAGCAGGACGGTCGATGAGATTTGGGCAACTATTGAAATGGTTAGCCTGATTCCATGTGAGTTCTAGGCCAGCCGTTCTATGATGGATAGCCTAGAAGGTGATGTATGCGTGGAAGACACTGAATGAGTGACTATAGCCGATACCACGGCTAGGGATGCTTTGAGCACTGTGTTTGGTACACCTACGAAAAAGATGGTTAAACACCTCAAGCCCCTCTATGTGAAGGCTTACATCAACGACAAAACTATTAGCCGAGTGTTCGTCGACAATGGGGCTATGCTGAATGTGATGCCGCTACTTACTTTGAAAGCCTCTACAAAACCAGAGAAGATCTCATCCCAACTAACATGAAAATGGCTAGTTTTATGGGAGAGGCTTCTAAAGCTTTGGGGATTTTAGTGGCAGAAATCTCTGTGGGTCCTGAGATGGTCAGATCTGCATTCTTTATGATAGATGGAAAGCCTTCATACGCCATCCTATTGGGCAGAGACTGGATTCACACCAGCCGATGCCTTTCTTCCACCATGCATCAAAAGCTCATTTTTTGGGAAGAAGACAAGATTGAAATCGTCACAGCCGATGATAACCCATTTCAAGCAGTGGTGAAAACCTTGGAGATTGTTTTATATTCAGCCTATGTTGCTCCCATAGCTATTGCAGAGCAGTACGAAGAAGGACATTGGGAATACTGCAATCTAACCGCACGAGGTTTTGAAATAAAGCAATTAGCCAAACCACGACTTACCTTGGAAGAGTTAGATGATTGAGGAGACCCAAATCGTACGTGATTTGTGGCATCGGCTGGCTGCTCTCAGTTCCGAAGCAAGGATAACCGAGGCATCACAAGTAGAAGACTGCAATAGAGAACGAACAATGGCAGCCGATAACATCGAGTTGCCGATGGAACTTGAATCGCCCATAAAAAGAGCCATGCCTAGTTTTGAGTCTGAGGATCCCTTGGAAGATATCAACTTGGATACTGAGGAAGTCCCTCGGCTAACACATATTAGTTGCTTGCTGAAGGTGGAAGATAAACAAAGCATAACGACCATTCTACTGCTGTATAAAGACTGCTTCGCATGTGATTATCATGAAATGCCTGGGCTGGTACGTACTTTAGCAGAACATAGATTTCCAATCAAGGAGGGTTTTAAACCCCAAGAACAGCCGCCGAGAAGGTATCACCCTCAGCTGATGCCTCAAGAAATAATCATCATTGCATGCACTGGAGACGAGATGATTGAAATGACATGCGCTCTGTCGGACTAAAATGACAACTACTTTCGGATACATCAACTCAACAGTCACACTCGAGTTAATGTAGGGGGCATTGTTAACACTCAAAAGTAATTTAAGTGTTTAGCTGAATTCAGTGACAACCGAACTATTCCAGAGCCAAATTTACTCCTAGACCTCGACTACAAGAACTTCATCGGCTAGTAAGGCATCTTAGTCGAGTTGTTAGTTAGAGGTACGACTGGGACCCACTCAGATGCAAACGCTTCAATGACTAAGTGAAAAGGGTTTTCAGACCCGTAGAAGTAGTAACGGCCAACAACAGCTAAAAGAAAGGGCCATTATTCGAGCAAGAGGAGTAGAGGGCGAGAAAATCGGCACCACCTTCCCCATAGTCGGCCATTGAACTTAGTGGATTACTTGATGGTTGACATGGGGAGGACCACGTTGTACAATTCCCCCCCCCCCTTTGTACTATAAATAGGATCATTCTTTGTAAATAAAGAACAATCAATCAATCAATCAACCAACTCAATTTTTATCTATCTTTATCCTTTTACTTCATTTTATCCTTTACTTTACTGTACTCAATTGGATTCATGTTTCTTACCTCTTAGTTTACTCATACCACCGTCCTAATTCTTTCTGGAGTAGTTGTGGAACCCATTACTGGAAATTAGAGTTCCGTTTCCAGCCCAAATCGTTTAAGTTAAAGAATCAATTTGTCTCCTGATTTCATCAGCCGATAAAATGGCAGACAATTTCTGTGCTGATCTTTTCATCATCTAGTAATCCTGAAAAGGGTGGAATATAGATGGCATATTAATAAAATTCTATCGAAGTTTATCAAATAATAAGCATGTAGTAAGGAAACGGGTAGTATCAATTCAAAATTCATTTTTTAAATAATAGTCTATAACCTTTAACCAATATGAACACCATAATTACAGAGTTTAACACTTATCAAAATCATAATTAAAAATACATAGTCTAGAAATCATACCTCTTAATCAGAATTTCATATCACCAGAGATCTCAACCCACTCTTGGCTCTGCTTCCCTTCTTCTTCCACCGAAATTATGGGATAATTAGCCTAGGTGCCTAGGAGTTCTCAACAGACTATCTTCTAAAATTCTTATGAAGGTGTAGGTTTAAAGAATAATATGGTTCTAATTATAATCTTTCAAAGTATTCAATCTTTGGTATTATGATATTCTCATTGATCTAGATTATAGACTAAGGAGGGGTTTAGCTCGACATAGAGAGTTTTCAAACAAAGATTTGTATAGAGAGTTTTTCGAATGAATGATATATTTACAAGAGGCTCTTTATATAGATAACTTCAGCTGATAAGATGACAAAATTGCTTTCTCAAAAGTTGTAAAGTAAATAGTAATCACTTTTCCAAAAGTCTAAAGTGCTACAGTTTGTCTGCTATGATTGCCTGATATTTTTCAAAGTTTTGTCTTTGTTGTCCTTTTTCTTCGGTTGCTTTCCAGGTGTCCTTCTTGATAATATCATCTTTTGTCCTTTTTCGTCGGTTGCTTTCCAGGTGTCCTTCTTGATAATATCTTCTTTAACATGAGTTGATATTTCCATCAGATTCTTTTGCTATCATCTTCCTTATCATGGTTTGTAATACATGGTAGTATATTGGGCTGCAAGTAGTAAAACTACAGGCTCCCTATCAGAGTAGTAAATTGGGCTGTAAGTAGTAAAACTATAGGCTCCCTATCATAGTAGTAAATTGGGTTGCAAGTAGGAAATCTACATGATCCCTATCAAAGTAGTAATTTCTCACATCCTTATGCAAAAGGATCAGAATTCCCTTCTTTTTTATTGTATTAGTAATAGTAGTAGGTCTAGTAATTATTACAGGCCTTCTATTTTGTCCAATTGTCTTTTGGTATTAGTCAATCATTTCTTTTGCATGTTACTATTTCAGGTTTATAATTTTTCATGCATTTCTGTGAGTTTTATGGTATCATGTGTCATAATGTCATTGTTGTAATACAAGGTGATAATATCTTCCACTGCTCCTCCTTTCGAGTCGCCAATAATACATGCTTTCTTTGCTCGTAACATGTCCTCTATCCTGGTTTTCAAGGTTAATAATCCAAATGTTCTTTTTGCACTGAGCCATTCTTGGAATTTCTCCAAAGTGCACATTATTTTCATGTTCAGGTTTTCATCATCTCCGCTGATAGTACTATTTTTCCTTGTCTTGAATATTTGACATATCACAATGGGCTTTCCCATTAGGTCTGTTGATGCGTCAAATATTTGTATCCCATATACTCCTTTTCCGAATGATTCCATCATGAGTTTTGTAGATTCTACAATTATACTTGGTAATCTGACAATGTTTTACATGTTCTCATCCTCTATTAGTTTATCACTAAAACCGTAAGTGAATAATTTTGATACTATTTATGGGTTAGCTTGTTCACTGCACAAGAATCTGGGATACTTGCTCAGTTTAGCACTGCGTAAATATGAGGGTTAGTCTTATAATCATAAAATTTATTGATCTTTTCATAAGCACTGATATATTCAGGTGTGTATTTTAGTTTGTCGGCCATTGATACTGTTGATGAAGAGGATGATATTGAAGATGGTATAGTTGCCAGTTTTGATACAAATGATGCCAAAGTTTTAGTAGTATGGTTTTTTGGTCTTTCAGGTGTAGTGATAGGTAATTTGGATTGAGTTTCATTTTGTAAAGTTTTTTGAGTTATCAAGTCTTGTATGGATTCTTTGAGTTGGTTTATAAGATTGGTGTTTTCTTGTAATCTGAATATTAGGATTTCATTGGTTTGTATAATAGAATCCATGGCGTTGGTAATATATTCTTCAAGGTTATCACTGTTGATCGACATTGTTATATCTGCTAAGAAAATCAACTAAAACATTTTTAGTTCCAGATATATTCTTAACAATAAAGTCATAACAACAAAAAAATGATTGCCATTTTCTCATTGTATTCAATTCTGGTAAATGATCTATCTTGTTTGTAATAAAAGTTCTTACCTGTGTGTTGTCAGTTCTAACAATAAATTTTACTGGTAATAAGTGGTAATGAATTCTCTTTATTCCAAATTTTACTGCTAATAGTTTTTTCTCATTAATATGATAATTTTTCTCATTTGGTTTCTATGTTCCTCCTCCATATCCACAAATTAGTGGTTTCTCTTTATCTATATCTTCTTTATCATAAGCTATGAGGACTGCTCCCCATCCTATATCACTAGCGTCAGTAAAAAGTTCTAGTTGATCTTTTTCTGTTGGTATTCTATGTTTTGGTAATGCTTTTACTTTTTCCTTGATTTCTTTTATAACTTTAGTATGTTCTTGTTTCCATTCAAAGACTATGTTTTTCTTTGTTAATTCTTGTAATGGTTTTCTTAAGAGTGGTAAATCATTTATATGGTCTGAAGCATAATTTATTACTCCTAAGAATTGTTGTACTTCTTTTTTACTTTCTAGCTTTTCTTTGAAATTCTTTATCTTTGTTACTATGTGTTCTTGCAGTTGTAATCCTTCATTATCTATAATATATTCTAAATATTTAATATTGCTTTTAAAGATTTCAGATTTCTTTTCAGATAACAGTATTGTGTTGTTTAATAGTTACTATAAATTCTTCTAGATGTTTTATATGATCGTCTAGATTATCGCTAAATATTAATATGTCGTCGACATATACTATACAAAATTCTGTTTATCTTCTAAACACTTGGTCCATTCTTCTTTGAAGTATTTGTGGTGCATTTTTTAATCCAAAGGGTAGTACAGTCCATTCATAGTGTCCTTTGAGGGGCACTAAAGACTGTTAGAGATTTTGATTCATTTGTTAGTTTTATTTGCCAAAATTCACTTTTACAATCAAACTTACTAAACCATTGTATCATTTTTAATTCTAGTAATTCTTTTAATTGGGTTTCAAATTCTTTTTGATCTGTTGGACTATATCTAATATGTTTGGATCTAATTATATCATTTTCATTTATTAGCTTGATTTCTCCATATATTTTTTCTTTTTCCCATAGTTGAATTGGATTTTCTCCAAAGTTCATTTTTAGTATATTAAGATATTTTTCTTTTAATAATTGTAGGTTATTATTCCTATCGGTTTTTATAGCACATAATCTTAATGTATGTATTAGTAATATTCTTTTTAATACTATTTATTTATTACAAGGTGTTTGTAAGCTAAAAGTATTGCTATCTATAACCTGTGTCTTAAAGTAATCCAGGAAGTTGTTTCCTAATAACACATGGTGTTTCATATTATCTAATTGATATATTATTGGTAATCTGAGTATTGTTTTTCCTAATACAATTCTCATATTTTCTGCTACCACGTCTAATTTTGTTGATTGTTCATTAAATCCTGATACTCTTGCTCTATGTGATCTGGTTCTCTTCCGCCTATGTGATTCTAATACATCTTTTCTAGCTAAGCATAAATTTGCTCCGCTACCAATAACGATTTTTTTGTTTTATCATTTTATTAGACTTATATTCTATATGGGCTTCTATATAGATTGCTACCATTTTATTGGGTATTAGGATTTTATCCAACACTCATTTCTCTTAATCTTTGTTGGAGGTTTTCATCTTGTTCTAATTCTCTTACCTCTTGGCGAACGTTTTCATCTTCCATTATTTCTTCTATATTCCTTCTTATTCTAATAAGTTGCCAATTTATCTCGCTTATTCTTTCTCTTAATCTACTAAGGTTTTTAGTAACCTTGTTATATCTATCATTATAATATTTATTTCCTGTTTCACTTGTAGTTGTAGTTGTAACAAGCTTATAATGAACATGTTGTTCACATTGTATCCAATAATTTCTTTCTTCTAATAATTTTCTTTTTTCTTTTTCTTGTATGTTCATTTTACTCAGGACTACTTTCATTATCTGAGTGTTGGTTAATAAAGTTAATATTTTCTAATTCCGATTCACTTTCTTCATCAGTTTGACTGACATAAAAGTCTTCGTATTCATACCATTTATCATTATCTTCTCTGATCTGTTGTAAACTCATTATAAAATTATGTCGTATTTATACATTTTATTCCTTTTTTCTTTAGCTTTGGGCATTTATTAGCATAATGTCCCTTTTTATTACAATTACAACATTTACATTCTTTAACTTTTTCTGCTTCTACGGGTTTCACATATTTTCTTTTTCTAAATTTCTTTCTAGTTTCAGGGGTATTTTTATATCTTTTAAATCTCTTTTTTCTATAAGGTTTGTAATAATGTTTGTTATTATAATTTGGTTTGTTATTGTAATTTTTATAATTGTTACTTCTCCTATATTTCTTTGTTTGATATCTTTTATTGCTTTTCTTATATTTCCTTTCTTTTATTTTATCATCACATCCAAATACTAATATTCTTTCTGTGAATTCACATATTTCTCTTAATCCTAGTTTCTTATCTTTTTTAAATCTTTTGTTGCATTATAAATTCTTTGCATTTTCGCATTAAGTATGCTCTTAGTACTCTTATTATTTCTCCTAATGTGTTTTCTTTTGGTTCTAATTGGGTATATTCTTTTGATACTTCGGTGTTATAAGGTGTTGGTAAGTGGTCATAATAAAATTATTGATATATCAGACCTTCTTCTGGTAAGAATCTTGCTTCATAAAAGAACTTACAAAAACTAATTGTATATTCTGGTAATTTATTAATCTTACAACATTTCATATTATTCAAATTCATTACTATTTCAATTTTTCTTTCTGCAAGTACATTTTCTCTAGCTACTAGCCATCTTTCTCCTAAAAATTCTCTTTTTAATATAATATCAAATATTATTAACATATATTTCAAATCTGTTGTATGGCAAAGTACTTCTCCTCTTAGTTGGTATGCTATAGATTCTATCCAATATGCTACTTTTCCAATTAATGTTTTAGATATCAATTCATACATGTATTCTAAGTTTTCTGTTTGTGTAGAGTTCATTAGTGCTATATACATTCCAAGATTCCAATCAGTTATCCTTCTTCCTATTTCTTGTTCATCATAAACATTATCTAGGTCTAGAAAATATCCATTGTAGTTTACTCCTTGTGCCATTGATCCTACAAATTCTTTAAATTCGGGTTGTTGTCCTACTGGTATGTGGTTTGGTAATCTAGTTTGTTTCCTTGCTATTATTTCTAAATTAGGGTCTACTATTTCTTCTTCAGGATAATCATTTGCATCTTCATTTATTACATCATCTGTTTCTATTTCTGTTTTTGTAGGTCTGTTAAATTCATCTTCTATATCACTGTCAGGTTCTTCTTCTATTATTGCATTTACTCTTTTCATTTTTTGTAAAGCTTCTATTATCTGGTTGTTTTCTTTAACTATTTCTGAGTTTTCTTCGTTCTCTACCTCTTCTATAAATTCTACTACTTGTATTTCTTGGTTAGTCGATTTATCGTTGCTATCTTTGTCTGAGCCACTATCAGTTTTTTCGTTACTACTAGTTGTACTTTCATCACTTGTTTAAGTATTTTTTCTTACTTTTTTTTCCTTTTAACTTTCTTATTTGTTCTCTAAGGATCTGCATTTCCACTTTTAATTCTTCTAATTCTTGTTTTACCTCATTTAATTCTTCTTTTGTTTGTTTTAGTTCTGCTTTGATTTCATCTAATTCTTCTTTTGTTTGTTTTAATTCTACTTTGGTTTCCTTTAATATTTTCTTCGTATCCTTAAATCTGTGTTTATATTTTTTATACTTATCATACCATTCTCTGTTGTTATGTGATCTCAAATTTGTATTCTCTGTTTTTTAACTCAAATATTTGTTGTTCTTGTTTATCTAATTTTAGGTTTAAATATTCATAGGTTTTTTTTCTGTGTCCTTTAAGTAAATGTTTTTTTCTTTTCAATTTTTATCTTCTTTTGGTGTTCTTGTCCTTATGAGTTCATATTTGTATCTTTCTTTTTCTATTATCTTTTTTCCATGGTTTTTAAAAAACGTAAGTACACTTGGTACACTAGGTTCTTGTTTTTCCATTAAAATTGTCCTTTTTTATTTAATATCGCTAGACTATCCAATGTTTTTTCTACTTCTTTGGATAATTTTGGTTTTATTTTACTAATGTCCATCATTATAGGGTTTGTACTTCTCCTCCACGCATCAATTGACACTAATTCTGGTTGTTGTGTAGTTGTACTAATTATTGTATTTTCTTTACTTGTACTTGGTTCATTATCTCCTGTTACTTGTTTACCTTTGTTTTTCTCTTCTATTATCATATTAAGTTTTTCTAATATTATCTTAAACGTTGGTATTTCAGATATATTCCATAGGTTAGTCAATTCTTCTCTTATTACCTGTTGTATTTGGGTTTGATTTTCTTTTATTTCATCCATTATTATCAATGTATTTTTCAGTTTTTCTTTTACTATTATTTCTTCCCGTATCGCATTAATTTTTTCGTTAGAGTTAGTCAGGGTTATTTATTCTCTTTTTCCATCCATTTCCCATATCTACCCATATTTTATCAAATCTATCACATTGTTGTTCTAATTATTTTATCTTTTCTTCTAATTTTATTTCTTTTATCTTGTATTTTAAGTATTTTCGTTGGGAAAATATCTCTTATGATAAAGTTGTCCTTATTACCTTTAATTTTTGTTTTTTCGCTATTATTTTTCTTTGTATATTCATACTTTATTTACGAATCTTGTTTTTTCTTGATCATTTATTTCAATTCCATTATTATTTATCTTATAATTTATCATGGTTAAAAAGTCACTTCCTAAAAGTAGTTCATTGAAACTGTCATATTGTATTACTCCTTTAATTTTTCTTATATTCTAAATCTTGGATTTTGAATCTTAAATTAATACTTTTAGTAATTATTATTTCTCTTTCATTTTCAGGATAATTATAAGTTTGTGGGTCTATTAAATCACAATCATTTTTATTAATCCTATATGTATAAAACTTTTAATAGCTCCAATATTTATTTCAGCTATGCAATCTGTTGTTATCATGCATTTAAATATTATTACCTTAACCTTCAATCTATTTGTGTTTATATTTATTAAATCTAATATTCTAGGTTGTGTAACGCTAGTCTGTTGTGACATTATTGGTTCTCATGTAATACTCAATCTAGATTCTTCTATTTTTTGTATTAATCTTTTTTATGGTGTAAGGGTTCTGTATTAAAATCCATATATATTTCTTCTGGTATAGTTATTTTGGAGTTTTCTTTATGTTCTATCTGTTCTAATATTTCTTGGTACATTCTTGGTACTAATATATTCATTTCATGTTGTTTCTTTACATGGTGGTTTCCGGTTATGGCATATATCATTTTTGTTTCAATACTTATGACTTTACTTCCCGGTGGCATTGTTATTCCATCTAGTTTATAATATAGTGTTAAGGCTAAGTCCTTGTGTTCATCTTTTAATGATATACTAAAGTTTGGTTGTACCGTAAATTTTAGTTTTTGATATATTAAATTTCCTTTTATTACTGATATTAAAGCATCTTGTAAATTTTCTAGTATCGTATCATCTAATATGTATATTTGTATAGGTGTATCTACATTTTTCTGAAAGTATATTTTTATAGTAAATTCTACTCCTCCAAAGTATATGTTTCTATATTTTCTAGCTTCTCTAGTAGATAGTTTTGCTAACTCTCTTTTTATTACTTCATCCGTTATAATATCATAATTTCCAGATATAGAATACTTTGAAAGATTATAATTAGATCCATATTAGTCTTTAAACCTATACCTTGATAAGAATTTTAGAAGAAAGTCTGTTGAGAACTCCCAGGCACCTAGGCTAATTATCCCGCAATTTCGGTGGCAGAAGAAGGGAAGCAGAGCCAATGGTGGGTTGAGATCTCCGGTGATCTGAAATTCTGATTAAGAGGTATGATTTCTAGACTATGTGTTTTTAATTATGATTTTGATAAGTGTTAAACTCTGTAATTATGATGTTCATATTGGATAAATGTTATAGACTTTTATTTAAAAAATGAATTTTGAATTGATACTATATGTTTCCTTACTACATGCTTATTATTTGATAAACTTAGATAAAATTTTATTAATATGGCATCTTTATTCCTACCCTCTTCAGGGTTACTAGATGATGAAAAGATCCGCACAGACAAATAATAAGCATGTAGTAAGGAAACGGGTAGTATCAATTCAAAATTCATTTTTTAAATAAAAGTCTATAACATTTAACCAATATGAAAATCATTGAAAGAAATAATCCCCTTGATTATTTTCATTACTTGAAAGGCTATATATACAAGTTACAAAATAGGAGAATCTTATTCCTATTCTATTCCTAAAACCTTATTCTATACATTTATGGTAATACACTACTAATTATATTACAACATTACCTAAACTAGGATACTAAATATTTACCATAAATTATATTACCTAAAACAGCTAAACCGAGAGCCTTTTATGGGAGCAAATTCGAGACAATATATTGTGTGTATATTGTATATTTAACACACACCCGCAGTCATAGTGGGCAGTCTTCGAACGCTGAGACTGTCCCTAAAATCTTCAAAAAGGACCGAGGGAAGACCCTTTGTAAAGATATCTGCAATCTGATATCTCGACGGGACGTGACAGACGCGTACCTGACCCCGAGCAACCTTTTTACGGACAAAGTGAATGTCCATCTCGATATGTTTAGTGCTTTGGTGCTGAACCGGATTAACAGAAAGGTAAATGGCAATAATATTATCGCAATAAACCAAGGTTGACTTTTGAATTGAACAATGAAGCTCTAAAAGCAAATTACGTAACCAACATGATTCTGAGACCACATTGGCTACCCCTCGATATTCAGCCTCGGCACTTGAGCGGGATAGAGTCGCTTGACACTTCGCAGACCAGGAGACCAAGTTGTTGCCAAGGAACATACAGTAGCCAGACGTAGACCGTCTGGTGTCTGGACACCCACCCCAATCAACATCTGTGTATATGACAAGTGTGGATGTCGATGAAGAATACAAATGTAAACCATAGTCTAGTGTACCCTGAATATACCAAATGATGCATTTGAGTGCATTCATGTGCTCAATTCTGGGATCATGCATGAATGAACACACCTACTGGACAGCATACGTAATATTCGGTCTGGTAAAGGTAAGATACTGAAAGGCCCCTGCAAGACTACGATAGCGGGTTGGATCCTCATAAGGGACGTCGTCCGCAGTACCAAGCTTGGGCTTAGTATCAACTGGAGTGGAAGTGAACTTACAGGATGACATCCCAGCCCTCTCGATGATCTCGGCTGCATATTTTCGTTGAGACAAGAACAATCCATCGGAATGACACTTGATGGCAATCCCTATAAAGTAACTCAAGGGCCCTAAGTATTTCATAGCAAACTCAGAGCTGAGCATGGTCATGATAGACTGGCTAAGGCATCGGAAGAGGCCGTCAAAATGATATCATCCACATACAACAAAATATAGGCCAAGGATAAACCACAACGGTAGATGAACAAGGAATTATCTGACCTGCTGTGAGTGAACCCAATAGTCAAAACATAGTCAGCAAACCTTGTATACCAGGCCCGGGGAGATTGCTTAAGCCCATATAAGGACTTCTTCAACAAACAAACATGATGAGGACGATTGGGATCCCTGAATCCCAACGGCTGATGCATATAGACTGTTTCTTTGAGATCACCATGTAGGAAAGCATTCTTGACATCCAACTGATGAATAGGCCATGCCTTCGAAAGAGCCAAGCTAAGCACAATGCGAATGGTAGCCGGCTTGACCACCGGACTTAATGTCTCCCCACAATCTATACCAACCTGCTGAGTCTTACCATCACCCACAAGCCGCGCCTTATGTCGAGCAAATGAACCATCTGAATTCTCCTTATGAGCAAAAATCCACATGGACCTGATAACATTAATACCAGAAGGACGGGGCACCAACTCCCACGTCTTATTATCAATAAAAGCATTATATTCATCAGTCATAGCAATTTTCCAATTCGGGTCATTTAAGGCAGACACAGGATTACGGGGCAAGGGGGATTTAGAGACATTAGAATGTAAATTAAAATGTCTTTTAGGTGTAAAAATACCCCGCTGACTAAGATTGATCGGCCTATGACTCGAGGAAGAATTGAGTTGATTTTGGGAATTTCTTTGGGCTCGACGGACGGGTGGCGTGAAATGGGCTTTCTTGGCCTAACTCGGGATGCCGTAATGGATCGGCCGAATCGACCGGACCGATTCGATGTTAATGGGTCGCCCAATTGTTAAACCGCCCGATGACCAAACTGGGCAGAGGGGATTGTGATGGGTCAGTGGGACCAGCGGGCTATGGGCCCGCTGGAGAGTTTTGGGTGTGGGAGATGTTCGAAAAATACTAAATAATATACGGGGATATTTATTCATCCAAAAATTATCAAGGCACGGGAGTATGATTTTTAGTAAATGGAAATTGGGATTCATCAAAAATTACATGGTGATTAATGATGATTTTATTGGATGATAAATCAAAACATTTGTAGCCACGATGATTAGAGGGAAAATCCAAAAACACACACGGAGTCGACCGGGCCTGAAGTTTGTTAATTGTGGTGGACGGGAATAACAGATAACACAAACACCCAATGTGGTTAACAAGGAAGGAAACAGGTAGTATCAATTCAAAATTCATTTTTTAAATAAAAGTCTATAACATTTAACCCATATGAACATCATAATTACAGAGTTTAACACTTATCAAAATCATAATTAAAAACACATAGTCTAGAAATCATACCTCTTAATCAGAATTTCATATCACCAGAGATCTCAACCCACTCTTGGCTCTGCTTCCCTTCTTCTTCCACCGAAATTATGGGATAATTAGCCTAGGTGCCTAGGAGTTCTCAACAGACTATCTTCTAAAATTCTTATGAAGGTGTAGGTTTAAAGAATAATATGGTTCTAATTATAATCTTTCAAAGTATTCAATCTTTGGTATTATGATATTCTCATTGATCTAGATTATAGACTAAGGAGGGGTTTAGCTCGACATAGAGAGTTTTCAAACAAAGATTTGTATAGAGAGTTTTTCGAATGAATGATATATTTACAAGAGGCTCTTTATATAGATAACTTCAGCTGATAAGATGACAAAATTGCTTTCTCAAAAGTTGTAAAGTAAATAGTAATCACTTTTCCAAAAGCCTAAAGTGCTACAGTTTGTCTGCTATGATTGCCTGATATTTTTCAAAGTTTTGTCTTTGTTGTCCTTTTTCTTCGGTTGCTTTCCAGGTGTCCTTCTTGATAATATCATCTTTTGTCCTTTTTCGCTTGCTGCTTTCCAGGTGTCCTTCTTGATAATATCTTCTTTAACATGAGTTGATATTTCCATCAGATTCTTTTGCTATCATCTTCCTTATCATGGTTTGTAATACATGGTAGTATATTGGGCTGCAAGTAGTAAAACTACAGGCTCCCTATCAGAGTAGTAAATTGGGCTGTAAGTAGTAAAACTATAGGCTCCCTATCATAGTAGTAAATTGGGTTGCAAGTAGGAAATCTACATGATCTCTATCAAAGTAGTAATTTCTCACATCCTTATGCAAAAGGATCAGAATTCCCTTCTTTTTTATTGTATTAGTAATAATAGTAGGTCTAGTAATTATTACAGGCCTTCTATTTTGTCCAATTGTCTTTTGGTATTAGTCAATCATTTCTTTTGCATGCTACTATTTCAGGTTTATAATTTTTCATGCATTTCTGTGAGTTTTATGGTATCATGTGTCATAATGTCATTGTTGTAATACAAGGTGATAATATCTTCCACTGCTCCTCCTTTCGAGTCGCCAATAATACATGCTTTCTTTGCTCGTAACATGTCCTCTATCCTGGTTTTCAAGGTTAATAATCCAAATGTTCTTTTTGCACTGAGCCATTCTTGGAATTTCTCCAAAGTGCACATTATTTTCATGTTCAGGTTTTCATCATCTCCGCTGATAGTACTATTTTTCCTTGTCTTGAATATTTGACATATCACAATGGGCTTTCCCATTAGGTCTGTTGATGCGTCAAATATTTGTATCCCATATACTCCTTTTCCGAATGATTCCATCATGAGTTTTGTAGATTCTACAATTATACTTGGTAATCTGACAATGTTTTACATGTTCTCATCCTCTATTAGTTTATCACTAAAACCGTAAGTGAATAATTTTGATACTATTTCTGGGTTAGCTTGTTCACTGCACAAGAATCTGGGATACTTGCTCAGTTTAGCACTGCGTAAATATGAGGGTTAGTCTTATAATCATAAAATTTATTGATCTTTTCATAAGCACTGATATATTCAGGTGTGTATTTTAGTTTGTCGGCCATTGATACTGTTGATGAAGAGGATGATATTGAAGATGGTATAGTTGCCAGTTTTGATACAAATGATGCCAAAGTTTTAGTAGTATGGTTTTTTGGTCTTTCAGGTGTAGTGATAGGTAATTTGGATTGGGTTTCATTTTGTAAAGTTTTCAGGGTTATCAAGTCTTGTATGGCTTCTTTGAGTTGGTTTATAAGATTGGTGTTTTCTTGTAATCTGGATATTAGGATTTTATTGGTTTGTATAATGGAATCCATGGCGTTGGTAATATATTCTTCAAGGTTACCACTGTTGATCGACATTGTTATATCTGCTAAGAAAATCAGCTAAAACATTTTTAGTTCCAGATATATTCTTAACAATAAAGTCATAGCAACAAAAAAATGATTTCCATTTTCTCCTTGTATTCAATTCGGGTAAAGGATCTATCTTGTTTGTAATAAAAGCTCTTACCTGTGTGTTGTCAGTTCTAACAATAAATTTTACTGGTAATAAGTGGTAATGAAATCTCTTTATTCCAAATTTTACTGCTAATAGTTCTTTCTCATTAATATGATAATTTTTCTCATTTGGTTTCCATGTTCCTCCTCCATATCAACAAATTTGTAGTTTCTCTTTATCTATATCTCCTTTATCATAAGCTACGAGAACTGCTCTCCATCTTATATCACTAGCGTCAGTAAAAAATTCTAGTTGATCTTTTTCTGTTGGTATTCTATGTTTTGGTAATGTTTTTACTTTTTCCTTGATTTATTTTATAGCTTTATGATTCTCAATACTCCATAAATATCACTTCTTACGATAGGATTAAATCACTTCGCCATTTGTATCTTGTGTAAAAATTTCATAGAGTCCCCAACTTGCAATTTCACTCTTTTTTTCTCTGAAAAAATGTCAAACCTTTCCACCAGTGGCAACACTCTTTCAAACATCAGGGGAAACCCTAATCCTCAGGAGGAAGCGCAACCTAGCCAGAATCTCTCGCCGTACAGTACAAAATAAAATAACTGATGACTTGCTGCCACTAGTAAAGGCTGACTTCCGTTGGACCAAAATCAAGGTCCTGATCCCAGGGGAGAATGAAAGGATAACTTCATACAGACAAAGATATTCCTTTATCTATATATATATATCCCTTTTCAATGAAGATTGTGGAAGCAATAAACAACGTTATTTTGGAGTTTTGTCATCACTACAAAATTTTCTTAGCTCAAGTTGGCCCTCAGGTTTGGAGTGCAGTTGCGGGCCTCCAGAATTTTGCTCAGGACGCCGATATTTCCTTTACTTTAGACCACCTTATCTGCATCTACTCGCCGCATATTTTCCGGGGTGGGATCACCAATCTGCATCGGAGGGGTAGCAAAGTCATCCTTCCTAGACTCAATGATGACCATGATCGGGGTTGGACAGAAAGGTGTGTCATCGTTTCCACCGCCGATCTCCTCCCTCCAGGTAGCCGTATCATATCTAATGATGGTCTCAATTGTAAGTCTCTTTATACACTTTTAACTCAACGTCTTTTAGAGAATGTGTTCTTTCATACTTTAAGTGAATCTACCCTCTCTTACAGCCACTTGATGAGAGCCTGTAGAAATGCCCGATCTTGAAGATTGGGTTCAATATATTGTCGATGTATCCACTACGGAACTCTGGATGTCGAAAAAATTTGTTGAGGACCAAAATTGGACTACTCGTAACCATGGTAAATCACACCTTTATTCTATTGTTTGCGTTTCTCAGGAACCCTATCTCACACTGCTCCTTTTAGGTCATTACAAATAATTTCCTACCACTCCTCCTATAGAGGAAATAAAGGATACAAGCACGGATGCTCGCATCACTCAATAGGCCCTAGTTGGGTCCCCGGTCGGGTCCCAAATGCTGAAGAAAAAAAATCCAGGACAGAAGCGACTGCACTCCCTCTAGTAACCTTATTATGACTAGTCCAGTAGTTGGTACGTTTCCCATGGTAAACCTAGATAATGAAGGTCCTAACGAGGAAGAAAGACCATTGGAAAGGAAGAGAGTTGAAGTCCCTCATCTTTTTGTAGAGATGGAATTTTCCAGCCATACCAATGCATTATTTACTCCGGTTTGAACAAGCATCGTCGTCTGTCAGCCTTTATCAGTGTCAGCTGCTTCCATCCCTCTCCCAACTTCAAAAGACTTTGAACCCCGATTCTTCTAACTTTTATTCAAGAAGACTACCAAGAGGTTTTTTCTTCTCATGACTATGTTTTTCCCCATGAAGGGAGGAATTAGTGAATGAATACCCAGCTCCGGTTGCACGGCCTGTAGAATTCTGTTATATAGCCTTCCAGCTTCCTTCCGACTATCATCTCTTGTCTAAGCCCGTTGGTGTGGCTAATTATATGAAGCATGTGGCTTCAGACAAAGATCGAAGTAAAGTTCACAGGGTATCGGTGGAATGTGCCATTAATGAAGATATGCATGTTGCATCCAAGGTACTTTTTTTTATCTTTTCAATTTCCTTTAGCTTCCGAATTATCCCTTATAACAACGAAATTATCATTTAGGCCAACTTCTTTTGCAATGATGGGCTTCAGCAACTGATTGACGAGAAAGCTCTCCTAGTGACCGAGAGGGATAATGTCATTCACCGTTTGACGGTGGCAGAGGCAAAACTTGCCAAGGTCAATGAATTGGAGGGCAAGCTTACGCACTTAGAGAAGGAGAAGGAAGCCTATATACAACAGGCTACGCTTCACGAGGACTATGTTGGAGACTGACATAAGAAATGGAATGAAGCCTCGGATGCTATGTCTAATTTGACGATGCGTTTGTCCGGGCTTGAAGCTGATGTGAGCACTTTTTCTGAGTGTCTACAGATTAATAAAATGGATATAGAGGCCTTTAGGAAGGAGATTGAATCCTCAAGGTCCCTTCTATCTACCGTAACGGCTCAAAATGAAAAGCAACGGGAGACCATTACTAAATTGACTCAAGCCAATGAACTCCTCCATTCGACTAGTGTCGAGCTTACCCGGGTTGTTCAATCTGCGAAAGAAGAGATCCAGGATACCATTGACATTGATACTCTGTCCATGGTAAAAAAAATGGCTATATGATGCGCCGGAAAGCCTTGGAAGCTGTGAGGGCCGCGATCATTGACGATATTGATGAAGAGATCTCCAAGGCCAAGCAGTTGGAGTTGGCTTCAGCAGAGAGCCTTGATGAATCCCTTCCCATGGATGAAGATAATGCATCATTCGGAAGGGGAGCAGAAGATGAAGCCATCTCGGAAGCTGAAGTTTCTCCTTCCTAAGCAAACATGATACTGTTAGTTAACATACCAAAAAACAGTAACAATTGCCTGACGATATTTATACTGAGCTGCCTCCTTCAGCCTGATCTTCTTAAAATTGTTACTGTTTTTTGGTAAAACATTTTTGGAAACACCCCCAAAGGACAATGGAGCGAGTGTATCGTAATCTTTCATGCGGGTTTTATTTTGTTGTTTTCTATTTATAATCGGGTCACTTTTAGGCCTGATAATGCATTGTAACCAGGTCAGTTTTTGCCTGGTAGTACATTAATGAATGAATTTCCTTTTCTCTCAATTTTGCTCAAGGTTTTCATCTCACATTTTATTTATAGAAACAAGTTTACATTCCTTCTATAAATTTATCGGGTAATTGTGACTTCACCATCACTTAATAATTCAAGCAAAATTTTGAAGCTTGCTTTTACAAAAAATTCTAAGCCTTGAAGTTTTTAATAACATTTCATCGGACTTGAACTTATTTGGAAAGATGTATCTTTTTACCTTTCATTTGGTCTTCACATGGCCTTTGCAATTGGTCTCAGTCAACTTCTTACTCCGATGCTTTGAGCAACCTGAGTATTAACCTTTTATTTTTTGTTAAGTGTTTTTATAAGAGATGCCCCTTATTTTTAATGGTGTTGTAGAAAAGGACTATGTTGTTCATTATGGCACATATTTTTTGATATATTTGTAACAACACATGCTTTTATGCTCTCGATGGCAAAGATTTATTTAATCATAAAAGGAAAATTTTATTGATTCCTTTAACTTATAATTGTAAAGACAAGTGTCAGAATAATCCGGCTACTATCTAGTGTGGTCAGTCCGGTTACATTTATGTAATGTTTGATGATCCGGGAAGTCCCAAGTGATAATTGCTTTTTCCTTGAAGCTTTGAATTTATCCTCTAGGTATGGGTGTACATGGTCCCCCAATGTTTGGGTGTTCATACTATAGAGACTCGAAAACTAGATAACATTCTTCTGTAGCAAGACTCTTAACATACTTTTATTGGTGTTGCCTTATTAAAAAAACTTACCGGAAAAACCCAATTAGGACAACAACCAGACGAAGGGAAAAAGAGTTCAACGCATGTTTTACTTACTAAACATAATACTTCTTCAAGTTGCTTACGTTTCAATTGCTAGGAAGTTTATTTCCTTCATGGTCTGCCAATTGGTAGGATCCTTTACCAGCGATCCCGGTGATAGTATATGGTCCTTCCTAGTTTGGACCTAGTTTCCCTACATTAGGTTCTCGCATTCTCTGAGTCACCCTTCGGAGCACTAAGTCCCCGAGTTTGAAATGTCGAAGATTTTTGCTCAGGTTATAGTACCACTCTGTTCTTTATTTTTGGGCTACCATCCGGACGTACGCAAGATCTCGACATTCTTCGAGTAAGTCAAGATGCACATACATTGATTTTGAGTTAGCTTGCTCCTCTTCCCGGAGATACCTCAAGCTCGGAGTTCCAACTTCTACCGGGATCAAGGCTTATGCACCATAAACCAAGGAAAATGGAGTTTCTTCAGTACTTGTCTTTGTCATGGTCTTGTATGCCCATAATATCTCCGGTAACATGGAAGGCCACTTTTCTTTTGTCGCTTCTAGCTTTTTCTTCAAGTTCTGGATTATAGTCTTATTTGTTGACTCTACTTAACCATTCACACTCGGATGATATGGAGTGTAGGTGATTCTTTTGATGTTCAAGTCATCCAGGAACTTCGTAACTTTGACCCCAATAAAATTATGGTCGTTGTCACAAGCTATCTCATTTGGGATGCCAAAACGACAAATGATATGTTGCCGGATAAAATCGATCACCTCATTTTCCCGGAGCTTTGTATAAGTTGCAGCTTCAACTTATTTAGAAAAATAGTAAGTCATAAATATAATTTGTTATACATGTCCTAAAGCCGCAGGCAAAGGTCCGACTATATCCATTCCCTATTTCATGAATGTCCATGGGGATACAACCGGATGCAATTCTTTTCTCGATTGGTGTAGCAATTGTGCATGACGCTGATATTTGTCGCATTTTTTCACTAATGGCTTTGTATATTCCTCGATTCAAGGCCAATAGTAGTCGGCCCTTATTAGTTTTATCATTAGGGATTCTACTTTGGAATGGTTTCCACATATCCTTTCTTGTACTTCTCTTATCACGTAATCAGTTTCCTCAGGCCTACACATCGAGCCAAGGGACCATAATAGAACCGCCGGTAAAGTTCCCCATCAATAACGCAATATCGAGAAACTTTGGTCCTCAGAGCTCTAGATGCTTTCGGGTCCTCCGAGAGATTTCCCTTCACGAGGTAGTCCAAGAATTCATTCCTCTAATCTCAAGTTAGGTTGGTCGAGTTAACCTCATCATACCCTTCTAGGTCTAGGGTCGAATGTAGAAGATGAACAATCGACTCGGCTTTAGGGCCTTCTCCTTTCATGTTGGAGCCCAAGTTTGCAAGTGTATCTACCTCTACATTTTCTTCTCGGAGGATATGTACCACCATCCATTCTTGGAACCGGGAAAGCAGCTTCAAAACCTTATCGAGATACCTTGACATGCGTTCCTTTTTGGCTTCAAACACTCCATGAACTTGGTTCACCACCAACAGTGAGTCACATTTGACTTCAATTGTTTGGGACCCTAAGCCTCGGGCTAATTCCAAACCTGTAATCAAAGCCTACTCGGCTTTATTGGTAGTTAAAGAAGAACTATGAATTGTCTAGCTTAAGACTTCCCCGGTGGCAGTATGCAATACTATTCCCAGATCAGTTCCCTTGACATTAGAGGCTCCATCAGCATGAAGAGTCTAGACCCCGGGGGTAGTCCCTGAGGGGTTACTCCCGAACTAAAATCAGCAACAAAATACGTGAAGACTTGTGACTTTATCGCAGTCCAAGATTTATATTCAATATCGAACTCACTTAATTCCACCGCCCATTTATCCAAATGCCCTGAAAGTTCAAGCTTATGTAACACATTCTTAAGTGGAAACATAGTTACTATAGCAATTCGGTGGCACTGAAAATATGGTCGAAGTTTACGCGATGACATAACTAAAGTGACAACCAATCTTTTAAGAAAGGGATACCAGGTTTCGGCCCCTAACATTACTCTAGTTAAATAATAAATCGGGAATTGCGTACCTTTTTCTGCCCGTACCAGAACTACACTTACCGCTACCTCCGAGATCGGGAGATATATGAGGAGTTGTTCCCCATCCTTTGGTTTTGAGATGAGCGGATTACTGGATAAGTAAGTTTTTAGGTCTCATAAGGCCTATTGGCATGTGGGCTTCCACACAAAGTTGTTCTTCTTCTTTAGAAGTGATAAGAACTTGTGAAACTTCTCCGATGATCGGGAGATAAACACGCTTAAAGTTGTCACTCGCCTGGTCAGCCATTGTACTTGTTTTACATCTTCAAGTGTATCTGATATATCTTCGATAACTTTTATCTTGTCAGGGTTTATCTCAATTCTTTTTTGAGAAACCAAGAAACCTAAGAATTTCCTAGAGCCTACCCCGAAGGCACATTTCTCAAGGTTGAGTTTCCCTGCAAATGACTCAAGTGGTCGTCTACACGAAGACTCTTAATAAGCATATTATATACACTTCCACAGTTTTTCATGTCTATTTTCAAACATCTTATTTACTAACCTTTGATAAGTGGCCCCGGTGTTTTTTAGTCCAAAAGGCATAACATTGTAGCAATAAGTATCGAAAGTAGTCAAAAAAAGATATTTTTCTTGGTCTTCCGAGTGCATTCTTATTTAGTTATACCCGGAATACGCATCGAGAAAACTAATGATCTCGTGGTCGGATGTTGCATCGACCATTTGATCTATGTTTGGAAGTGGGAATGAGTCTTTTGGGCATGCTTTATTTAAATCTTTATAGTCAATGCACATCCTAAATTTGTTCCCCTTTTTGGGTATTACGACTACATTTGCTAGCCAATCCAAATATTTTACCTTCTGGATTGATACTATATTAAGCAATCTAGTTACCTCTTCTTTCACAAACCTATTACGAAGTTCGGAGATGGGCCACTTCTTCTGTCGCACGAGAGGGAAACTAAGATCCAACCCCAACCTATGAGTTGCGACTTCTAGATGGATGCCTATCATATCCTTATGTGACCAGGCAAAATAATCACTGTTAGATGCAAGATAATTAAGAATTAAATCCCTGAGCTACGGGGTTAACCCCATGCCCATGTATACCTTCCTATCAGGAGTTTCCTCTCGCAAAGCTATCAACTAAAGATCTTCCACTGTAGATTTGGTGGCATCTGATTCATCCGGTACCTGAAAATATCTAGGCACCTGATACAGGTCCAAAAACTCCTCTTCTGAATATGTTGATTTTGTTTCTGCCGACGGAACCTGATGTACATCTTCTGATACGGGTTCCACTTTATTTAATTTCTATTTCAGATCTGCCGCTACTTTTGGTTCCTCTATGGCATACATCTTCCTGGCAGCGGGTTGTTCTCCTTTGATTTGTTGGATTCCTTTCTGTATCGAGAATTTCACCAGCAGATGCAATATTGATGGAACCGCCTTCATATCATGTATCTAAGGCCTCCCAAACATAGCATTATATCTCACGTCACCGTCGATGACATAAAAATTAGTTACCTTTATGACTCCCATATCATCCATCGATAGGTTAATTTCACCCTTAATGGTTTCACTAGACATATTGAAACTTGAGAGTGTTCTGGCAGCCGGAATAATTTTGTCTGGCATGTTCATTTCTTCTACAACTTTTAGCCGGATGATGTTAGCAGATTTCCCTGGATCAATCAAAACTCTCTTCACCTGGAAGCAATCAATAGGTACTGTAATGACTAGAGCGTTATTATGGGGGCAAAATAACACCAACAGTGTCTTCTTCGGTGAAAATAATAGTACGTTCGTCTGGTATTTTCGGAATATCTTTTCTCGGGTGACTAAAATTTTAGTTTTCTTAGCCGCAGTGAAGGATGTAGCGGTAGTCATTGACCCACCAAAGATCATATTTATCATATGTAGTGGTGCAGTCGGATTGGGTTTGCCTTCAGCGGGAGGTCCCCACTCATAGTTGTTATGAGCTCTTTCGCTCAAATATTCTCGTAGGCAACCCCTCCTTAGCATTCCTTCCACCTCTTCCCGTAGGTGTCTGCAATCCGTAGTTTTATGTTTGGGAGTGCCGTGAAAATCACATCAAACTGTCTGATATCTTTTATTTGGATCAGACTGTAATGGTTGTGGAGGTCGAGATGCTAGATAAGTTCTCAATACTGCCACCATCTGATCTTCATTGATGTTGAAGTTGTATTCATATAACTTTGGGTATCCGGGTCCCTTTGTAGGAGTTGGACGGATTTTCTTTATAATTCACTAATCCTTGATTATTCTTTCCGGGGTCTCCCTTGTTGTTTATTTTTTTCAAATAAGCGAAAACCCTATCCACCTCCTTACTTCCTGGGTGTGGAATAAGGTTGGAAGCAATTTTTTGAGGAGTTATGGTCTATCCAGCTCCTTTATCTGATTTTCGAAAGATGTTTCCGGCCTGAGTCCCGAGCAAGTCATCTTCTATTCAAATCATGGACTAATACCGGTTGTGAATGTCTTCCCATGTTGTAGCCTGGAATTCCAAGAGATATTCTTTGAGTTTTCGTGAGGCATCCTAACTCAAAAGGTTCAAACCTTTTGTAAAATCCTCTGTAGCCCATTCATCTGGGACCGCGGGTAGCAACATACGTTCCTTCTAAAACCATGAATTAAAATCCCAAACGAATTCAGTCTCTCTCTGTGCAATGCAAAAGATACCCATCTTTCTCATTTTCACCTAATGTACTCCCGCATGAGCTTTTATAAACATGTCAGAAAGCATGGTAAACGATCCAATTGAGCGCTCAAGAAGAAGTGAATAACATGTCAAGGCTTCTTTAGCGAGCGTTTCAGCAAACTTTTTTATTAGGATCGATTCCATCTCATGTTCTTTTAGATCATTCCCCTTGACAGTCGTGGCATATGTCGTTATGTGCTCCTGCGGATCCGTAGTTCCGTCATATTTGGGTATGAACGGCATTTTGAACCTCTTAGAGATCAGTTCGGGCGCAGCCTCTGTCTTATACGCCAACTGAATATATATTCTTGCATTAGGTCCTTAGATCACACAAGGGGCTCCCATAATTTGATTTAACTGGTGCCGGAACTCCTTGACATATTTCTCTGCCTCCTTCGTGTTGGTATCCACTTTGTTTGTTATATCTTTCATGAACTTCAAAATCTGCTCCTGGAATGGATTTTCAGAAACAGTTTCACTTCCTATTGCGTCATCGAGTCTTGGCCTATTCTGACCGTTCCTTGCAGCACTTGGGGCATTCGCCGGTGCCGTTGCTGCTACCGTTGGTGTGCTACCAGCGTTGTCAGATATGAACTCGGAGAAAAAATGCATCAGGTTGTCCAAGGTTGTCCACTGTCTGCTCATCACGGCATTCTTGCCCTCAGGGTTTGCATGGATTCTTCGGGCATCTCATCGTTGGGAATATCCTTCTCCTAGGTTTGTTCGCCTCCGTAGATGGCTCCATATGCAACAGTCGGATCCTCTAGTACCTGGTCTGCTATCGGTAGGCCATCTGGTCCGATTGGGATATTGCTGGTATTATCCCCGATGTTGCGGTTGCCTCTGAGTTCTTCCACTTCTGTCATCTTCTTATTCTAAACAAAAACAAGACAAAAAGAAAAGATTAGATTAGTGAAGGGGGGGTGACTTGTGACCCCCCAATTTCGCAGGCCCCACGGTGGGCGCCAAATTATTTACCCGTAAAATGGCACAATTGAATTTGTACACGTAGTCAAGGACACGTAGATCTCAAGTGACTGATTTGGCAGAAATGTCAGATAATACATAATGCAAATAAGTAATATTAAGACAAAATTAAGAGATATTTAGCATGAGCCTTATAGGAGCTTCTTGTTAAGGCTTTAGAATCGAGTACTCTGCTAGTGTTAAAAAACAAATATTGGTGTGAAGAGTGATATTGAAAAGTGTATTGTAATAACTTGCATACGATTATCTTATAATGGGATAATATGTCATATTCACACTTAAGCTCACGGGTACACCCCCCCCCCCACGATATATGCCTATATTAATACAAAAGAATGAATGCTATAATAATTTGACAATTAGTGTCTCCATAAATGTCAGTAATGTTCCTTTGGAAGATGTGGAATTAGACAAGTAACAGCTGTCCGTTGGAATTCAAACAATTCACTTTATTTTCTCGATTACCGGTATCTTGCAACCTTCTGATGCTCCAGGTTCCACCCGTGCTCCACCAGAAGCACTAGAAGTTGATATGGACTCGACTCATCACCACCTGGCACATGTCATGATATGATTCAATCAAGTATATTATACGGATTTTGACCTATACAATGCTAATTCTTAATTAAAATGAATTTACTAAATTTTACCGTGCAAATGTCATAACCAATTGTAGACATCGAATTTTTAATTGAAATAATCCATATAAAATTTGGATTAACTTCTAAGTTATTGATATGATGACCAAGTCAAATTTTGATTAATAAAGTCGGGTTAATTATTTAAGTCAAAATTACATGACTTGAATGAAATCCAAATTATATTTGGGTTAATCCATTAAATTGGGCCTCTACAAGACGAGCTCAACCCACGTCTTTCTAGCCCAAGGTCCACAATAATTACTTGAAGGTCAAAATACTCCAAGCTCTTGCCCACAATTATGAAAGGGGTCACACATCCCCTTTTTTAGACATCTTGAAATTGGATCTTGACTAGACGCAAGGAAAGCAACGACATCTACATAAGTTTCTTCAAAAGTCTTCAACAAGGAGAGTCCGAGAGACGTTTTCCCTCAAGAACAATCTTAAGTGTTGCTCAAGGCTTTTCAAAGATTTAACACATCACCAGAAGTCCATCCTTTGTTCGAGAAAGATGTTATATAGGCCCTCGAATCAAGGCAAACAACATGAAGATTAGAATCAAGGGATACGTCCAGAGTTGTACTCACAAAATAATCAATTAAATGATTTTTTTCTCATATATATTCTGTGATTCCAGTTATTTATTTTCTACTAATAAAATTTATCACAAACACCAATAATTTAAGCCTTCTATAACACGAGAGGAAAAAGAAGTGATCTCAAAATAAATAGAGCGATAAATAAGTCCCTTTGATAGCCTTTTTGTTTCTTTTCTTGTGTACTTCTTTTCCCTTGAAGCATCTAGTATCCTAACTTCATTAGTCTGATTAATTAGGATTTAGGATTCATTTGATTTTACTCACTAAAGGGTTCTGATTAATCCAAATTCTATCAAGCAGGTTGACTAAGGAGATAAAATTATTATAGCAGATGTTCTCCATTCTCATAGCTCAAACCCAAGAACTATGGTTAAAGATGAAGGGAACACAATCATCGCACCACAACCTTCACAGAGATATTTTCCTTGTAGCACATTCGTTTTTCATTTTCTGAAGTAGAAAAAGGAAAGCCAACCCCATTATTTAATATACAAAGAGATTCTCCAATGAAACCAATTCTGCTTCATGCCTAGTAGGGGCGTCAAAATCATTTTCATTGCCACTTGCGTTGCTGTTGATACGATTGTCAAGTCGGATAAAGCCGGGTCTACATGTGAGAGATTTTCATGGTCATTGGGGTTTTACACCGGCCATTTCTCCCTCTGCCATCGCTAACGTCTAAACTTTTACCGTCCTTCTATTAGACCAACACCGTCGCTGGCGAGTCATCTACTCCGGCGAACAGGTAAGCTGTTTCGCCTCTCTCTCTCTCCTCTCTTTTCTCTCGTCTCTCTCTCGAACACCCCTCTTTAACCCACTACCACTTCTCTCTTAACCCATTACCGCTGTCGGACCCCACATCACTATTCAACTTCTATACTTACTTGTTCATTTGGTCGTGCGACTGTGCATGAAGGGATAACCAGATATGGCCGGAGTTCTCCGGCGAAATTATACCTTGCATCGAGTCAGAGATAAGATAACATACACACCGTCACACCACCACAATGCCACCCACCACCGACAATGCACCACCCTCCGGCCATCGGCGATCAGTTTCTTATTGTTTTCAAGCATAAAATAGGTATCCATATTTTCCAGCAGATTCCGGCGGTGAACAGTAGTTTATGACTTTCGGTGGTGAACAGTAGTCTCCGTCGGTAAAGCTCTACTTTAGGGAACATGTTCTATCCACTTGGAGTTTGTACCTCTGGTTGCCCTTATTGATTTTCTGTCGTTCATTTTTGTTGTTAAATTTGTCTGTTACGTTTTGCTAAATCTTGACATTACATTTTTGTCCTTTGTTTATCATTATGATCTGTAGTAGCCTGACGTACTTCTAGATTCTTGCTAACTTGTGCTTTAGTATTGGTTCTCCTCTTCTTGTGCTTTATAATAATTTTTTGCTTCAGTGGCTTTGGTGAATGATGGTAGACTAGGGCCATGTTCTTGGCCAGGGACGGGGGTGAAAGTTAGGTGGGGTAATGGAGATGCTAGGCTGAGAATAGGGTCCTGGAACATTGGGACTTTAACGGGGAAGTCCATAGAGCTAGTTAAGATTCTTAAAAAAGGAATGATTAATATAACCTATGTCCAGGAGACCAAATGGGTAGGATCTAAGGCTAAGGATATGGACGGGTATAAGTTATAGTTCTCGGGTAGGTCGAGGTATAGGAATGGGGTAGGCATTTTAGTAGACATCGAGTTAAAGGATCAGGTGGTAGAGGTTAGCAGGGTCAATGACATGATGATGGCGATTAAGTTGGTAGTTGGAGGGTCCATTCTGAACATTATTAGTGCTTACGCGCCGCATGCGGGCTTGAACGAGAAAGAGAAAAGGCTCTTTTGGGAGGATTTGGACGAGGTGGTTGGAGGTATACCACCCACTGAGAAGTTATTTGTATAATGGGATTTCAATTGACATATCGGGTCACTTTCGGAGGATTATGACGATGTGCATGGACGTTTTGGCCTCGGGGAAATGTACGGGGGAGGCGTCTCACTTTTGGAGTTCGCTAAAGATTTTGGGATGGTGATAGCCAATTCGAGATTCCTGGAGAAGGAGAAGCACTTGGTGTCTTTCCATAGTTCAGTGGCTAAGACTCAAATAGACTTTTTGCTCTTTAGGAAGGTTGATAACGGTCTTTGTAAATACTGCAAGGTTATTTTGAGTGAGTACCTTACAACCCGACATAAGCGTTTGGTGATGGATTTGGAGATCAAGATGGAGAAGAAGAGGAGGGTTGTGGATGACAGGATAAGGATCAAATGGGGGAGTTTGACAATGGCTAGTGCACAGGAGATGAGGGAGAGGTTGATGGCTAGGGGGCTTGGGGGAGTAGTGGGGATGCGACCGGTATGTGCAATAGGTCAGCCAATTGCATTCGAGAGGTATCTAGAGAAGTGATATGGGTCTCGCGAGGTAGTTGTGGTGGACATCAAGGGGACTGGTGGTGAAATGGTAAAGTTCAAGAGAAGGTGGAATCAAAGAAAGTGGCGTATGCGAAATTGGTAGAAAGCAATGATGAGATGAAGAAGTGAACGAATAGGAAATTATATAAGATGGCGAGGAAGGAGGCAAAGCTAGTGGTTACGGCGGCAAAAACGGTGCCTTTTGAACGCCTATATGTGGAATTAGAGGAAAAAGGCAGAGATAAGAAGTTGTATAGACTAGCCAAGGCGAGGGAGAGGAGGACCCGTGACTTAGATCACATGAGGTGCATCAAGGACGAGGACGACAAAGTACTGGTGAAGGACTCTCTTATTAGACGGATGTGGCAGTCTTACTTCCATAAACTCTTGAACGAAGAAGGAGATAAAGACATTGTTCTATGAGATCTGGAGCAATCCGAAAGGTATCGAAATTTTGGATATTGTAGAAGTATTAAGGTTGAGGAGGTTAAGGGTGATGTTCGCAGGATGAGCAGGAGATGAGCTACAGGAGCCAGATGAGATCCCAGTGGAATTTTGGAAGGGCGCAGGCAGGGAAGGTTGGGAGTGGCTGACTGAGTTGTTTAATGTCATTTTTAAGACGGCAAGAATTCCCGATGAATGGAGATAGAGTACAATGATTCCTTTGTACAAGAACAAAGGTGACATCCAGAGTTGTAACAACTATAGGTGTATCAAGCTGCTGAGCCACACTATGAAAGTTTGGGAAAGAGTCGTGGAAAGGGTAAGAAGAGGCGTGTTTATTTTTGAGAACCAGTTTGGATTCATGCTGGGGCGTTCGACTACAGAAGTCATTCATCGTATTAGGAGGTTGGTGGAGCAGTATAGAGAGAGGAAGAGGGACTTACATATGGTTTTCATCGACCTCGAGAAGGCATACGACAAAGTCCCTAGGGAGGTTCTATGGAGATGTTTGGAGGTTAGAGGTGTACATGTGGCGTACACTAAGGCGATCAAGGATATGTATGATGGAGCTAAGACTAGGGTACGGACAGTAGGAGAAGACTCAGAGAACTTTCCAGTGATGATGGGATTGCACCAGGGATCAGCTCTTAGCCCATTCTTATTTGCCTTGGTGATGGATGGGCTGACGCGACAAATTCAATAGGAGGTGTCATGGTGTATGTTATTCGCAGATGACATAGTTCTGATTGATAAGACTCGCAGCGAAGTGAACGCTAAGATGGAGGTTTGGAGATAGACTTTGGAGTCTAAAGGGTTCAGGCGAAGTAGGACCAAGACGGAATACTTGGAGTGCAAGTTTAGTACCGGGAGCGACCATGAGACAGGCGTGGAGGTGAAGCTGGATACTCAGGTCGTTCAAAAGAAAGGAAGTTTCAAGCATCTCGGGTCTATTATCCAAGAGAATTGAGAGATTGATGATGATGTCACATATCGTATTGGTGTAGGGTGGATGAAATTGAGGCTCGCATCTAGAGTCTTATGCGATAAAAAGGTGCCACCAAAACCTAAAGGCAAGTTCTATAGGGTGGTGGTTAGACCGACTATATTGTATGGGGTGGAGTGTTGGTCAGTCAAGATTTTCCACATCCAAAAAATGAAAGTTGCGAAGATGAGGATGCTGAGATGGATGTGTGGGCATACAAGGAGGGATAGGATTAGAAATTGTGATATCCGGGACAGAGTGGGAGTGGCCTCGGTGGAGGATAAGATGCGAGAAGCAAGGTTGAGATGGTTCGGGCATGTGCAGATGAGAGGCACAAATGCCCCATTGTGGAGGTGTGAGAGGTTGGCTATGGACGGGTTCATGAGGGGTAGAGGTAATCCGAAGAAGTATAGTGGAGAGGTGATTAGACGGGATATGGCGCAGGTGCAACTTACTGAGGACATGACCTTAAATAAGGGGTTGTGGAGGACAAAGATTAGGGTAGAATGGTAGTAGGTAGTTGAGCGTAGTCCTACTTACGCTTACATATTGGTAATTGTAGTGTTATTAAGTAGCCCTGTTTAGCCTATCATACTAGTAGTTGCAGTATTGTTTTATAGTCCCTGCCCTTTGATTTCTGCTGATGTATGTTTTTTCGTGTACTTTGTTTATCTTATTTACCCGCGTTAGTTACTTTTTTTTCAAAATACTTTATCATGGCATATTCGCTTTTGTTACTCTCATTTTCATACTGCCTTAAATTTCTTGTCCGGGTTTGATCATTTCTCTTGCTTGTGCTTTTGCTTTTTCTTGAGTCGAAGGTCTTTCGGAAACCTCTCTACTTACCAAGGTAGCGGTAAGGTCTGCATACATTCTACCCTCCCCAGACCCCACGTTGTGGGATTTCACTGGATATGTTGTTGTTCCGTTGATGTTGACATAGATGATACGAAGATCATTTTATCACAACAAACGAGATTGGAAAGGGCCAAACTAGCTGATTACTTTTACAGAAAATATTCTATTTGTGCGAAAGTTCTTCATGTACAAAGAATGCTTCTCAGCAGCTACATTATGTACCTAGCATGACATCAATATTGTCCAATACTATTCCAAGATCCAATTTTGTGAGCTTGTCCCAGACTAATGAGACATAGAAGTTCAAATCCAAAAGTTTCTCCTATCCATCCACTTCATACTCTTCTCTCCCTGCTTCCAAGTATCCCTTTCCTGCAGATAATAGAGAAACTAGATGCTTGAAAATTTCGTTTATAATACAGTGTGAATTTTTACATCAAAAATACCGTCAGACCATATTTTTTAAGTTGCTTTATCTTTCTTCAATTCATCATCAAATTTCTGGTTTAGTTGATATTAAAAAAATGAACCTTTTTCATAACGAATGCACCATGTTGCACTACTTTGAAGTAGCTTTTCAGTAATGCTATCAACCTGTTTAATTTTAAAAGTTGTGGTTGCTGCACAGATGCTGCTCTCACTAAGCTATTAGGCTACTGGACACATAGTGAAGCTGGGCATACCTCTAATCTAAGTGTCCGGGGTATGAAGTAAATCTCGAGCAACTCTATCTTCCCTTCTGGAACTCTTTTTCCTCTTCCTCTCCAAATTGGGCTCTTTTGTTTTTAGGTCATTGGAGAAGGACCTCAATGAGGAAGCTAGGTGATCATTCCGATGTGCTAGGAAGTACATATTAAGAAACATTAGTAGTCCGAAGGTTCATAAAACGGAGCAATGTTAAGTCGATTCTGAAAATGAACTGCTCTGACAAGACACATACTATGGCAAATTGAATGCTGCCTATCTTGAATGAACCTAGTATGAGTTGTGCAAACGGAAAACCTATCAATTTTTACAATAAATGACAGTAGTAGAAAATGATTATCAACCTTTCTTATGGACAGGGAAAGGCAATATATATTTGCAAACTGGTCAGAAGAAACACCACGAGTCTATATACATGAAGCAGCATCGCTTGTGAAGCGAATTGCTAAGTAAAACTTGTAAAATACTCTTAGTATCTGGGAAAGGGACTGTAAATTTAATAAAAAGCAGATAAGGCTAGTTAGACAAGGCGAAGTTGTTCTTAGACTGATGTCCACAACCTGCTGTACCTATTTACTTACAGATATCAACTAGTATGAACTCACCGGAAAGAATAACATCTTCCATGTTTACGGACTTACGACCAGCATGCTGTGCAAATAGTTCAAGGTCCTTTGCTAGCTGTTCTGCTCTCAAGAAAAGGCACTCTGTAAGTTAATTGCTTCAGGAATCAAGATATCAGTTAGAGACATGCCTGAATATCAAATTCAATTAAACGGTAACAAGAAAACTAAGACCTCATTTGTTTCAACTTAATAGAGCTATGAATTTTTTATTTCCACTTAATAGAGGTATGAATCTGTATCATTAACATCTCAGCACATTATGTCCATTTTTTTTTTCTCAACCACTTATTTGCTCTTATTAGATCTGGTTCATTCAAATCTTATACAAAGTCTTAAAATCATAATGATGTTTATTTAAGTATTCCTGTAAATGTGAAATTTTACCACTACTCTATCCACTACCACCAGCCTCCAACACACAACCACCAGTACTACCTTTACCATCAGCCACCACTTCTCCTTGATGCAGCCATCTCAAACCTCAAGGGCCCCAAGCCATTGTTCTTTTTTGTTCAAACAATTATTTTCTTATCCCTTGGATGAGATGGAATCCTAGTCTAACTTCAATGTGTTTCATTTGTTGAGAAATCAATTCTTCCGTTCCAACAGAAACTGCTGAAAATCTTTTAACACACTTGCGGAATTTGCATGAAATTACAGTTCTCAAACTAGCAGGTACAGTGGGTCAGGTGACGACTTTGACGATCACATGGAGATTGTAGGGTATGGGAGTTTGTACCAAACAGACCAGCCAGTAAAATACGAGATCAATAACATTTGGTACAAACACGTATACACACATAGAACAGCCTCAAAGTTGCCTACTAAATGTAGTGCCACTTTTTAATGGCCCTTCGGTGTTTGTATTGTTAGTGACTAACTATACACATTGAAAATGAAACAGGATTCGCGTTAGCCGCAAATGAAATCTTCAAAAATATTGTACATTTTATGATGGAAAATGCATGTAGTGTCAACATGCAGGAGTCAGCATATCACTCTGTTACACAGATTGGAAGTGTCATCCTGAATCAAAAAAAATAAATGTTGAATATCCTATGAAACAACCACCGATATCTCTATATCTCAAGGCATTTTTCTTTTCCTGACAGATTCTCTGTATCTCAAGTCACATCACATTCGGTTAAAGTCCGTATGTATTTTCCTTCGCCCTCAAGCCTCAAGTGAGAATAGGAATAAACCAAGACGCGATGGTACCTCATTGCTATTAAGACAATTCTATACTTGAAACTAGAGCATTTGAGAAGTGGAGCAATTGAGTGAATCTCCTTTAAATACATGAAATTGCAACTAACTTGAGAAATTCTAAGAACTAACCTAACAACCAAATCTAATACTCTAATCTTCTAGATAAGGAGTTCAAATAATTTCAAATGAGGTGTTCAAAATAATTCAAATAAATAAAATCAAACTATAACAAACTAAGGGTTCGTTTGAATGGGGAACAAGTTATCCCCGGATTAGTTATACCGGGATTGTAATTCCATCCTCCATGTGGGATAAAAATAACACTACAATAACTAATCTCGAGATTCCCAACCAAATGTGGGATAAACTCATCCCAAATTTAATTATGGGATTACTTATGCCTTATTGCCCTAAATGTATTAGATAATTTAGAATTATCCTAACTAACTAACAAGCTTGAAGTTATCTTAATGCGTCCCCCTCGAGTTAGGTGTGGTGCAACAACACCTAACTTGTCCACACAGTGGAGAAAGGCTGCTAGTTCGGGCAACGGCTTTATCAGTGTGTTCACAACTTGCTCAGACGAAGGGGTGTCTCTTTCACAACGGCTATATGTTTCATCTTGCTATGGAAAATTGAATATTGTCTTACTAACAGTGTCTAATAAGAACAAATGAGTAAATTATGACCATAAATGGCAGCCCGGTGCACTAAGCTCCCGCTATGCGCGGGGTCCGGGGAAGGGCCGGACCACAAGGTCTGTTGTACACAGCCTTACCTTGCATTTCTGCCAGAGGCTGTTTCCACGGCTTGAACCCATGACCTCATGTCACATGGCAGCAACTTTAACAATTACTCCAAAGCTCCCCCTTCTAGCAAATTATGACCATCACTACAATATATACATACATTAAGTGGTGCACTTGAAATTTGTATTCGGTCCTAATTAAATGCATGTGTATATATACATATATGTAGAAAGGATGGAAAGGTACCTGCAAACTTGAAGGCTAAATCAGAAATACAGGTGATGATGGGTAGAGAAACCTCCATACCGCATTGTTTTGCTGTTGTTAGAAAACAATAATATACCAAAATCAACAAGCGCATTGCAAAACTTTAATAATTCGAATTTTGAAAACCTGGAAACGTACCCTCGGCTTCGGCAATGGTGATAGTGGATAATCGGAATCGATCTCGGAGTAAGTCGGTAACGGCTTCTTCTTCTTCTCTCTCTACGTCACTTGCCATTCCTCCATCCATTGTAGGAGAATGGTTGAGCATTATCGCACTCGATTGCGAATCATGAGCTTCTGTTTATTGTTGGGCTTGGGTTGGGCTATATCTACTCGTACACAAGCCCGTCAATTCAAATCTGTCTGTCCTCATTTCATTCCTTTTTTTTTTTTGGGTTAAATAGATCATTTTATATTCTATTGCTATTGATTTATATTATTTTGTGAATTATAATATCGTCTTCATACATTTTACTTTGCTTGCTTTATTATCATTTTATTGCTCAATTTGACTGCATCATATTGATGATTTAAAAAAAATAAGACAATTTTCTTCCTACATTATCAATCATAATGCCTAGTAAATATGTTAGAGATATTAACTTCGTCCAACTTGTAATGAAATTAATTAAAAAAAAGAAAATGATAAATCAAAATCAGCAACAAAAAAGATGATGAAGTTGTGGAACTTATGGCTCTACTTGAAGGGCTCAAACTGGCTCATTGAAATAAACTTGTACCGCTAGGAAGTGGGTGGAAACCGACTCCACTGAGGTGCTCCATCTAATTTTGGAATGCAAGGAAGAATCCTATGTTACGACACACCTTCAGAGATTGACATGTTGGCGCATTACCAACATGGCTGCAACCGATGCTACAACAAGACAAAGCAGGACACTATAGTACTAGAAAAGTTGGGAGTCAATCATACCGTTACAAATTTGACACACGTTTACTTTTATTTTAGGTTGAATACATGTGCAATCCCTGAATTTTCTATTTAGACATCTGAATTAATAATTGTAAACATTTAAACTAAAACCAAACTGTACCTATTAGACACCACTGCCATGGCACAAGATGTGAGTACGTAAACATTTTTAAAATGAGCTATCATGGAATTTTCTCTTTCCTCAGAGGTCTTCTAACTCCCTTTTTCATCTCTCTAAATCCCTCAAGAAGACAAGACCCATCACCTGTACGAGGCAACTCACCAAAACCCTATTTAGATTTGGAGCAAGAGATTGGACACTTGTCATCTGTGAAATATAAATTATTTAGATTTTGTACCTTAAATATTTAAATTACAAAGAGAAATAATTTCCACTGGTTGTTGAGAAACACCTTTGTGCTTTAATTGGAGGAACAAAGCTTCACTTACATTTCAAAGCAAAAGAATTGGTCTGCTGGAGTTCGGAAAAACGATGGAGAGAATGGTGGAATGGATTACATTTGTTGGATAATTTATTAAATGTGGAATTAAGTATATCCCATTAATTTATGATTCGCATAATTGGGGTCCGCACGGAGCTAGAATTCTGCGACGGGAAGTTGGAAAAATCTAATCTTTGGGCTGGTCTTGGAGCATTGATAATCCATTACTTGCCACATGAATTCATCCATTATTTGGCTGAATGTAACCCCTCAATTAAGTGTCATTACATGGCTATTGAAGGCTAGTTGAGGGGTCTTCTCCTTACACTATAAATTGAGGCATTTGGCTCAATTGAAGAACACTACTCAACACTTGGTAAATACTCCAGATTTTCTGAATTCGTCTTCTTCCTCTCTAGCAAAGTTACTATACTCAAAGTTCTTCAAGAGTAATACTTGAGTTTTCTTTACTCAATTGTTAAGTTGTTGTTGTATCTTGGGAGACTATTGCCCGATAACGTAAAATGAGATATATGGGGCAATCTTGTCTTAAAGAAAGAGTGTCATCACTCGACTCAGCGAATCACACAAGCAATCGGTTAAGTTCTTGATTTTCAGTTTATTGTAATAATTAGTTTACCATTTCTTACTATTGTAATAGTTACTTACTTCTCATTCTCTACAACAATTGTATCCCAACAATTTTAAGACAAGATTTGTTGTGAGTAAGTTAGAAAGATGACTGGCATAGATCAAACTGCTTCTGATTCTGCTGCTGCTGCTGCTGCTTAAGGCAATCCATCTGCTTCCCCACTGCTCAAGGCACTCCTAATGCCTTTCCGGTTGCTCAAGGCTCATCCAACGTCTTTACTGCCGCTCAAGGGAATGTTGTCGTTCCTCCACCCGCTGGATTTCACCACGAACGCCCTGAAAAGTTAATGGGGTCAAACTTCAAGAGATTGAAACAAAAGATGCTATTATATCTGACTGTTATGGGAATGACACGTTTCCTAATAGAAGATCATCCACAAGCTGGAGATGAAATGGACCCTTCGCCTTCTGAAACGGGTGAAGGGGGCCTAGGTATCTATGTCATTAATGGCATGGATATGGTTCTTGATGCATGGAGTCATAGTGATTTCATGTGTAAGAATTACATATTGAACTGTTTGTCAGACCCTCTCTACATGATGTATTGCACCGTTGGCACTGCCAAAGAGTTGTGGGAGAAGCTGCAAAAGAAGTACAACGCACAAGATGCAGGTACTAAGAAATTCATTATTGGGAAATTTCTGAAATTTCAAACGGTGGATAGTAAAACAGTGATGTCCCAAGTCCAGGAATTCCAAATGATTCTACATCACATGGATTTGGAAGGAATGAAACCAAATGAGCAGTTTTTGGTTGTATCACTGATTGAAAAGTTACCTCCTTCATGGAATGAGTTTATGAGTTACTTAAAACTCAAGACAAAGGAGATGACCTTTGAAGAACTTATTATCAAACTCCAAATTCAGGAAGATAATAAGAAGGTATTGCCTAGGGGCAAACAACCCGCTAAGGAAAAGGCAAATCTGGCTAAGGCCAAAGGGAACCCAAGCAAGAAGCGTAAGTTCTCAGGTTAACGTCATCAAAGACCAGTTTCTAGATGACATGATTGAGGAGTTCTCAGCGGTGGTGCTAGAAGCAAACCTTGTTGAGAATCCCATGCAGTGTTGGATGGACATAGGTGCTACGAAACACATCTGTTCCAATAGAGATGCCTTCTCCACTTACACACCGATTACAAACAAGAAGTTATTCATGGGCAACAACGCTTCCTCTGATGTATTGGGGTAGGAAAGGTAGTCCTGAAGATGACTTCTGGAAAGGAGCTCACTCTGAAGAAAGTGATGCATGTTCCTGAGATTAGAAGAAATTTAATTTCAGGTCCTATATTGGTTAATGCTGGTTTTAGGCTAGTGTTTGAGTCCAGTAAATTTATAGTCACTAAGAATGGAATATTTGTGGGAAGAGGATTCGTCTGTGATGGCCTCTTCAAAGTTAACACCATGTCTGTATTACGCACAAGAAATAATATTGAAGTTTCTTCTTCTTACTTTTTTGAGTTCTCTAATTTATGGCATCATAGATTAGGACATGTCAACTACAAGTCCATCCAAAGGTTGGTAAAGTTGAAGTTGTTGCCGTCTATCTACGTAAACCCTAAACATAAGTGTGAGGTGTGCGTAGAGGAAAAACTCACAAAGCTTCATTTTCGATCCGTCGAAAGGAATACCGCTCCTCTAGAACTTATTCACACAGATATATATGATTTGAAGTTTGCACAAACTAGAGGGGGAACAAGTACTTTGTGACATTCATTGATGATAGCACAAGGTATTATTACCTTTACTTGTTGAAAAGTAAAGATGAAGCATTTGAAGCGTTCCGACGTTACAAAGCAGAAGTTGAGAACCAACTAAGCATGCGGATTAAATCCATTTGTAGCGATAGAAGGGGAGAATATGTAGCACTATTTGAGGAATATTGTGCCCAATCAGGCATTGTTCATCAAACGACGGCTCCATACTCACCTCAATCGAATGGTGTGGCGGAATGTAAGAACCGCACATTGAAGGAAATGATGAATGTCTTGCTCATCAATTCCGGTCTTCCCCAAAATATGTGGGGAAAAGTCATCTTTACCGCTAATACGATTCTTAACAGATTCCCACATAAGGGTAAGGACAAAACTCTATATGAATCATGGAAGAGAAAGAAACCCACATATAAATATTTAAAGGTGTGGGGTTGTCTCGCAAAGATTGAAGTACCCAAGACAAAGCAGGTCAAGATTGGGCCTAAGACTGTAGATTGCATATTCATCGGATATGCAAATAACAGTAGTGTTTATCGCTTCTTAGTACATAAGTCAGATATTCCAGATATTCACGGGGGTACAATCATGGAATCAAGAAATGTTCAATTCTTTGAAGATACCTTTCCTAGAAAGGAAAAAGACATAACCTCACGCAAACGAAGTTATGAACAAAGCTCTCAGGAACCGGGAGTCGTTGATGGCCCGGATATAGATTGTTCAGATCTAGTGGATCTCAAAGTGGCTGAATATCCGGAATCTAGTGTTCCAGATTCTCAGAACTTGGAAACTCCAGATATGGAACTAAGGCGAAGTAAAATGACTAGGAAGGATAAATTCTTTGGTCCTGACTTTGTAGCTTATATGGTTGATGATGAACCAAGGACAATTGATGAAGCATTGTCAACTCCAGAGGCACCGCTCTGGAAAGAAGCTATTGAGAGTGAAATAGGCTCCATTTTGTATAACCATACTTGGGAGTTGGTTGATCCTCCGGAAAATAAATCATTGGGTTATAAGTGGATACTCAAACGGAAGTATAAAACATATGAGTCTATAGATAAGTACAAGGTCAGGTTGGTAGTCAAGGGCTATCGGCAAAAGGAAGACCTTGACAATTTTGACACGTACTCTCTAGTGTCTAGGATGACGTCTATACGAGTATTCATTGTGATCGCAGCGTTGTGTGACCTTGAGATACATCAAATGGATGTCAAGACAGCCTTCCTAAATGGTGATTTAGAAGAAGAAATTTATATGGACCAACCCGAGAGGTATGTGGTTCAAGGGCAAGAGAAGAAAGTCTGTCGGCTTGTCAAATCTCTGTATGGGCTGAAACAAGCCGTAAAGCAATGGCATAAAAAATTTGATAGTACTCTACTATCGAAGGGTTTCGCCATTAATGAGTGTGACAAATGTGTCTATATGAAAGGTAACTCTGACTCGTTTGTTATGATATGTTTGTATGTAGACGACATGTTGATCATAGGGAGCAGTCCTAGCATAATTCTAGAGACTAAGAACATGTTAAAACAATACTTCGATATGAAGGATATGGATATCGCAGATGTCATCTTAGAGATAAAAATCTCTAAGACGTCTGACGGACTGGTCTTATCTCATTCTCACTACATCGATGATGTTTTGACAAAGTTCGAGATGTATGACAGTTCGCCTATAAAGTCACCAATGGATAGAAATCAAAAGCTTGATAAAAATCATGGTGCACCCATATGCCAGGAGCAATATGCACAGGTAATTGGTAGTTTGATGTACATAACAAACTGCACCCGACCTGATATTTCTTATGCAGTCAACAAGTTGGCTAGGTTTACCCATAATCCGAGTAATAATCACTGGAAGGCATTGAATTGGGTACTTCAATACCTGAAATACACGCTAACTTACGGGTTGCATTATTCGAGATATCCAACAGTACTAAAGGGGTACAGTGATGCAAACTGGATATCTGATAGAGAGAACACCAAGTCCACCAGTAGGTATGTATTTACAATTGGTGGTGGGGTTGTTTCTTGGAAATCCTCTAAGCAAACTTGCATCGCCCGATCCACGATGGAATCGGAGTTTATCGCTTTAGATAAAGCAGGAGAAGAGCCTGAGTGACTTCATGACTTTATGACTTCTTAGAGGATGCTCCTTGTTGGAACAAACCCGTACCTTATGTAATGATCCATTGCGACAGCCAGTCGGCTCTAGGAAGGGCATGAAATTCTATGTACAACAGTAAGTCTCATCATATTCGACGGAGACATAAGACCATTAGGCAGCTGATCACTACGGGTATAATATCCATTAATTACATAAAATCAAAGGATAACGTAGCTGACCCACTGACAAAGGGCTTACCCAAGGATCAAATGCTCTGCCTGTCTAGGGGAATAAACCCAAAGTATAAGGACCAATACGGTGGAAACCCAACCTTACTGACTGGAGATCCCAAGAATTAGGTTCAATGGGAAAATTAAGCTGTAAAGGTTCAGTTGATCGCTTCGGTAGAAGCATGAGCACTTCGGATAGTAATTTCTGTAAAGAAACACCAAATCCAAAGTCGTTCCCGCGATAGACTACAAGTGCTATCTGTAATGTGGGTGAAGGTTAAGTTTCCAAAACCTTTAATGATCCTCACCGATTGAGGTTAGGTTTGGGAAATTTTTAATGGTTCCTAACACTTGTAAAGTGGGGTATAGCAGAATATCTTGTAGGAGACCACCTATATAAGTGTGAGGACATGCCACCTCAAATTGAATGCACTTAAGAATCCAAGAAGTGTCCACGGCCACAACGGACAAAATATTACAAAAAATTGAGTAGAGGAAGTTGTTGTGTTGGTACCGTTGACTTGGCTTACACTAAACAGTGATGGTTCAATACATCACATTCACCGCGCAGTAAGTAAGTCCGATGGTATTCAACTATGGAAGGTTCAAAGCGTATGCTACCTATTCAGATGCAACATCGGTCCGCTAAGAGATTGCTGGAAAAGGCACCAAGTGTGTGCGCCAAAATCTCTTTCAAGAGGGGATTGTTGGAAATTTACTAAATGTGGAATTAAGTATATCCCATTAATTTATGACTCAAACAATTGGGGCCCACACATCGGAAACATCGTTTCCACACACGTGCACACGTAGTGCCAAGTATCGCAAATTTCATTAGTGAAAGAGATATTGGTACGTATGTAATACGTTTGAGACATAGAATTATGGACGGTTATTTGCCAAATGACAAAGTATTCCACGTTGGTAAATGAAGGAAGATGTGTACAATGTGTAAAATGAAATGAGTCGGAAATCGCGTGCGGAGCCGTGAAGGGCCGCGGCGCCACACCGTCGGAGTCGCGGCGCCGGAGCGTCGTGGCGCAAATTGGTTGGTCAGTCACTGGAGCCGCGGATCTAATTCACAGTTCCACGGCGCTTCGGAGGCAGAATGCTGCGATGAGAAGTTGGAAAAATCTAACATTTGGGCTGGTCTTGGAGCATTGATTCTCCATTACTTGCCACATGAATTCAGCCATTATTTGGCTGAATGTAACCCCTCAATTAAGTGTCATTACATGGCTATTGAAGGTTATTAGTTGGCTAGTTGAGGGGTCTTCTCCTTACACTATAAATTGAGGTCTTTGGCTCAATTGAAGAACACTACTCAACACTTAGAAAATACTCCAGATTTTCTGAATTCATCTTCTTCCTCTCTAGCAAAGTTACTATACTCAAAGTTCTTCAAGAGTAACACTTGAGTTTCCTTTACTCAATTGTTAAGTTGATGTTGTATCTTGGGAGACTATTGCCCGATAACATAAAAGGAGATATACTGGGCAATCTTGTCTTAAAGAAATAGTGCCATCACTCGACTCAGCGAATCACACAAGCAATCGGTTAAGTTCGTGATTTCCAGTTTATTGTAATAATTAGTTTATCCTTTCTTACTATTGTAATAGTTACTTACTTCCCGTTCTCTACAACAATTGTATCCCAACAATATTTATATCTGGTTAGCCTGCTACAGAGAGAGACGAAAGACAAAAACCATAGGAGAAGAAGAAAGGTGAGTGTTTTATGTTAGTTATGTTCTTGATTGTTGTCCTGATTTCAATGGTGAAAAGAGACGAGCAGTAGTTATTGTTGAAGAAGAAGACAAACGAGAAAAGAGTTGGAAGTATTGGTATTAAGAGCCACATAGCTTTCTATCATTGGTATCTTTGCCATGTCATTAACGTGTGAACTACACTCACTGTATTTTCTTGACTGTGTCAATATTTGGAGTCAAATAGGTACAACTTGGCTTGTGGTTAAGTGTTCAATAGGAACAATTATTAATATAGATGTGTTAAATAAGGTAATATACCCGTGATATACACTTGATATACAGAAGTGTATATCACGGGAATGCAGAAGCAGTGGCCCATCTCGGTAGTGGGTAAGGCCCATCTCGGCAGTGGCCCTATAGCCCATCACGGGCAGTGTGGTTAATGTATATTAGGAAAGTATATTTGTAGTATATTTTAGTGTAAAGGTTACCTTAATTAGTATTGTACACTTACCATAATTGTATAGTTAGAATTACGGTAGAATAAAGTTTTAAGAGTAGAATAGGAATAGGATTCTCCTATTTGTAACTTGTATATATACTTTCCAATTAATGAAAATAATCAAGGGGATTATTTCTGTCATGGTATCAAGAGACTAGGTCTACCAAAAATTTTCTCTCCCAAATTTTGTGCCTTTCTCGGTCGAAACCCCCTCCCCCCCTCGGGTTTCTTGTCCAAATTTTGTCTTCCGCTCTAAAAAATCTCTCTTACTATTCCCAAATTTCCCCTCCTTCTTTGTTCTTTCAATATGTCTAAGAACAATTTTCATCATGCCCTCATGGTTTCTAATGTCAAGAACAGTATCCCTATTGTGCTTGAGATGGAAAACGTCCAATATGCGACGTGGGCAGAATTGTTTAAAATTCACGCTATCTCCCATCAAGTTATCCATCACATAATTCCTCCCGCTATACCTATTCTCGCGGAGGATCCTCAGTTATGGATTACTCTTGATGCTACCGTTCTCCAGTAGATCTATTCCACTATTTCGGTTGACCTCTTACAGACGATTATTGAGCCGGATACCACGGCTATGGTTACCTGGAATAGATTATGTGACATATTCCAAGATAACCAACATTCACGTGTTGTCACACTCGAGAAATAATTCTCTCTAGTTCGCATGGAAGAATTTCCAAACGTATCTGCATATTGCAAAAAACTCAAGGAGTTGGCGGACCAACTCCGTAACGTTGGTGCACCTGTGACAAATAATCTTCTAGTTCTACAACTGGTTCCTGGTCTTTCTGACGCCTATAATGGTGTTGGGACTCTCCTTCGTCAAAGCAACCCACTTCACGCTTTTTATCAAGCTCACTCCATGCTTACTTTGGAAGAAGCCGGTTTGGCTAAAAAGGCAGCTACCGGAGCAAGCCCCGTCATCCTAATGACGTCCTCCACAAATTCTTCGGGTTTTGTTGATAATTCGGGCCAAAACCATACTCACGGTTCCGGTGGTGGTTCTGGTGGTCAGTAGGCCGGCAGTGGGCCCCGTCCAGTGAACAGTGGCCCTCCACCCTACTGGTCCCAGTAGTAGGGCCCATGGTAGTGGGGCTGGGGCAATGGGCCGTGGGCCAGCAGCTCCCGGCAGCCAGTGGGCTGGCCAGTCTTTCAGGCCCAACAGTCAGCAGTCACGGCCCACTGCCCACTGGCCCAGTAATTCCAGCAGTTACGGCCCACAGCCCAGTTCTGGGATTCTTGGGCCCCGGCCTCCGCAAGCTCACCACGCAGCGGGCCCCACTCACACCGACATTGAGGCCGCAATGCACACACTTGAGTTGATGAAACCAGATCCAAATTGGTACATGGACACCGGCGCAACGACACACATGAATTCCGATCAAGTTACTCTCTCATCTTATTTCAGTTTGAGCAACCCTCGTGGTATAATTGTTGGAAATGGTAACTCTATTCCAATTCAGGGTTATGGTCATAAAACGTTGTCTCCCCCCAATCCACCCCTTATCTTGAAAAATACTTTACGTGCCCTCAAATAGATTAAAAACTTAGTGTTTGTCCGCAAGTTCACCACTGACAATTCCGTTTCTGTTGAATTTGATCCTTTTGGTTTCTCTGTGAAGGATTTCAAGACGGGGAGTCCTCTCATGAGGTGTGATAGTAGGGGAGATCTTTATCCTATCACGCCCGATTTCAGTCCATTGAGTCAAGCTTTGCCTTCAGCCTTTGCCGCCATTTCTCCTTCTTTGTGGCATGCTCACCTTAGTCATCCGGGATCTTCTATTTTATCAGTTTTAGATAAAAATAGTTTTATTTCTTGTAAGGGTACGAGTCATACTCCAATTTGTCAATCTTGTTCGTTAGAAAAAATTGTTTAGCTGCCATTTGTAGACTCAAATTCTCATACTTCAATGTCACTTGATATTATTCATCGGTATTATGTTCTCTTTTTGGATGATTATTCTAAATTTTTGTGGATGTTTCTAATTGCAAATAAATCTCAAGTGTTTTCCGTCTTCATAAAATTTAGAGCATTCGTTAGTACACAATTCGAAAGAGAAATAAAAAATATTCAATGTGATAATGGAAAAGAGTATGACCATAGGGAGTTTCGGGAGTTTTGTGCTAATAATGGGATCAATTTTCATTTTTCTTGTCCTCATACATCTTCACAAAATGGAAAAGCCGAACGCAAAATTCGTTCCATAAATAACATCGTCCGCACTCTCTTACTTCATGCTTTCATACCCCCATATTTTTGGCACCATGCTCTACAAATGACCACATATCTGCTAAACATAATTTCTTCCAAAGGTCTGACATATTCTTCCCCCCTCCAAATCTTATATAATAAGAATCCTTCTTATTCTCATCTTCAGGTTTTTGGGTACTTGTGTTATCCGTTATTCTCGTCCATTTCAATTAACAAACTTCAGGCTCGGTCCACTCCGTGTGTGTTTTTGGGTTATCCGTCTAATCATCGTGGTTACAAATGCTTTGATTTATCCTCCAAGAAAATCATCATTAATCGCCATGTAATTTTTTATGAAACTCAATTTCCCTTTACTAAAGTTCATACTCCCGAGCCTAGTTCGTATAAGTTTTTGGATGATGGTACATCCCCGTATATTACTCACCATTTTTTGGACATATCCCGCACCCAAAATTCTCCATCGGGCCCACTGCCCGCTGGTCCCACTGTTCCGTCGCCAGTTCAAGTCACTGGATCAGTTCCAGCGATTGGGCAGTCCCACCACTCGAACCGGTCCACCCTCGCCTGGGCGACTGGGCCAGCGGACTCCACCGTCACGGGATACCCATCCCGAGCCTAGAAAATTCCCAAAATTCACTCAATTCTTTCTCGAGTCATAGACCGGTCACTCGTAGTCAGCGGGGTATTTTTACACCTAAAAGACATTTTAATTTACATTCGAATGTCTCTAAATCCCCCTTGCCCCGTAATCCTGTGTCTGCCTTAAACGACCCGAATTGGAAAATTGGTATGACTGATGAATATAATGCTCTTATTGATAATAAGACGTAGGAGTTGGTGCCCCATCCATCTGATATTAATGTTATCAGGTCTATGTGGATTTTTGCTCATAAGGAGAATTCAGATGAGTCCTTTGCCCGACATAAGGCGCGGCTTGTGGGTGATGGTAAGACTTAGCAGGTTAGGATAGATTGTGGGGAGACATTTAGTCCAGTGGTCAAACCGGCTACCATTCGCACTGCATGGCCTATTCATCAGTTGGATGTCAAGAATGTTTTCCTACATGGTGATCTCAAGGAAATAGTATATATGCATCAGCCGTTGGGGTTCAGGGATCCCCACCATCCTCATCATGTCTGTTTATTGAAGAAGTTCTTATATGGGCTTAAGCAGTCTCCATGGGCCTGGTATACGAGGTTTGCTGACAATGTTTCGAAAATTGGGTTCACTCACAGCAGGTCAGATAATTCCTTATTCATCTACCATCGTGGTTCGTCCTTGTCCTACATTATGTTGTATATGGATGATATCATTTTGACGGCCTCTTCCGATGCCTTACGCCAGTCTATCATGACCATGCTCAGCTCTGAGTTTGCTATGAAAGACTTAGGGCCCTTGAGTTACTTTTTAGGGATTGCCGTCAAGCGTCATTCAGATGGTTTGTTTTTGTCTCAACGAAAGTATGCAGCTGAGATCATCGAGAGGGCTGGGATGTCATCCCGTAAGTCCACTTCCACTCCAGTTGATACAAAGCCCAAGCTTAGTGTCGCGGTCGGCGCACCATACGAGGATCCGACCCGCTATCGCAGTCTTGCAGGGGGCCTTCAGTATCTTACTTTTACACGATTGGATATTACGTATGTCGTCCAGCAGGTGTGTTTATTCATGCATGATCCCAAAATTTGGCACATGAATGCAATCAAACGCATCATTCGGCATATTCAGGGTACACTGGACTATGGCTTGCATTTATATCCTTCCTCGCCATTCACACTTGTCTCATACACAGACGCTGATTGGGGTGGTTGTCCAGACACCAGATGGTCGATGTCTGGCTATTGTATGTTCCTTGGCAACAACTTGGTCTCCTGGTCTGCGAAGCGTCAGGAAACTCTATCCCGCTCAAGTGCCAAGGCTGAATATCGGGGGGTAGCTAATGTGGTCTCAGAATCATGTTGGTTACGTAATTTGCTCTTGGAGCTTCATTGTCCCATTCAGAAGGCAACCTTGGTGTATTGCGATAATATTAGTGCCATATACCTTTCTGGTAATCCGGTTCAGCACCAACGCACTAAGCATATAGAAATGGACATTCACTTTGTCCGTCAAAAGGTTGCCCGTGGTCAAGTTCGCGTATGCCATGTCCCGTCCCGGTATCAAATTGCAGACATCTTTACAAAGGGTTTTCCCGCGGTCCTTTTTGAAGATTTTAGGGACAATCTCAGCATTTGAAGACCGCCCACTATGACTGCGGAGGGGTGTTAAACAAGGTAATATACTCGTGATATACACTTGATATGCAGAAGTGTATATCACGGGAATGCAGAAGCAGTTGCCCATCTCGGCAGTGGCTGAGGCCCATCTCGACAGTGGCCCTATAGCCCATCACGGGCAGTGTGATTAATGTATATTAGAAAAGTATATTTTTAGTATATTTTAGTGTAAAGGTTACCTTAATTAGTATTGTACACTTACCATAATTGTATAGTTAGAATTATGGTAGAATAAGGTTTTAGGAGTAGAATAGGAATAGGATTCTCCTATTTGTAACTTGTATATATACTTTCCAATTAATGAAAATAATCAAGAAATTATTTCTTTCAAGGTGTGTAAATGGGAAATTCGGATAAATTTAAGGGACTTCACATGTATTCAGTCTTTATTTTACTACTTAGTTAACGAAATTACACCAACAACATATTCAGTGAAATCTCACAATGTGGGTTCTGGGAGGGTAAAGTGTACGCAGACCTTACTGTAAGATTGAAATAATTTCCCTTAGGGATTCCTTTCATTAATCGCAATATATATAGTTGTACAGAGGTTGATTCCTAATACAATAATAATCTTAGGTTACATTAAATATACACCTATCATAATTACAAAATATACTTTGAATATTCGGAGAATATTCGCTAACACTCCCCCTCAATCGGAGCGGGAGGAGGCCGGACGCTAAGGCTGGATCTGAAGTCGGAGAATAGCTGTCGCGGTAGTCCCTTTGTGAAAATATCGGCATACTGATACGAGGAAGACACATGCAATATTTTGACCTGACCAAGAGCGACCTTCTCACATACAAAGTGAATATCCATCTCGATATGTTTGGTCCGCTGATGTTGGACCGGATTGTGAGACAGATATATGGCAGATATGTTGTCACAATAGACTATAGACGCATTGTGTAGTGGACACTAGAGCTCCAAAAGAAGATTCGCTAATACTCCATGTAAGATTGGAATAATTTCCCTTAGGGATTTCTTTAATTAATCACAATATATATAGTTGTACAGAGGTTGATTCCTAATACAATAAGAATCCTAGGTTACCTTAAATATACACTTATCATAATTACAAAATATACTGTGAATATTCAGAGAATATTCGTTAATACTTACCTCTACCTTGTTAGGTAGAGCGACTGTTTCCGGGATACCATCACTCAAGACAAAGAATAATCACAAGCAAAACAAGCAAATATATAACAAAAATTGCTTTGCCATTCATGGTCAAAACGTAAACAAACTTCATGTTATGTTGAGATTGTTGGTGATATGAAGCAAATGCTTGATGGACACAATGTTTTGGCTAAGATATTTAGAATGGTAAGAGGTAGATTTCAAGAAGATAGAAGCTCCAATGTTAGACTCAGATTGATAGAAAAAAGAAATATTAACGGAAGAAAATATAACTTAACGATGTTTTCAGAGGTAGCTGCTTTAGTGGTTGGAGATTTTGAACTATCTAGATGTGATAGATATATCATAATTGAAACACAATCTGGACAGCCGCAAAGGATAAATGAGTTGAATGCCGTCTATTTAGATCTACAATATCATTTACTTTTTTAATATGGTGAAGATGGATACAGAGAGGACACTCCTTTAAATGAAAATAGAGGTGGAGATGATGAATCAACTTGAGGAAGAAAATGTATTAGCATGCGAGATTTTTTTGTTTAGTAGTTCAAGACAGGAAGGATGAAGTTTCAAATATTGTGTCTGCACGAAGATTATTTCAGCAATTCTTAGTTGACGCATATACAATGATTGAAGTATATTAAGACTCATAAAAGATATTGAGAGTTGTGATGTACAAAGAGTTACTAAAAGGTATTTTGCATGGAGAAACTAATCCCTCATCTTTTTATCACGTTCACTTGCAACCCAAAGTGGCCTGAGATTCCTAAATTTATAATGAGTAGGCGCTTAAATCTTGAGGACCGTCCAGACACCTTAATCAGGATTTTCAAAATCAAATTCGATCACTTAATAAGGGATTTGCGAGACAATAAAATTTATGGAGAAATAAAATCAGGTATACATATCAATTTTTTAAATAATAATTTAAACAATGTTTCTGCTTTTGCATTATAATTTTTTTTTACCATAGATTGAAACTATTTATTTATTACATAATTTCTTTTTGATTTTTTATGAAGTAATTTATACAATTGAGTTTCAAAGATGAGGGTTGCGTCATGTTCATATATTATTTTCTTCTTGAGCATAACAAATATCCAACAGTTGTGGTTACTGATGGAATAATTACAATAAAAATATCAGATGAAGTAGCTAATCCTCATTATTACAAGGCCATAAAAAATTTCATGATGCATGGCCCGTGTGGTGCTGCTAGAAAAACTTCTCCTTGCATGAAAAACGGGATATGTGCAAAACACTTCTTGAAAAAAGTTTGTAGAATCTGTTAAATAAGGCAATGCCTTATGGCTTTCGGATTTGGCCATATTTGTCTCTCGGATTTGCTAGCCAGATTTGGCTCTAATTCTTTTGGTAATTGTTAATATTAGACAAGGTAAGAATCTTGTATATTAGGAAAATATATGTGTAATATATTGTAATATATAGGTTACCATAATTAGGAATATACACTACCATAATTGTAGAGTTAGAATTATGGTAGAAGAAGGCTTTGTAACTTGTATATATATCTATTCAATCAATGAAAATAATCAAGGGAATTATTTCTTTCATGTTATCAAGAGACTAGGTCTAAACAAAAGTTTTTCTCTCAAACTTTTGCCTCCCTTTGGCCGAGACCCCCCCCCCCCCTCCTCGGGTTTTTCTCTTCCAAAATTTCATCTTCCGTTCTCAAAAACCTCTCTTAAATTTCCCCTCCTTCTTTGTTCTTTCAATATGTCTAAGAACAATTTTCACCCTGCCCTCACGGTTTCCAATATCAAGCTCAGTGTCCCTATTGTCCTTGAGATGGAAAACGTCCAATATGCAACGTGGGCGGAGTTGTTTAAAATTCACGCTATATCTTATCAAGTTCTTCATCACATCATTCCTCCCGCTAGACCTCTTCATGCGGAGGATCCTGAGTTATGGATTACACTTGATGTTACCGTTCTTCGGTGGATATACGCCACTATTTCAGTGGACCTTCTACAAATAATTATTGAGCCGGATACCACGGCTATGGCTGCATGGAATAGATTGTGTGACATATTCCAAGACAACCAACATTCACGTGTCGTCACACTCGAGCAGGAATTCTCTCTCGTTCGAATGGACGAATTTCCGAACGTTTCGGCATATTGCAAGAAACTAAAGGAGTTGGCGGATCAACTCCGTAATGTTGGCGCACCAGTAATAAATAATCGTCTAGTTCTACAGTTGGTTGCCGGTCTTTCGGAGGCTTATAATGGTGTTGGAACTCTCCTTCGCCAAAGTAACCCTCTTCCCGACTTCCATCAAGCCCGCTCTATGCTGACGTTGGAAGAAGCCGGTTTGGCTAAAAAGGCGGCTACCGGAGCAAGCCCAGTTGTCATGGTGGCATCCTCTCCTAGTCCTTCGGGTTTTGTTAATAATTCGAGCCAAAACCATAATAATGGTGGCGGCAAGAATAATCGCAAGAATAATAACAAAAATCGCGGGGGCAAACGCGGCGGTTCTGGTAGTCAACAAGCAGGCGTTGGGTCCCAGCCAGGGTACAGTGGCCCACCACCGCCATGGGCCCAGCAGTGGGGCCAATGGCAGTGGAACCCGTACCATCCAAAGAAGCCAGCTTTCCTGGCCGCCACCACCCAGGCCCAATACCAGCGTTGGCGCCCATCGCCGCTGGCCCAAAGAATGTAGCAACAGCAGCTACGGCCCAGGTGCACTACGGACATGAGTTCTTGGGCCCCGACCACCGCAGGCCCATCATGCAGCAGGCCCCACTCTGACTGATATCGAGGTCGCGATGCACACACTGGGGTTATCTCAATCGGACCCAAATTGGTATATGGACACCGGTGCCACCACTCACATGACTTCCGAATCAGGTACTCTCTCATCTTATTCCAATTTGAGCACCCCACGGGGGATAATTGTTGGTAATGGCAGTTCTATTCCAATTCTAGGGTATGGTCAGAAAACGTTGTCTCCCCCCAATCCACCACTCCTCTTGAAAAATACGTTACATGCTCCTAAATTGATTAAAAATTTAGTGTCTGTCCGAAAATTCACAAATGACAATTCTGTTTTCGTTGAATTTGATCCTTTCGGTTTCTCTGTGAAGGATTTCAAGACGGGGAGTCATCTCATGAGGTGTGATAGTAGGGGGGATCTGTATCCTATCATGCCCGATTTCAGTCCATCGAGTCCAGCCTTGCCGTCAGCTTTTGCAGCCATCTCTCCTTTCATGTGGCATGCTCGTCTGGGTCATCCGGAATCTTCTATTTTATCAGTTTTAGATAAAAATAGCTTTATTTCTTGTAAGGGTACGAGTCGTACTCCACTTTGTCAGTCTTGTTCTTTAGGGAAAATTGTTAAGCTGCCATTTGTAGACTCCAATTCTCATACTTTAAAGCCATTTGAAATTATTCATAGCGACTTATGGACATCTCCTGTTCTTAGTTCAATGGGTCATCGATATTATGTTCTCTTTTTAGATGATTATTCTAGATTTTTGTGGACGTTTCCAATTGCGAATAAATCACAAGTGTTTTCCGTCTTCATCAAATTTAGAGCATTCATTCGTACTCAATTCGAAAGAGAAATAAAAAATATTCAATGTGATAATGGGAAAGAGTATGACAATAGGGAGTTTCGGGAGTTTTGTGCTAATAATGGGATAAATTTTCATTTTTCGTGTCCTCATACATCTTCACAAAATGGGAAAGCCGAACGCAAAATTCGTTCCATAAATAATATTGTCCGAACTCTCTTAATTCATGCCTCCGTACCTCCATATTTTTGGCATCATGCTCTACAAATGGCCACATATCTTCTTAACATAATTCCGTCTAAAGGTCTGACATATTCTTCCCCCCTCAAAATCCTATATAATAAGAACCCTTCTTATTCCCATCCACCACAATTAACAAACTTCAGGCTCGGTCTACCCCGTGTGTGTTTTTGGGTTATCCGTCGAATCGTCGTGGTTATAACTGTTTTGATTTATCCTCCAAGAAAATCATAATAAATCGCCATGTCATTTTTGATGAAACCCAATTTCCTTTTACGAAAGTTCATACTCCCGAGCCTAAGTCATATAATTTTTTGGATGACCAAATATCCCCGTATATTATTCAGAATTTTTTGGACCTCTCCCGCACCCTAAATCCTCCAATGGGCCCATCGCTCACAACCCACAAGATCGTCTCGCCCAAGAATTCCAAAGAACTAGAACAGCTTCCAGAATTGGGCTACCCAAATTGACTCGAACTGGTCCAAATTACAAGTCCAACAAGCATCGATTTGGGCCAAGAAAGCCCATCTACGCCGCCCTTTCCGAGCCCAGAAAATTCCCAATATTCTCTCAATTCTTCCTCGAGTCATAGACCGGTCACTCGAAGTCAGCGGGGTATTTTTATACCTAAAAGACATTTTAATTTACATTCGGATGTCTCTAAATCCCCCTTGCCCCGCAAACCTGTGTCGGCTTTAAATGACCCTAATTGGAAAATTGTTATGACTGATGAATATAATGCTCTTATTGCTAATAAGATGTGGGAGTTGGTGCCTCGTCCATATGGTATTAATGTTACCAGGTCTATGTGGATTTTTGCTCATAAGGAGAATTCAGATGGGTCATTTGCTCGACATAAGGAACGACTTGTTGGTGATGGTAAGACTCAGCAGGTTGAAATTGATTGTGGTGAAAAGTTTAGTCCGGTGGTCAAACCGGCTACCATTCGCACTGTGCTTATCTTGGCTCTTTCAAAGACTTGGCCAATTCATCAGTTGGATGTCAAAAATGTTTTCCTACATGGTGACCTCAAGGAAACAGTCTATATGCATCAGCCGTTGGGTTTCAGGGATCCCAACCACCCTAATCATGTTTGTTTATTGAAGAAATCATTGTATGGGCTTAAGCAGTCTCCAAGGGCCTGGTACACGAGGTTTGCTGAATTTGTTTCAACTATTGGGTTCACTCACAGCAGGTCAGATAATTCCTTGTTCATCTACCGCAGTGGTTCGTCCTTGGCATACATCCTGTTGTACGTGGATGATATTATCTTGACTGCCTCTTCAGATGCCTTACGCCAATCTATCATGACCATGCTCGCCTGAAGTTTGCTATGAAAGACTTAGGGCCTTTGAGTTATTTTTGGGGATTGCCGTCAGCGTCATTCAGTGGGTTATTTACTGTCTCCAACGGAGTATCTTCTTTGAGATCATCGAGAGGGCTGGGATGTCATCCTGTAAGTCCACCTCCACGCCAGTTGATGCAAACCCAAAACTAAGTGCCACAGCAGGTGCACCATACGAGGACCCGACCCGCTATCGTAGTCTTGTAGGGGCCATCCAATATCTTACCTTTACCAGACCGGATATTACATATGCGGTTCAGCAGGTGTGTTTATTCATGCATGATCCTAGAGTTGAGCACATAAATGCAATCAAACGCATCATTCGGTATATTCAGGGGACACTAGACTATGGGTTGCACTTGTATCCGTCATCTACATCCACACTTGTTTCCTACACGGATGCTAATTGGGGTGGTTGTCCCGACACCAGACGGTCGACTTCTGGCTACTGTATGTTCCTTGGCAACAACTTGGTCTCCTGGTCAGCAAAACGTCAGGCAACCCTATCATGCTCAAGTACGGAGGCAGAATATCGAGGGGTGGCGAATGTGGTCTCCGAATCATGTTGGCTACGTAATTTGCTTTTGGAGCTTCATTGTCCTATTCAGAAGGCAACCTTGGTATATTGCGATAACATTAGTGCCATCTACCTTTCAGGTAACCCAGTTCAACACCAACGTACTAAGCATATCGAAATGGACATTCACTTTGTCCGCGAAAAGGTTGCAAAGGGTCAAGTTCGCGTATGCCATGTCCCGTCGCGTTATCAAATTGCAGACATCTTTACAAAGGGTCTACCAGCGGTTCTCTTTGAAGATTTTAGGGACAGTCTCAGCGTTCGAAGACCGCCCGCTATGACTGCGGGGGTGTGTTAAATAAGGCAATGCCTTATGGCTCTCGGATTTGGCCATATTTGTCTCTCGGATTTGGCTCTAATTCTTTTGGTAATTGTTAATATTAGACAAGGTAAGAATCTTGTATATTAGGAAAATATATGTGTAATATATTGTAATATATAGGTTACCATAATTAGGAATATACACTACCATAATTGTAGAGTTACCATAATTGTAGAGTTAGAATTATGGTAGAAGAAGACTTTGTAACTTGTATATATATCTATTCAATCAATGAAAATAATAAGGGGGTTATTTCTTTCAGAATCAACCACAATTGATGAAGATGATTGTCCTGTTTATAGAAGAAGAGATAATGGAAGAATTATCAGAAAGAATGGTATTAACTTGAACAAAAGGTTTGTGGTGCCGCACAATCATTTCTTATTATTGAAGTATGGTGTTCATATCAATGTGGAAAGGTTCAATCAATTAAATACTTATTTAAGTATTTTAATAAAGTGCATGATCGTGTCACTGCTATTTTTCCTCAAAATGTGCATGAGAAGGGTTCATCAAATGTTGATGAAATCAATATGTATTATAATTGTCGATATATATCATCTTGTGAAGCTACGGGGAAGATATTCAGATTTTCTATTCACTAAGATAACCTTCGGTGGAAAGTCTATTATTTCATCTTTCAAATGAAAAAAATGTCAAAATCTCCGATGGTGATTCAATTGATGATGATACCAATGGACCCAGTGTGAGGGAATCAATGTTTTAAGCTTGTTTGAGACAAGTAAAAAATTTCTAAATCAAGAGAATTAACTTATGTAGAATTTTTACTTAAGTTGTGAAAATCAATGTTGAAAAGATGGGAGAAAAGAAAAACTTCTGAATTTTCTATTGAAAGAATTTCTGTTGTTCCTCATGGAACTGGCGAGCTATACTACTCAGTTAACGAAATTATTAGAATAAAATAATAATAAGGTTAAAGTTAAAAAAATATAGTAAAAGATAAAATAAAAGTATGAAATAATAATTAATTGAGGTCATAATTAGAAAGAGAAATAAATAACAACCCCACCACAACAATGAATTGCAATATAAAATTTAGCTTTCAATTATGACATAGCAACAACTAAATTAATATAATAAACTAGCAATAAGGGGTTGTAAAAAGGATAATTATAAGAAGATGACTTCCGTTAATCAATGAGGAAACTCAAGTTTCTCATAGGGGTGCTTATAAGTCAGTTCAATCTATTTTTGTGTATTATTAGTTTGATTTATCATTTTCTATTCGTAAACATGTTAAATCGATAATCAAATCAAAAAGATATTTATGTAGTATCAGCTTTCGACTTATCGATTTATTAGGGTCCTTAACGGTTCGGTTTTAGATTAAGCCGATAAGAAAATACTCTAATTTTTTTTACTTTATCTTATTTTCATTTGTTCATATACTCCGCATTCATGCATAAAAGTCTACACAAATTATAAGTAGAAGCAAATTTAAAGATGTTACACCCTCCGGATCAAAAAGAGTGTCCACTTAGCTATTTTCACATCTCTTAAGAAAAAATACTAATTCTTAAGTAAAATAGGTAATTTGACTAAAATGCCCCTAATTAAATAGGTATTGGAGTTTGATCATCTAACAATTAATAAAGAAAAATATGAAAAAGTAAGGTTAATTCTTTCTTGATTTGATAAGTTGACACTCTTTTTTACTCAAAAAATAAAGCATAAGTGGACACTTTTTTTTTATCCAGAGAGAGTATTGTTAAAACAAACTTGTTATTTCTGGTCGAGAGAGACAGAGTGGCGAGAACGCTAGTTTAAGAAAGTAAGAATTTAAGAAATAGAATTTGTATTTAAAATCTAAAGTCACTAATAATTATGGATAAAAATATAATTTTTAATATAATTTTATTGGGTTATCGGTCTAATCGTGGACTAAAACCTCAAAACCATAGCATTTTGTACGATTTGATTTATTGATTGAACTGATTTTTGCACACCCGTAATTTCTCATTTTAATGCAAAATACTTTTATAAAAGTATGTTTCGGTGAATAAATTACTACTACTACAAAAATACTAAATTTCTTAGTATAAATTTTTCTTCTAGGCAGCCAATAGATTAAAGAAAGTGAACCATGCGCATGGCGTGCAGTGGACATTTGAAATCATGAGATTACTCTAAAACTACTAAAATTGGGGCGCTCTTCGCGCGGCGATGAAAAGCCTTATAAAATATGCGAAATAATTCTTTATAATATGAAAATGTTAAAAAATAATATTAAGATCCCAAAAGAAGAAAATATGTGAATAAAAATAAAAAATAAAAAATAAAAATGAAAAACAAATAAATTTACACCCGTCTGAGGAAGCATGACTTGGCCATTCCTCACTACTACAATTCTTATTTTTTATTTTTCCTTTTATTTCTCTTTCTAATTTTCCGCTTTTATAATATTTCACATAATTATATTAGGAAAAAGTTATTTAAGAGGAAGGAGAGATGTTTTGGTGTAACAAAAACCATCCATAGTTGACAAATTAAAAGTTAATATCAAATCCTTATTTACATCATTATATATGCATGCTATCAAGAACGGATACATATACGTTACCCACCATGGAACTCTTTCTCTCTTCTTTTTTTCCTTTAATTTTCTTTAATTACAAGACTAAAAGTTATAACTTACACAAACTTATTTTTGGGCATCAAATGATCATGTTCATGCAATATTTGTTTGCCAGCATGAAATTGCAGTGCACTTATAACGTTTGGGAATTAGAATTATTGCTAAAGTTAATATACTCTACAAAGTTAATCAATTTTTTAGCTAAGAAAGAAAAAAAAATTGATCATGCAGGAAGAACTTTTTCAGATCCTCAATGTATATTATTGCTAAAGTTAAAATTATGGAATTGTGATGCAATATTCAAATGGCTATGTCCATAGTCACGTAATTAGGTAAACAATATGTACATTTGTTCCCTGCTTGTAATTGTAATGGCATCACGGAGAAATTGTGATTTTTAACGGATCCCTAAAATCTGAAAGTGTATCGGCATAAGTTGGATTTCCATAAAATATTTAATAATGTAACACCTCGTACCTTCAAACTAAGCATTATTCATGATCCACAAGTGTAGGAAATCAAAACTGGGAGTTCACGTTGGAAAACCATGTTCAGCTCTGCAGAGGAAATTTAACGGCAAGAAGTACGGAACGTAAAATATTTTACGTTCTGTCAAACGAACCGTCAATCTTCACTTTTGAAAATGACAGTCAAGTTGTGAATTCTACGGACCGTCAAACTATTGACGGTCCGTCAATCTTCTCCGTCTCTTAATTTCATATTTCACCACTCTCTGAAAATATTCAGAAAATGACGGTACATGTCAAATTATACAGACCATCAAACATTCGACGGCCCGTCAATCTGAACCGTCAAAATATTGACGGCCCAGACTCAGATCATCATACATTCAACAGACCGTCGAATGGACCATCAAAATCCCCCGACAACAAACATTATAAATACAACACTTGATTCTAAAAATCAATTTTTCTTATTCGTCAAGCCCTAGCACGAAGGTTTCTTCTCCCATAATCCCCATAACTCAAGGTAAGACCTTTTCATGTCATTCCACGTGATTTTAATCAAGCATAATCAATTCCTAAATAGAATTCATTGTTCCTAACCTAGGGTTTTCAAGTTAAACCCAATTCGAAGTTCAAGGTGCAACCTTTGGGGTTCTTCTTCAAAGTTTGGATTTTTATTACAAGTCTTGGAACGATTAAGGTATGTAGAGATTCTATCCACGTGTGGAAATATCCATGTTCTTCCCCACGCCACGTTTCCATGAAACCATAAAAATCCCATAACTTAGGGTTTTTGTTCTAATACTATAATAACCCTAACTATATGAATATTATGTCATGTTTACATCACTATTCATCAATTGTATTCATAATCGATCGTTATGATTGTCATGAATATGTCTGTAATCCATGAAGTCATGCCTTACTTTCCATGAGTTCTTAAATACAAGTTATAATTATATTTACTCAGTTTCATGAAGTTATATATGTTTTCATAAATTATACAAGTTATATTATGTATTTCTTTACATGTTAAATTTATGAAATTACAAGTCATGATTTCAAGCTATTTCATTAAATTCATGGGCTTTCAAGCCACTATTTTCAAGTACATATTTTTGGGAGTTGCACAGATTACCGAGAAGGCTCAGATAGCCTGAAACTATGTATGTCAACATAGGATAAGGGTCGCTCCACCATAGGATGATACATTCAGATTAATTATTGGATCCATCATATTCATGTTCATGTTCATGTCTCGTACTCCGGCAAAGTACGAGATGGCTTAACTGATCGGGCAGAGATCAGACTCCACATTTACGCGTGGTAGTTCATGTCGGTTTGATTGTTACTCACCCCACAAATATACAGTCTACAGATTTTACAGATGTTATATTATACTCATGTTCATGTTCATGTTTCAGTTTCAGTTCCAGTTCATATTATTTCTTGTGCCTGCTTATTTTTTCCAGTTTCTTTACATACAATACAATTCAAATATACTAATGTCTCTTTGCATGGGGCCTGCACTTCACGGTGTAAGTGATGAGTTTTAGGAAGACGTATCTGCTCAGTAGGATTGCTTTAGATTCAGCTGTTTAGTGAGCCCCATCTCATTTGGGGTGTCAGTCTAAGTATTTTATGATTATGCATCATTAGTAAAGGTATGCCAGGACCTTGTCCTGGTAGACCATTTTCAGACTCACGTCCGAGATTTCATAGACTAGTCCAGTATCATGTCATGTCAGTTATGTCACCATTATATTTTCAAACTATTATATTCAGTATTATGATTTACATATTTTCATTATCATGTTAGTGTATGTTGTGATGCCCATGTTGACAAGCAAGTCATGTGGTTCGCTCGGTCAAATACAATCAGGCACCGAGTGTCGTGTTCCCCCCAGACCATGGTTCGGGGCATGACAAAGCTTGGTATTAGAGCACTATGTTCAAGTGTCTTAGAGAGTCTATGAAACCGTGTCCAGTGGGGTCACTTTTATGTGTGAGGGCCATATACATGTAAATAGTTTTCCACCAAGACATCTAGGATTGTCTTACTTCTTTATACTCTAGATCGTGTTGTTAGAGCTATACCTTCAGGACATCCTTCTAACTCATGCGTATTACGTATTTTCAAAAAATGCCTTGGAAAAGGAAAATGACTACAAGCAAGAGAGATGATGCTAGTACTACTCTGAAGAGAATTCTTAAGGAGCCAATTCGGGTACAGCACCACCCGATACCACAGGGCCTACGGAGATCCCAGTTCTGCCGCCCAGCACTACTGACTCTGATGTTAGGGGAGTTATTCAGCTGCTCATCCAACTTGTGGTTGCTCAAGTCCAACGTCAAGGAACGACTCTAAGTACGGGAACTAATGGGGAGTCATCCAGCTTTAGGACTAGGGAATTTCTGCAAATGGACCTTCTGGTATTCACAAGGTCAAGCAAGACAAATGATTCGCATAATTACATTGATGGGCTTCAGAAGATCTTTCCAGTGATGCATGTTAATGAGGTAGAGGCAGCAGAATTTGGAGCTTATCAATTGCAGGATGTTGCTAATATCTGGTATGAATCATGGGAATAGTCCCGTGGGAAATATGCACCTCCAACGACTTGGGATGAGTTCGCAGATGCCTTCATTGAGAACTTTCTTCCAATACAAGTCTGAGAGGCTAAGGCTGTGGAATTTGAAAAGCTTCGGCAGAATGGCAGGACTGTGTAAGGGTGCTATCTTCAGTTTGTCTCTTTAGCAAAGTATGCTCCACATATGGTCCAAGACATTAGGGCCATAGTTAGGCATTTTGTATATGGCTTTGATCCCCATTTGTACGATGCAATAAATATCACAACTAAGAACATGGAGATAATTATTACAAAGATGGTTGCTTTCGTACAGGGTAATGAGAACAGGTTAAAGGATGAGGAAGAATTACAAAAGGATAAAGACAAGTAATTCAACAAAAGAGCCAAGTCTTCAGGTCACTTCAGTCATGAGGGAGGTGGAGGCAAATAATTCTTCAAAAACAGATCATCAGGACTTGCTCCATCTTCAGCTAGTGCCCCAGCCCCAAAGTTTAGGAATGATAACAGGAAGCAGAACTTCAAAGCATCAGGCTCCCAATCACAGGTCAGTGTGGGTCAAGGTACTTTCAGCCACCCAGTATGTTGCAAGTGTGGTAAGAGAAAACAGGAGAGTGTCATTTGGGTATGGATTTCTATTTTGGTTGCGATAGTGAGGTCATTTTTAGTGAGATTGCCCTTCAGCGAGGCAGGGTACATGAGGTAATATGGCTCAATCTGCAAATTCTATAGTTCATCATAATTCTTAAGCTCAGTTAGGGTGTGGTCCAGCCAAGTTCGGTAATGCAGGTGGAGGTCCCACCACTTGTATGCACTATCAGACCAATAGGATACATAGGCCCGCACAGGTGTGGTCACAAGTACACTCACTATATTCACTTTTGACGTTTGTGCCCTTATGGATCTTGGATCCGCTCTGTTATATGTAACCCCTTTTGTTGCTAAGAAATTTGGGATAGAACCCAAAAGGTTGTATGAACCATTTGAAGTATTCACTCCAGTTGGTGAGTCAGTTATAGCCAGATGAGTTTATAGGGGTTATCCAGTTAAAGTCTATCACCGCATTACCATAGCTGATTTGGTAGAGTTAGAAATGGCAGATTTCAATGTAATCATGGGCATGGATTGGTTATCTTTATGTTATGTCACAGTAGGATTTCCCGATGAACTAGTCATAGAATGGAAGGGCGATTCAGTAGCACCCATGTGTAGGTTTATTTCCTATCTTAAACCTAGAAAGATGATATCTAAGGGGTACATTTACCATCTAGTTCGGGTTAGGGATGCAGATACCCAGACCCCAACTCTTCAATCTGTACCAGTTGTTAATGAGGTTCCAGAAGTCTTTCCTGAGGATCTTTTCGGAGTTCCTCCCGACAAGAAGATTGACTTTGGAATTGATCTACTTCCTGGCACTAAGTTGATATTTAATCCGCCATATAGAATGGCTCTAGCAAAGTTACGAGAATTAAAAGCCTAGTTGAAAGATCTCTTTGATAAGGGATTCATCAGACCAAATATCTCACCTTGGGGTGCACCAGTCTTATTTGTTCAGAAGAAATATGGGTCTTTACGTATGTGCATTGATTACCGGTAGTTGAACATGGTCACAACTAAGAACAAGTATCCTCTCCCCAGAATTGATGATTTGTTTGACCAACTTCAGGATGTTCAGTGTTATTCAAAGATTGAACTCATATCAGGATACCATCAGTTTAAGGTTAAGGAAGCTGATATTTCAAAAATTGCTTTCAGAACTCGTTATAGTCATTTCAAACTTTGTGTCATATCGTTCGGATTGAAAAATGCCCTAGCTGCTTTCATGGACCTTATGCATTATCTTGATCTTTTTGTTATTGTCTTCATTGATGATATTCTAGTATATTCCCGTAGTGAGCCCAATCATGCAGAACATCTCGAAATAGTGTTGTGGACACTTAAGGATCGTGATCTTCATGCAAAAATTTTCAAGTGTGAATTTTGGCTTAAGTAAGTGGTATTCTTAGGCCATGTGATTTCTGGCGAAGGAGTCCATGTTGATTTTCAAAAAATAGACGCTGTCAAGAATTGGCCCAAACCCACTTCTGCCTCAGATATTCAGAGTTTCTTGAGTCTGGCAGGCTATTACAAGTTCTTTGTAGAGGGGTTTTCTTCCATTTCAGCTCCATTGACTAGGTTGACACGGAAGAAAGTTAAATTTCAGTGGTCAGATGTCTGTGAGCATAGTTTCAAAGAATTGAAAATGTGACTGACTTCTTCTCCAATGTTGACATTGCCAGAGGGAACCGAGGGGTTCGTTGTCTATTGTGATGCTTCTGGGATGGTCTTAGGTATGTTTTAATGCAACATGGTAAGGTTATAGCTTATGCATCCAGACAGTTTCAAACTCATAAAAAGAACTATCTGACTCGTGACTTAGAATTGCTAGCTGTGATTTTTGCACTCAAGACATAGTGTCACTATTTGTATGGAGTTCACGTCAATATTTACATACATCGCAATAACCTTCAGTATATTTTCAAACAACGAGAGTTGAATCTCAGGAAGAGAAGATGGCTCGAATTGATAAACGATTATGATGTAGATGTTCTCTATCATCCAGGGAAGGCGAATGTGGTAGCCGATGCTCTTAGTCAGCGATCCATGAGAAGTTTAGCTCATGTTGAAGAATGTAAGAGAATGATGATAAAGGATATTCATTGACTAGTCAGTCTAGGAGTTTGACTCATGGACTCCAAAGATAGCGGTGTTGTTGTTCAGAACAAGTCTGAATCCTCCTTAGTGGCTAAGGTGAAGGAGAAACAGTTCAGTGATCTCTATTTGTTGCAGCTGAAATGCGGGATTCACAAGCATAATACTATGGCTTTTGAATAAGGGGAGATGACGATAATTTGATGTATCGAGGCAGGTAATGTGTTCCAGACGTAGACGAACTCAGATAGCAGAAGCGCATCATTCCAGGTTCCATTAGCAGGTGAAAGCCGAACACTAGAGACTTGGTGGGTTGACTCAGACCGTTGATATTACTATTTGGAAATGAGAGATGATAAATATGGACTTTATAATAGGTCTACCTCGCTCATCCCGGAGGCATGATTCATTTTTGGTGATTGTGGACCGCCTGACTAAATCAGCCCATTTTTTGTCAGTCAAGACCACAGATTCAGCATAGAATTATGCTAAGTTGTATATTGAAGAAATTGTCATGTTTCATGGTACCCAGTGTCCATTATTTTATATCGTGGTGCTCAGTTCATAACACATTTTTTGAGGTCATTTCAGAAAGGATTTGGTACCAAGATAAATCTCAACACATCTTTTCATCCTCAGATAGATGGCCATGCAGAGCATACTATTTAGAAACTTGAGGATATTTCAAGGGCATGTGTTCTCGATTTTAAAGGTAATTGGGATGATTATCTGCCTCTCATTAAATTTTATTATAATAACAGTTACCATGCTAGTATTTAGATGGAACTGTTTGAAGCTTTGTATAGGCAAAGGTGTAGTTCGTCAATTGGTTGGTTCGAAGTTGGTGAAACATAATTGTTAGGACCAGACTTGATCTATCAGGCTTTGGAGAAAGAAAAGTTGATTCATGAGCATTTGAAAATAGCTCAAAGTCGTCAGAAATCTTATGCAGATGTGAGGCGTAGAGACTTGGAGTTTCAAGTTAATAATTGGGTATTTCTGAAAGTATCACCTATGAATGGTGTCATGAGATTTGGGAAGAAAGGGAAGCTAAGTCCTAGATATATAGGACCCTACAGGAGTTTGAGAAGAGCTGGCCAAGTGGCTTATGAACTTGAATTGTCACGAGACTTGGTTGTTGTTCATCCAGTGTTTCATGTGTCCATGTTGAGAAAGTTTGTGAGAGACTCGTCATTAGTTGTTCCTACCAATTCTATTTCAGTTAAGGATGATTTGACCTATGAGGAGATTCTCATGGCTATTTTGGATTGTCAGATTCGAAAATTGAGAACTAAGGAGATTGCCTCAGTGAAAGTGTTGTGGAGAAGTCAGAGTGTTGAAGAGGCTACAGGGAAAGTCGAAGAAGACATGAAGTCCAGATATCTCCATTTATTCGAAGAGCAAGCAAAAAACGAACAAGGTAAATACTCTCAGTATTCATGGCATGTCCCTTGCGTATTCATGTCTCATATTTCATATTCATATATTCAGTACTCATGTCCCATGTCTATGTTTTCATGTAATCATGTCAGTTCAGTTTCCATATTTCATGTCATGTTTCATCACGTTCATGTACTCATGATATGTCCAGTCTTATTTCTAACCATGACCTATCATTCGAGGATGAATGATCCAAAAGGCGAGATATTATAAAACCCCGTACCTTCAAACTAAGCCTTGTTCATGATCCACGAGTGTAGGAAACCAAAACGGGGAGTTTATGTTGGAAAATCAGGTTCAACTCTACAGAGAAAATTTGACGGCAAGAAGTACGGAACGTAAAATGTTTTACAGTCTGTCAAATGAACCGTCAATCTTCACTTTTGAAAATGACGGTCAAGTTGTGAATTCTACGGACCGTCAAACTATTGACGGACCGTCAATCTTCTCCGTCTCTTAATTTCATATTTCACCACTCTCTGAAAATATTCAGAAAATGACGGTACATGTCAAATTATATAGACCGTAAATCATTCGACGGCCTGTCAATCTGAATCGTCAAAATATTGATGGCCCAAACTAAGATCGTCATACATTCAACAAACCGTCGAATGGACCATCAAAATCCCCCGACAGCAAACAGTATAAATACGACACTTTATTCTAAAAATTAGTTTTTCTTATTCTTCAAGCCCTAGCACGAATGTTTCTTCTTCAATCATCCCCATAACTTAAGGTAAGACCTTTTTATGTAATTCCACATGATTTTAATCAAGCATAATCAATTCCTAAATATAATTCATTGTTCCTACCTAGGGTTTTCAAGTTAAACCTAATTCAAAGTTCAAGGTGCAACCTTTGGGGTTCTTCTTCAAAGTTTGGATTTTTATTACAAGTCTTGGAGAGATTAAGGTATGTAGAGATTCTATCCACGTGTGGAAATATCCATGTTCTTCCCCACGCCACGTTTCCATGAAACCATAAAAATCTCATAACTTAGGGGTTTTGTTCTAATACTATAATAACCCTAACTATATGAATATTATGTCATGTTTACATCACTATTCATCAATTATATTCATGATTGGTCGTTATGATTGTCATGAATTTATCTGTAATCCATGAAGTCATGCCTTACTTTCCATGAGTTCTTAAATACAAGTTATAATTATATTTACTCAGTTTCATGAAGTTATATATGTTTTCATGAATTATACAAGTTATATTATGCATTTCTTTACATGTTAAATTTATGAAATTACAAGTCATGATTTCAAGTTATTTCATTAAATTCATGGGCTTTCAAGCCACTATTTTCAAGTACATATTTTTGGGAGGTGCACAGATTACCGAGAAGGCTCAGATAGCCTGAAACTACGTATGTCAATATAGGATAAGGGTCTCTCCGCCAGAGGACTATACCTTCAGATTAATTATTGGATCCATCATGGTCATGTCCATGTCTCGTACTCTGGCAAAGTACGAGATGACTTAGCTGACCGGGCAGAGATCAGACTCCACATTTACGCGTGGTGATTCATGTCGGTTTGATTGTTTCTCTCCCCACAGGTATATATATATATATATATACAGATATACAGTCTGCAGATTTATACTCATGTTCATGTTTCAGTTTCAGTTCATGTCTCTATTATTTCTTGTGCATGCTTATTTTTTTCAGTTGCTTTACATACAGTACAATTCAAATGTACTAACGTCTCTTTGCATGGGGCCTGCACTTCACAGTGCAGGTGTTGAGTTTCAGGGAGACGCATATGCTTAGTAGGATTGCTTCAGATTTAACTGTTTGGCGAGCCTCATCTCATTCGGGGTGTCAATCTAAGTCTTTTATGATTATGCATGATTAGTAGAGGTATGTCAGTGCCTTGTCCTGGTAGACAATTTTCAGACTCATGTCAGAGGTTTCATAGACTTGTCCAGTATCATGTCATGTCAGTTATATCAACATTATATTTTCAGACTATTATATTCAGTATTATGATTTACATGTTTTCATTATCATGTTAGTGTATGTTGTGATGCTCATGTTGGCAAGCAAGCCATGTGGTTCGCTCGGTCATATGAAGCCAGACATCGAGTGTCGTGTTCCGCCTAGGCCATGGTTCGGAACATGACAAATAATGATTGACATTTGTAAGAATAAAAAATTTAATAAAGAAAGGTCATCCGAACTAAAGTAATTAAACTGTATCTGCAACTATAACCTCATCCAGGATATTTTTGAAACGGTGTGAACCTAACTTGGACTAAGAGTATATCATGGAGCAAAAGAGCCTGAAAATAGAAAAGAGCACATTATTGTATCATCATGATGTAACAGAAATCATATTCATTTAATAATTATGATTAATATAAGTGTTTTGGAGAATCGGATCAAGAGCTGATAAAATTTAGGGGAAGGGAAAAAGAAAAGGAAGTTGCAAAAGAAAATGAAAAAGACGAAGAACGGACTTATACATAGTCGAGGTTACTGGTGATGATTACAGGAACAAAAATCACTGAACAAATCAGCAGCAAATGTCGACGTGCCACGATTAATTTTTCTGTGGTTCCAGCCTTAGTTTGAGGCATGTACACGATGAAAGCGTTGTAAAAATATATGAAGATAAAATGTGTGTTGCGATAGCACAAAGCAAAAGCCATTTTGAGTCCTTTGTTATACACATTATATTATGCACATAGTAAACTTCCAATTGCATTAAACGTGAAACAATGACGACAACGGACAAATAAAATCAGGTCAACAATAAAAATCATTACATTAAAACAAGATCGATGTACATCAAGCCAAAATTGATATACCTAAACGATAATAGGAAGCCACAACGCTACTCCATTAGCAGACTCTGGAAAAACACGATAACAGCTCCTCAAGAAATAAGGGTGGGAAACTTGTAAATGAAATCTGTGTGAATTTATGGGAAAAGAAAAAGATAGGATAGATGAAAAGGTAGATAGGGTAGATGAAAAGGTTTTGTAACTGATGTGTAATTATAAGGAATAATTAATTACTGATACAATGAATAGGATATAAAAAATTATGATTTAAGAGAATTTAAGAAGTCTCTTTTTTTTACATAGCAAGTAAATGGAAGAAATAGGAAGAAAAAATCAAAAATTTGAGAAAAAAAATAAATAGAAATGTTAATCATAGAGATGTGTCATATCACCTTGTGTATTTTCAGCTTTAATATATATACTAATGAATTTTACTAACATTAAATTTTATAACTATTACTTACCGTACAAATAAGTACTAGACCAGTTTAATCAGACATAATAATTATCATTGACATTCTTTTGAAGTTGCAAAATGAACCCTAACAAAATAACATAAAGAAAATGAAAATAGAAAGACATAATCGGCTAAAAATCAATCTCAAATAATGACACACATTAGCACAGAAAAAAGCACTAAGTAGGATACATTCTAAGAACTTTCAAAATTGTGGATTGCTTACTTTTCAATAGTAATGAAAATTTGCAATTACAAAATTTATGATTACCAACATTTTCTCGAACACTCTACATATTGTGACTCAAAAATTTGTTAGATTCAATTTTTCAGAACCTTTCAATGTACATCGGTCTTCCATCCGAATCTTTTCTTTTATAAGTCGTTCTTTCCTCTTGTAAATCTCATAACTGTCACGATCCAAATTACTAAATCATACGGGCACCTACCATTTCCCACCTCGGTAGGCGAATTCGCTCCTAAAAGATTCACCAACAACATACATAAATAATAAGAATAATAGGAGCCTAAAAATAATAGATATCTGATAATGCGAAATACAATAACTATTCAAAGGATCTGGTCTGAATAGCACAAGTGCTTCTAAGTATACAACTTGAATGAAGGTTACAACTACAACCTGAATACACTTCTGTTTCGAAGGAGAATTAAATAAAAAATCTAGATGAACTCCATGAGATCCTTAAAGGCTAACCAAACCTCGCTAAAGTTCCTGCAACAACTCTACACCACGAAAAAGGTGTAGCAAGAGTAGTATCAGTACAAACACTATGTATTGGTAGGTATATATGCCGACAACAGTTAGCTAACATATATAAAAGAAAGAAACTGAAGAATAGACATGCTCGCAATCAAGTACAAATAATATCACAGTCTTAGAATAATCAGCCCAAGTATAGAGAATCCAGTTAGAATCCAAGAGATACGAAAATGAAGTAATCACTAAGCACACCCATGTAAGACTTTGCAGTAATGAGAATCACACTAGATCTCAGTAGTCTATAGTCATAGCCTAAGCAAAATATCTGATCCTCGAATTCATCAAGTGTCTAGGTAAGAGGCAAACAAACATATTGCATCTCAAATAAATCAACAACCAAGGAAACAAGGCTGAAACACATCATGCGATGCAATGAATACAACAACTAGATCGGAGATATGAGTGGATGTAATATAAATGTATATGCTATGTAATATAATGTAATTAATTGGCCAACTGTCTCATATCGTACATACATCCTCCGGGCGAAATATCTCTCATACTCCCGATAATCATAACTCATGGAGGACCCGCGAAGTCCATGTACCACTCTTATGATCTCGTCAAAGGCCTCGGGCATCGGATACTCTCACAATCCCGGCAAAGACTTCAGACATCGGACACTCTCACGATCCCGACAAAGGCCTCCGCCATCAGACACTCTCACGATCCAGGCAAAGACCTCGGGCATTGGACACTCATCTCTCTTTTACGCTCTCCGGCAAAAACCTCGGAGGCTACACTCTCTCACTTATCATCATTTTCAATCACAATTCATAACAAATCATCATATGAAATAAGAATGTATGACATGCATGATATCAATTACACTTGTCATAAAGTACACTTCACAATTTCAAGCCATATTCGTTATCTTTCTATTATAGATAATAAGTGAGATATCAAGAGATAGATGAATGCAAATACAAGTCACAAACATAGCAAATATGGCGACAAGCCTACATAATACCTTATGATGTTTAACTTTCCCTCTTATCATTATTAATATCAAATCACAGTTCACAACAATGAATCATGTAGAAGGTGTATGAATGATATGCATGTATCAATCTCAAGTGTAAATCATAGTCAAATCTCAATCGTGCCACATATGGTCACATATCATAATCAATCAACAATGCCAAGTCTAAGTAATCCATTCCAACTTTATACCTGAAGGCGTACATGCTTTCTCTGACAGTAATTAACTCTACATATGCTTCACTAACCGAAGTATAACCAGAAGGTAAGTCGTACCTGGAAGGCCGAACAGGTGCCACAAACTATCCAACTCGAGCATTCTTCTTCCGAAGTATCTCGGAATAAACAAGGTCTAACAATTATGAATTTTACGTTAACACAAGATTTGAAGGATACCCATAATAGTCTTGGAAGAATTTCAGATAGAAAAGTTAGTTCAAAAACTCATTCTCAACCTCAAGGGGCAAAATAATCATTTTGTAGGAAAATCAGATGCAATAAGGTCAAAATATTATTCTAGGAAATCATATGAATCCAATGTGACCCATATTGCTATCCTTTAATTTGAAATCTAAAAACAAACCCAAAAAGATAACCCTGAGCCCACAAGGGCAAAATTGAAATTTAAGTATAAAATAATATTACTCATAGTCTAGGCAGTAAGAATCTCGAAAATCTTAGAAATTCATACATAAATCGACCTTCAATTTGATAATTTACTTAAAACCCTATTTTAATGGCAAGCCCCAAATTTCCAAGCTCAAGTCATGAATTTTATGATGAAACTCCGTAATATTCGAAGGTAGAATGATAAAAGGAAAGTTAGAAACTTAGCCCCACGAAGAAACATGAAGAACGCCAATGAAATCACCCAATTCAAAGCTCCCAAAATTGAAATATGAATAATGAAACATGAAATGAGGTTTTTATTCTGCCCAACCACCTTTGTCATCGTGATCGCGGACCATATCACACGATCGTGGGACGACAGAAAAATGGACCTTCGTGATCGCGGCCCAAAGCGAAGCTACCGTGCTGACCAATATGACTGAGGCTCGCGATCGCGGTCTGCACCACGCTATCACGATGAGCAACATCAGCAGATGCACACCAGATTTTTCTGGTGTCCCAAACTCAGAAATGACCATCGAAACTCATCCGGAACCTTTTAAATACAAATAAAATGTGCATTTTGATCATAAAACATGCTCCGGACCTGCTCGCGTATGCTAAACACCTGAAAATGTCATCTTGACTCGATGTTGACCAAGGTCAACCCCAATTCTTACTTTAACTAATTTCTCAATCAAGTGACCCGAAACTCATTCGGGAACCCATGAGCACCAATCAAGAGTGGAACTTGACTATAAACCACGCTACGAAGCTGCTCGAATCGACGAAACACACATATGAGGTCGTTAAGACATGCTTATCCATGAAAACGTCAGGATTTTCTCAATATGACAAATCTCCATCTAAGTACTCAAATCTCACCTGAACCCCTCGGGATACGAACCAATGACTCGACTAAGTCATAAATCGCATTCCGGACCTAACGGAATAGACGAAACTTCAAAAATGATCAATTTACCCAAAAGTCAACTTTGAGTCAAACCTCTTCTTTCGCTTCCATCTTCGCTAAAGTTGATCCGAAACTCACCTGATTGCCTCGGGAACCGCGTCACCCATTCCCACAAGTCATAATTACCGAGATAAAGCTATGGGAAGGGTATTCTTGGGAAAATAGGTCCAAAAGTTTAAAACGACCAAACGGGTCGTTACAATAACGATCTTGAGAAAATAATATTCCACAATTTCATCCGGCTCTTAAAATTGAAAAAAAATCAATTATATGAAACACAGTCAAGACATCAAATTATTCTTAATAATAAATAAAAAATACATGTTATATATTGTTTTCCTGAATTCTTTTTCATGTAATGAAACTCGAAAGTTGCTGCTATTTTGCATACCTATCAAGATAGCTCTTGATTCGAATTATCTAACATTTTTATATCCTCTTTTGCAAATGTAAAACTTTAACTGCAGTTCTTACGTACCCTTTTTGAAGCCTAAAATGAATTTTTTCTTCTAAATTAAATAGGTGACCATGCTTATCATTATGTTTTCTTCACTGGTGTTCTCCACACGATCCATAATCCCCCCCCCCCCCCCCCCATATTATGTAGTATTATCATATCAATTAGAGATATGAACCGCGGAAATTACAAAAAAAAAATTATATCATCAACAAAGAAAAGAGAAAAAAACATCATTGATTAACGAAATTCTAAATGCAGAACAAATTTGATAATCTCATGTCAATAAAAGCCTCATTTTTTCATGCGGATATAAGAAGGAAGGAAACACCATATTCGTTTTATGCATCCATATCATGGGGTAAGAGAAGTACATCATCCGTGGATATGAAATCAAAACACTAAAATAAGAAAATCTAAGTAGTTAATAAAACCTGCTTTAACTAAATTAAAGTAATTTTTTCCTATTATTAAATATGCCAAAAAATAAATTAATTAAAAATACCACTATTCCTGGACAAATATAATATGATAATTTTACTTCTTTAACTTCATCTCTCTATCTTTCCACTTGTGTTGCTATTCATCCTAAAAAAAAGACGTAATAGAAGACGAAACGATAAATAAGATATCCTACAACAACAACAACATCAGTGAAATCCCACAACGTGAGGTCTTGGGGGTTGAATGTACACAGACCTTACCTCTACCTTAGTAGGTAGAGCGGCTGTTTCCGGAAGACCCTCGGCTCAAGACAAAGCATAATCAGGCAAAACAAGCAAACCAAAACAAAGTGTGAGAAACAGCCAGACTCAGACGAGAAATTAAAGCATTGTGAACATGCAGATAGTAAAATCAAATACGCAATGGTAGCGCATACTAACAACAGGAAGCAGTAGCTAACACAACTAAATAAGATAAATAAATTACACAAAAGAACACATAGCAGCATGAATCAAACTACAGGGTACTATAGAGCAATAATGCGCCTATAAGTGTGATAGGTTAATCGAGCCTACATTAATAACACTACACTATCATTTTGTAAGCGTAAGTAGGACTACACTAGACTACCTACTACCCTTCTACCCTAATCCATGTCTTCCACAACCCCATATCTAAGGTCATGCCCTCAGTAAGTTGCACCTGTACCATATCACGTCTAATCACCTCTCCCCAATAATTCTTTGGCCTACCTATACACTCATGAACCCGTCCATAGCCAACCTCTCACACCTCCGTACTGGGGCATCCGTGTCTCTCCTCTGTACATGCACGAACCATCTCAACCTCGCTTCCCACATCTTATCCTCCACCGAGACCACTCCCACTTTATCCTGGATAACATCATTCCCAATCATATCTCTCCTTGTATGCACACACATCCATCTCATCATCCTCATCTCCGCAACTCTCATATTTTGTATGTGTGAAGTCTTGACTGGCCAACACTCCGCCCATACAACATAGTCGATCTAACCACCACCCTATAGAACTTGTCTTTAAGTTTTGATGGCACATTTTTATCTCACAAAACTCCAGATGCGAGCCTCCATTTATTCTACCCTACCCCAATACGATGTGTGACATCGTCATCAATCTCTTCATTCTCTTGGATAATAGACCCAAGGTACTTGAAGCTTCATTTCTTTAAAATGACCTGAGTATCAAGCCTCACCTCCACGCATGTCTCATGGTCGCTCCCATTACTGAACTTGCACTCCAAGTATTCTGTCTTGATCGTACTCAATCTGAACCCTTTAGACTCCAGAGTCTATCTCCAAACCTCCAGCTTGGCGTTCACTCCGCTGCGAGTCTCATCAATCAAGACTATGTCGTCTATGAATAATATACACCATAGTACCTCCCCTTGGACTTGTCGCGTCAGTCCATCCATGACCAAAACAAATAGGAATGGGCTAAGAGTTGATCCCTGGTGCAGCCCTATTGTCACGACCCGACCCGACGGGACGCGACTAACCGCCCTAATGACGTCATTATCCTGACCTGTCACACATAATCCAACTAACACCTAATGAGTCTGAAATCCGGCAGCATAACGCAGTAATAACACCATATGCCAGGGTAGGCAAGCCGACAAGGCTACCTTTACCCCCGAATGTACCTGCCTCATGAGGAGTCACAACTAGCCAACACAATACAACAGGCAAGCCGACAAGGCTGCCACTAGATAATATCATATATACACGGGGACACCCCAACACAGAGTACAATATCATGACTGACCAAAACAAAGTTATAACCCTTACATAAGTACAATCCACAACTGTCTACAGGCCTCTATAAGAAGGACAACGACATATGATGGGACAGGGCCCCGTCATGCCCCTAAATATACATAAATCAAAATGATAGGGTTCTGTACAAAAATGATAAAGATCTGGATCAAAGGAGCTTTCCAAACAGCTGCGCAGGAACCTAAACCGGAGGGTCACCAAACTGAGCACATGTACCTGCGGGCATGAACGCAGCCCCCCGAGGAAAGGGGGTCCGTACGAAATAATGTACGGAGTATGTAAACATGAAATACTGCAAATGAGATCATAAGTAGCCAATGGATAACAAGAGGTCAGTATAAAAATCAGGATCCAAATTCAACTATGCCATAAACAATAAAAGTCAGTTGTGCCTTATAAAAATGAGAGTCAAGTCAAGAAAACATGAATGTCTGTCCATATACATATATATACTTGTAATATAACCCGGCCCACTAATGCGGGACTCGGTGGAATCATATCATAACTCAGCCTATATTGGGACTCGGTGAAGTCATATCATAACCCGACCCATACTGGGACTCGGTAAAGTCATATCTCATCTATGGATCCATCCTACGTAACCCAGCCCTCTAACGAGGGACTCGGTGAAAAATGCAAGGCTGTGCACGAACATAACCCGACCCATATTGGGACTCGGTGAAGTGAAGTAATAACACTTAGCACGAGTAGATTTCATGAGTAACCATATGCAATCAAAATTTTCATTTGACTCCCAATAAAATCATTATAATAATGTCATAATAAACTCTTTACTGAAAAATCATAGGCACTTCTCATAACTAACATCTTTAGAAATTAAACTGTATAAGAATTATGTACGTCCGCCGTACCTTCATTAAATAAAAATCATGCCAAAGAAAGAAGGAATAGTTCACATACCTCTTAGACGAACTAATCAACTCAATATTAGAGTACGTCTCGTTTTAGAACTTCAACCTATAATAATGATAATACGTTCGTCAATTCTATGATCACTGGCATACTTTATATCGAATAACGACTTCCTATTCTATAAAAATTCGGGCAGCACTTCCCTTGTTTATACATGTTTCCACAACTTCCGAACGAGGCTAATAACATCAATAGCCAAGCACCAATTAAGGGCACAACCAAAACAGCAACAAAGGGGATTTACACACCCACTTCTCATATAAATTTAGCCTCTTAATCCACATTAAAACAGCCCACAAAAATAGTCCAAGTTCCAACAACAACGAGGGTAGAATGTGAAGCCTTTCGACACCTTTCTACACCCTTATTCCTTTAGGACTTACATTAGCAATTACCACACTTAAACATGCATAATGGTAACTAAATTTTCAGCATTATAACACCACAAAATAGTCCCTAAAACAGTCCATATCCATCTCAACATGTCCAACGATTTCATGCAAGTTCTTGGCCACAACATGTCATAATTCCATAACTCTTCTCTTAACTCCTAAAATCCAATTTCTATATTTCAATACTTCCATATAACTAATTTTAAACTTTAATATCAATGTTTCCTTTCAATTTCATCATGCAATTAGTGATAATAATAACAACAATAACCAACGAATCCAACAATCACCAAAATCTGTCCCAAATTGGCAACTAGCCCCAAAATTGTCACATGCATTGTTTAAATTCCAATTTTTTTCTTAACACAAATTCATATCCTTAATTCTAACAACATGCATTCCAATTAGATTATAGAAAGAAGAATTTTATACCTCAAATTTCATCCAAAACAGTCCGCACAGTTTGCTCACTGCCCGGGTCCAAAAATCCTCACTGTTTTCGTATTTCTTTCCCTTTTTTGTTCACTTCTTCAACTCCAATTGACATGCAAGTGTTCTACTATGTTAAGCCATCATTCCTATACATTTTTCTTCCAAAATTTCATCCCAAAAATCTCGAAATTTCTGGGCAAATTCTCGGCAAGCAGTGACTGTTTTTGGTGTTGTTTTGGCTTCTAATTTTTGGTGGAAAATGTAGTCTAAGAAGAGGAGATAAAAACCTTAAATTTGGTTATGGGTGGGGGGTTTCTCGACTGGGCTTGGAGGAGAGAAGAGAGGATAGTTTTTTGTTAAGTTAGAATGAAGATGAAGAGGTGAGTGTAGGTTATAAACAAAAATCTGAATTTTTCTTATTACACTTTGCCCCCCCCCCCAAATTTTTCAATTAATAAATCTCAAACCCACTTCTTTTAATTTTCGAGAATTTCATAAGCCTCGTATCCTCAATGCCATAATTTTATAATACATTATTAACCCATATCAGGACTATACAATTTTTATAAGTTTCCAACGTCACCCTCATTATGACCAACATCTTTCCGGAATCACATCCTCTTGTATACTAATTTTCGGTATTTGAATCATATTTCCTTAATCTTACGAGGTGTAACACCTATCGTCATTGGAAAGTGCTCCGAGTTTGCTCCTACTGACCGTACCCTAGTCTTGGCTCCACCATATATATCCTTGATCGCCCTAGTGTACGCCACATGTACACCTCTAACCTCCAAACATATCCATAGAACCTCCCTAGGGACTTTGTCGTATGACTTCTCGAGGTCGATGAAAACCATATGTAAATCTTTCTTCCTCTCCCTATACTGCTCCACCAACCTCCTAATAAGATGAATGGCTTCGATAGTTGAACGCCCCGGCATGAATCCAAACTGGTTCTCGAAAATAGACACGTGTTTCCTCACCCTCATCTCCACGACCCTTTCCCAAACTTTCATAGTGTGGTTCAGCAGCTTGATACCTCTATAGTTGTTACAACTCTGGATAACACATTTGTTTTTGTACAGGGGAATCATTGTACTCCACCTCCATTCTTCGGACATTTTTGTCGTCTTAAAATGACGTTAAACAACTTAGTCAGCCACTCCAAACCTGCCCTGCCTGCGCTCTTCCAAAATTCAACTGGGATCTCATCAGGCCCCGATCGCTCGTCCCCTGCACATCCTGCGAATAGCACCTTCAACCTCATCAACCTTAATGTTTCTATAATACCCAAAATTCCGGTACCTACTAGAATGCTCCAGATCTCACAGTACAATGTCTCCATCTCCTTTTTCTTTCAAGTGTTTATGGAAGTAAGATTGTCACCTCGATCTAATATGCGCTTCCTCCACCAATACTTTGTCGTACTCATCCTTGATGCACCTTATGTGATCCAAGTCACGGGCCCTTCTTTCCCTTGCCTTAACTAGTCTGTATAACTTCTTATCCCCACATTTCTCTTCTAATCAACATACAGGCGTTCAAAATCAGCCATTTTCACCGCAGTAACCGTTTGTTTTGCTTTCTTCCTCGCCATCTTATACAGTTCCCTATTCGTCCACTTCTCCACCTCATCCTTGTTTTCTACCAATTTCACATACGCTAATTTCTTCGCTTCCATCTTCTCTTGAACTTTACCATCCCACCACCAGTCCCCTCGATGCCCACAACTTTTACCCCGCGAGGCCCCTAGCACTTCTCTAGCTACCTCCCGAATGCAACTGGCCGTCTTGTCCCACATACCGATCGCATCTCCACTATTCTCCGAAGCCCCATTGGCCATCAACCTCTCCCCCATCTCTTTTGCACTAGCCATGGTCAAACTCCCTCATTTGATTATTAACCTGTCATCCACAACCTTCTTCTTCTTCTCTAACTTGATCTCTAAATCCATCACCAAGAGCTTATGTCGGGTTGTAAGATCCTCCTTCGGAATAACCTTGTAGTCTTTACAAAGACCTTTGTCAACCTTCCTAAGATGCAAAAGTCTATCTGAGTCTTAACCACCGAACTACAGAAAGTCACCAAGTGTTCCTCTTTCTTCATGAACCTCGAATTGGCTATCACGATCCCATTAGCTCTAGCGAACTCCAAAAGGGAGATTCCTCCCCCGTTCCTGTCCACGATTCCAAAGCCTCCATGCACGTCGTCATAACCCCCGGAAGTGACCCGATATGACCATTGAAATCCCCTCCTACAAATAACTTCTCAGTGGCTGGTATGCCTCCCACCACTTCGTCCAAATCCTCCCAAAAACGTCTTTTCTCCTCTTCGTCCAAGCCCACCTGCAGCGCATAAGCAATAATAATGTTCATAGTGCACCCTCCAACTACCAACTTAATCGTCATCATCTGATCATTGACCCTCAGCATCTCTACCACGTGCTCCTTTAGTTCGCTGTCTACCAAAATGCCTACCCCATTCCTATACTGCGACCTACCCGAGAACCATAACTTATACTCGTCTATATTCTTAGCATTAGGGAACCCATTTGGTCTCCTAGACACAGACTATAATTATTTATGAACCTAAATACATTGTCATGTCAGTAAATCACCAAAGTCGTAACAAACAATTCACATATTTACATAACCAAAAGAAATAATCCAACAAATTAAGTACCATATTACCACCCTTAAATCCAATGCATATGAATATAAAAAAAAAAGACGAAATAATTAAGTACCATATTACCACCCTTAAATCCAATGCATATGAATATTGAATCCTAAATAAGAAATTGGTGGTGAAACATCAAGAATAATCAGGTAAGTATTGCAGAATCCCGATTAAAGCCAACATCAATAACAAAGTAAACAACCTAAAACACAATGTATGACAACATCTAAGCACGACTAAAACTAAAAAATGATTGGATGACAGTATCACGCTTCTTATCCCAAAAAATTAGCAACAAACAACTGTAAATTTAATAGCAGAGTGATAAGCCAAAACCTTTTTGCTACCAATAAATTAATGAGAAAGGAGTAAGCATCATTCTAAGACATAAAATTTATGAATCACAACGTAATCTGCCCAAATGAAGATTGATTTAATAGTTTCATTAGAAGAAACCAAATCCTTCATCGTTAAAGCTTTAAGCGCCACTGCTACAAAAGCATAATCTTACGATTTAGCAGTCTTCGTGCAACAACAATTCAACCGCCGCAGGATTTAAAATCCTAATCTCCGAAAATATCAAATCTAACTGGAAAAAAAATCAAGAGTAGAAGTCTATAACATAATAGTATTGTTAAATATACACAACATCGGAATGATGCTTGCGCCAGTCTATCATGACACTGCTCAGCTCTGAGTTTGCTATGAAAGACTTGGGACCCTTGAGCTACTTTTTGGGATTGCTGTCACTCGACATTCCGATGAGTTGTTCTTATCTCAACGGAAGTATGCAGCTGAGATCATCGAGAGGGCGGGATGTCATCCCGTAAGTCCACTTCCACTCCAGTTGATACTAAGCCCAAGCTAAGTGCCGCGGCCGGCGTACCCTACGAGGATCCGACCCGCTATCGCAGTTTTGCAGGGGGCCTTTAGTATCTTACCTTTACAAGACCGGATATTACATATGCTGTCCAGCAGGTGTGTTTGTTCATGTATGATCCCAGAATTGAGCACATGAATGCACTCAAACGCATCATTCGGTATATTCAAGGTACACTTGACTATGGTTTGCATTTATATCCTTCCTCGCCATCCACACTTGTCTCGTATACAGATGTTGATTGGGGTGGCTGTCCCGACACCAGACGGTCGACGTCAGGCTATTGTATGTTTCTTGGCAACAACTTGGTCTCCTGGTCTGCAAAGCGTCAGTCAACTTTATCCCGCTCAAGTGCCGAGGCTGAATATCGAGGGGTAACTAATGTGGTCTCGGAATCATGTTGGTTATTTTAATTTGTTTGTCGAGATTCATTGTTCCATTCAGAAGGCAAACTTGATTTATTGCGATAATATTATTGCCTTCTACCTTTCTGGTAATCTGGTTCAGCACCAACGCACTAAGCATATCGAAATGGACATTCACTTTGTCCGTGAAAAGGTTACTCGTGGTCAAGTTCGCTTATGCCATGTCCCATCGAGATATCAAATTGCCGACATCTTTACAAAGAGTTTTTCCTCGGTCCTTTTTGAAGATTTTAGGGACAATCTCAGTGTTCGAAGACCGCCCGCTATGACCGCGGAGGTGTGTTAAATATACACAATAAACATGTGTATATTGTCTCGGTTTCCGTGTATATATATATATATATATTACCGTATATAGAGTGTATATTACCGTGTATGTACAAGATAGATTAGGTAAGGTGTTGTGGTGTAATTAGTATTATACACTTACCATAATTGTATAGTTACCATAATTGTATAGTTAGGATCCAAGTAGAATAATGTTTTAGGAGTAGAATAGGAATAAGATTCTCCTATTATGGAAATATGTAACTTGTATATATTGCATTTCAATTAATGAAAATAATCAAGGGATTATTTCTTTCAAATATAAAGGGTCAAAAAATTAAATATTCTAAAAGATACTCATATAATAAAGTATCAAGACAAGATATTCATATAATAAAAGTATCAAGACACTCATTCACTTGTTAAAATAAATATTTGAGTACCTCACATGGAGATAATTCTTTCTCCATCAATATTTTCTTCATTTTGTGCTTTTGATCTCCTCCTCAATTCTACAATTTTGTGTTTTTTATCTCCTCGTCCATTCTACAATACCCTCAATTTATTGGAATTTGAATACCATGTTGGTGTGATTTTAATTAAGTGTCATAACTTGTACATTAAATTAGGAATTATGAAATTAATTAATAACTTACATTATTATAAAATTAATTACTAATTATGAAGATGAAGGAGTATGAATTACGAAGATAACCTTTTAAATTAAAATAAAATAATTAAAAATGATATAAAACACTAAAAAAAGAGCAAAACAATAAATATAATTTTTGAGCATAGAGATGTCCATATAATTATTTATTTTTAACTTTATATTATATATTGATTGATTGAGGTTCATATTTAATGCATTAAAAATCAAAACCAACCCCCAAATGACAGAAGAAAGAGACAGATGGAGATGTGGGTGTGTAGTGTTTGAGTAAATATCGCACTCTGGTCCCCATTTGCTCAGCAAAATTTTCGTCAACCTCCCTCAAAACACTAATCTCACTTCCTATTTTCCATCCTTTCTTCTCTCTCCTTCTGGTTTCTTCAAACCATTTTGAGTTCAAGATTATGCATTTTGTTTTGGGAATCATGCATGTATTTGATTGAATGTGGGCCAAGAAACTAGTATTGAGTATAGTTTTTCAGTTGCTAGAATGCCTCACATGCAGGGTGGAATGATGCTCGATAGGCTTGACGATTCCCCCATGTTTCGTCAGCAGGTATTTTTAAAAATAATTTATTGTTGACGAAGATACCCTATCTCCGTCCATGTGTGTGTACATAAAAAAAAATCCCCTTGTGCAAAGTGCTGCTTATACAGCCAGTTGCTACCTTTGGTAGTGATGATTTAGTGTGCACGTTGGCGCAGGATGAATATATAGTTGATAAGAAATTACTACTCTATAAGTTTCTGCTCAATGCATTCATGATCCAGTAATCCATGAATTTTGGTTCAACGTTGAGGTTTACAATATGATATTGATGAAGGCTGAGTAATCACCCTTTTTTATTCCTAGAAAAACTTTTGGCTTTGTAAGGTTTATACTATGGTCCCTTATGTTTGAGGGTAGATTCAAAATAGTACCTTAAGTAAGCCACGTCCTTTAAGTTTGCCAAAAATTAAGACCTTTAGTCTCCGTAAAATATTTACCGAACTTTGTCAGATAGATTTGATGAGAACTATGGAAAAATAAAATAGTGAGAGCTCACATTTAAAGGTATAATTTTTATAGTTTTTGCTATTTTAAATTTATTTCTGGTGCAGCGTTTTGAGGTATAATTTCTTCTATATTGTATATCTTTTTAATGTCTAGTGTAGTTTGTGTTGCATATTTTAGGATTTGATGGGACTTTCTTGGTGTTTATAGTTAAATCTAACAGACAGAGTTCGGTAAATATTTTACGGAGACTAAAAGTGTTGATTTTTGGCAAACTTAAAAGACCAAAACGGTTAGGTACATACTTAAGAGACTAGTTTGAACCTACCCTAAAATGTAAGGGACCATTTTTGTCATTTTCTTGAAATATCAATACAAAAAGTTTAGTTCTTAAATTATGCACACACTTCTCTACCTCCTTTTTATTTTAAACTGTTTAAGAGTTAGGGGATAGTATGTTGAGAAAGTTTTGAACTTATGTTGGACACTGTAACATGATGTTTCTTTTTTCCTGTAAATAAATAGAGCATTCACTGGATGCTAATCAAACAGAACTGATTTTACCTTTTCCAAAAAAAAAAGATGCAGTGGACACTGTATTGAAAACCTTGTCTTTGTTGGAGTGCATTTGCTGACCCGGTTTGCCTGGTTTGATATAAAAGTTATCACAATTAAGGTGTTTGAGGTAACCGAGGATTTATAATGTATAGTACAAGAGGTTTGCGAGGATGATCTTCTCATTAGTGGAGACTTTTTTTTCTTATAACCAAGAAATCTTGAGGGCCAGTGGCACACTTGTTTTCCTTGTTACCAGCATGGAAACATGTTTTTCAAGATTCAAATGCAATGTATTATGCTTATATAGTCTACGGTTAGATGCTAAGTGGGTGTACTTAGTCCAGTGTGAAAGATTTTCTAGATGCGTTTGACACTAATTTGGCAATACTTAATTAACATAGAGCTAATAAGTAATAACTGCTATTTCTCATGAATCGTGGTAAGTGTTAGAATAGGAATAGGAATAGGATTTGTATATAGTATCCTACATGGAAAATGATTGAGATGTAATATCTATAAATAGGGCTCAATGTAATAATGTAGATACACAATTCAATAATAATATTTTCTCCCATAGTATCTCACATGGTATCAGAGCATTGGTGAGAAATATCCCGAAAACACAGACAGACAACCCAGTGCATAATTCCGGTGATTGTACAACACTGTTTGTGTCATCTTCTTTTTCCTTCAGTGTTTGTTTTACCATTACACTCGGAAAGGCCCGGCGATCAAAGCCCATTCAAATTCTCCTAAGATCCGACCAACACGCGCCACATGCGCCTGCAGAATAGCCTGAACTCCACGGCGTCTGTCTGCCTCACGCTACGGCGTGTGACATTTTTCGGCTACTTTTCCGGCAGTTTCTTTTGTCAGTTGCGTCATCTCTTCATTTCGTGTCTCCCCATATAATTATTTTCTGATTCCAAGAACTCTGGCGATCAGATCTACGGTTTTTCTGATGACAGATCTATTCTTCTTCTAGATCTAGTTGCGAAATTATTTTTTCCAGATTCCTGCCAATTTATTTTTTGAGATTTTAGGCTACAAATTTCAGATTTAACAAGATGTCTTTCGGATCTGATATTTTTGGATCTAAAAATACTCGAATTGAAACTTCAAGGCCTATGATTACTTCCGAACCATTAATGGGAAGTTCAAACTATTTAGTTTGGGCTTCCTCGGTTGAGTTGTGGTGTAAGGGTCAAGGTGTTCAAGATCACTTAACGCAAAAGACTATTGTGGTTAATGAAAAAACAGAGGCTGGTGAGACAGAAAAGACCAAAGCACAGTGAAAAAAAGTCGACACTTAATTATGTAGTCTCTTGTGGTGATCTATTGATCCCAAGTTGATGCCCTTGTTTCGTTGCTTCTACACATGTTATTCAGTTTGGGAAAGGCTCGCGCTTTATACACTAATGACATATCTCGATTTTATGATGTGATATCTCGGATGACCAACTTAAATAAACAGGAATCAAATATGTCTACTTACTTGGGACAAGTACAGGCAGTCATGAAGGAATTTGAGCAGTTGATGCCAGTCACTACGAATGTAGAAAAACAATAAGAGCAAAGACAAAAATTGTTTCTAGTTCTCACACTTATTGAACTTCCCACTGACCTTGATTCAACGCGTGATCAGATTTTGGCTAGTCCTACGGTTCTTACAATTAATGAACTATTTTCTCATTTGCTTCGTCTTGCTGCGCCTCCTAATCACACAGTGGTTCCATCGCCAACCGTTGACTCCTCTGTTCTCGCATCTCAAACCATAGAGAATCAAACATCTCAGTCTATGGATAATCGACGAGGAGGTCATTTTGGTGTAGTTATTGTCATAAGTTTGGACACACTCGCGAGGTATGTTGTGCTCTACATGGTCCACTACCCAATGATGTTCAGTGTAGTCATTGTCATAAGTTTGGACATACTCGTGACGTATGTCGTGCCGTGCATGGTCAACCACCCAACAATGCTCATGTTGCTCAGACTGACACTATAGGAATTTCGATGCTTTTATCTGAAGGAAAATATAATGAGTACCTTTAGTATCGATCAAGTAAGAAGACATCTCCACAAGTAGCCACAGATTCTCAGCCTAATACTTCTGTTGCTGGTAATTCCTTTGCTTGTGTTTCACAGTCTAGTATCCCTCTATTGTAGGTCATTGACTTAAGCATTTCTGATCATATTTCTTGTAACAAATCACTTTTGTCAAATATTATGTATCCACAGTCCCTTCCTCCGGTTACTTTAGCCAATGGAATCCAAACAAAACCAAAAGGGATCGGAAAAACTAATCCCCTATCTTCTATCACTCTAAACTTTGTTCTTTATGTCCCTGGTTGTCCTTTTAATTTTGTATATGTCAGTCGTTTGACATGTGCCCTAAATTGTGCCATAATATTTCTTGATGATTCTTTTGTTATGCAGGACTGCAGTACGGGACATGTGATCAGTGTAGGATATGAATCACAAGGTCACTACTATCTTACCTCTCCTAATTCCTCCACAGCATGCTCCAGACTTAATCCATAAACGATAGGGATATCTGAGTATGTTCAAGCTACAAAAAATGGTATCTAGTTTTTCTAGTCTGTCCAAATTAGATTGTGAGTTGTGTCAACCTTAGAAACACACTCGCACTACCTTTTCACGTAGTGCTGAGAGTCGTGCAAAGTCTATTTTTTCAATTGTTCATTATGATATTTGGGGTCCTAGTAGAGTCAGTTCACCTTTAGGATTTCAATATTTTGTTAGTTTCATTGACAACTTTTCCAGATGTACTTGGTTATTCTTAATGAAAGACCGTTCTGAGTTATTCTCTATATTCAAGAGTTTTTGTGCTGAAATACAAAATCAATTTGGTGTTTTTATTCGTACTTTTCGTAGTGATAATGCCTTAGAATACAAATTCTCCCAGTTTCAGCAATTTATGATTCACCAAGGAATTATTCATCAAACATCTTGTCCCTACCCCCCTCAGCAGAATGGGGTAGCAGAAATGAAGAATAGACATCTCATTGAGACTGCTCGCACTCTTCTCATTGAATCCCATGTTCCGCTGCATTTTTGGGGCGATGCAGTTCTCACGTCCTGCCATTTAATTAATCGAATGCCCTTATCTTCTATTTAGAATCAGATTCCATATTCCATAGTATATCCTCAGTAATCTCTGTAGTCTCTTCCTTCTCGTGTTTTTGGGAGCACATGTTTTGTGCATAACCTAGCTCCGGGGATAGATAAATTAGTTCCTCGCTCTCTCAAATGTGTCTTTCTTGGTTATTCTAGGGTTCAAAAGGGGTATCGTTGCTTCTCACCTGATCTCTGTCGCTATCTTATATCTGCTGATGTCATATTTTTTGAGTCTCAACTTTATTTTAGGTCTCCTTCTGATCATCCCGATATCTCTAAGGTCTTACCTCTACCTCAGGTTTTACCTACATCGGCCTTTGAGGAATTTACTGTTACTTCTACTCCAGTCACAGTGCCACCACTTTTGACTTATCATCGTCGACCGCGTCCACCATCAGACCCAACATCAGGTCTAGATGATTCATGTCATGCGTCAGACCCTGCACCTACTGTGAACTTGTCTCCTCTTGATCAGCCGATTGCACTTCGGAAAGGTAAAAGGTCCACTCGTATTACTAATCCATATTATACCCTTTTAAGTTATCATCGTCTATCATCATCCCATTATGCCTTTGTATCATCATTGTCCTCTGTCCCCATTCCTAAGTCTACAGGTGAAGCCCTTTCTCATCCCGGATGGCGATAGGCTATGATTGACGAGATGTCTGCTTTACACACGAGTGGTACTTGGGAGTTTGTTCCTTTTCCTTCAGGTAGTAAATCTACTGTTGGTTGTCATTGGGTTTATATAGTCAAAGTTGGTCCGGACGACCAAGTTGATCGGCTTAAGGCTCGCCTTGTTGCGAAGGGGTATACACATATATTTGGGCTTGATTACAGTGATACTTTCTCTCTCGTGGATAAAATAGCATATGCTCGTCTTTTTCTATCCATGGTTGATGTCCGCCATTAACCTCTTTATCAGTTGGACATTAAGAATGTTTTTCTCCATGGTGATCTTAAGGAGGAAGTTTATATGGAGCAACCACCCGGTTTTGTTGCTTAGGGGGAGTCTAATCTGGTGTGTCGATTGCATCGGTCACTTTATACTCTGAAATAGTCTCCTCGATCCTGGTTTGGTAAATTCAGCATAGTAATTCAGGAGTTTGGTATGACTCGCAATGAAGTAGATCATTCTGTGTTTTATCGACATTCTACTCCAGATATGAGTATTTATTTGGTGGTTTATATTGATGATATCGTTATAACTGGAAATGATCAAGATGGTATCACTAATTTAAAACAACATCTCTTTCAGCATTTCCAAACTAAAAATCTTGGCAGACTGAAGTATTTTCTAGGTATTGAGGTTGCCCAATCCACGTCATGTATTGTTATTTCACAATATAAGTATGCCTTAGACATTCTTGAGGAGACAAGAATGATGGGATGTAAACCCATTAACACTCCTATGGATCCGAATCCTAAACTCTTGCCAGGACAGGGGGAGCCACTCAGTGATCCTGGAAGATATAGTCGGTTGGTTGGTAAGTTGAATTATCTCACAGTGACTAGACCTGACATTTCGTTTCTTGTGAGTGTTGTAAGTCAGTTTATGAATTCTCCCTGTGATAGTCATTGGGATGCAGTTATCTGCATTCTGAGATATATTAAGTCAAACCCATGTAAAAGACTGCTTTTCGAAGATCGAGGCCATGAGCAAATCGTTGGATGTAAAGACGCTGATTATGCAGGATCACCCTCTGATAGACGTTCTACATCCCGATATTGTGTGTTAATAGGAGGTAATTTGGTGTCCTGGAAGAGTAAGTAACAGAGTGTCGTTGCTCGATCTAGTGTTGTATCAGAATATCGAGCAATGGTTGTAGCAACTTGTGAGCTAGTTTGGATTAAGCAGTTGCTCAAAGAACTAAAATTTGGAGAAATCAGTCAAATGGAACTTCTGTATGATAACAAAACGGCCCTTCATATCGCATCAAATCCGGTATTTCATGAGAGGACTAAGCACATTGAGATTGATCGTCACTTTATCAGGGAAAAGATACTCTACGGAGATATTGTTACTAAATTTGTAAAGTCGAGTGATCAGCTTGCGGATATTTTCACTAAGTCACTCAGTCGTCCTCGTATTAGATACATCTGTAACAAGCTCGGTACATATGACTTGTATGCACCAGCTTGAGGGGGAGTGTTAGAATAGGAATAGGAATATGATTTGTATATAGCATCCTACATGGAAAAGGATTGAGATGTAATATCTATAAATAGGGCTCAATGTAATAATGTAGATACACAATTCAATAATAATATTATCTCCCAGTAAGCTTATACATTAACATTCTCTTCAATAGAAACTTACACATACACGCAATAGATTAGATTGGTATGTGAAGAATAGAATGCGAGCACCTTTGCGTAAAACTAGTCGTGCATATTATGAAAGTAATAGTAGCAGTTTGATGTGTCTTCTGCAGCAGAAATTTGGAAGCCTTTTCCATGGTGTGTTTTAGTTTCATATGGATATTTGTAGTCGCAAGAAATATGCTAATCTTTTCTTACTTTTCTCTGACCACAAGTGTGCATCCTTAACTTTTGTACTTGGTGGAACAGATCCAAGCTTATGAGGAAGATGCCGAAACGTTGAGGGATAAATGTCTAAAGTTCTATAAAGGATGCAGAAAGTACACGTAAGTCTCTTCATCTTGCTCTATCAACTTGTCTTCATATTTATGTTGCATGGACCACTTCATTATTAAGTGGTTCTTTGTAAAAAGGGATCAACAGAGAAGAGAGGACAACAATTGGAAGAGAGGAGGGCCTGTATGGATGAAAACAATAAACTAAATAACAAAGCTCTAGCAACAAAAATATTTTAATTTTTTCGCACGTAAGAAACACAACTCTAGTGAAGATATACCAGTTTCATAATCATCTTCTAACAGACAGAAAAAAACTGCGTAAAATCTCACCATCCTTATCTTATCATAGCCCCAAAGTTCTAGTGATATCTGGTTATACTTTCTCTATCCCATTTTATTTGGAATATAACTAAGAGAGTCAAACAATTTTGTCATTGACTATGATTTTTAAGACATTTTGACCCTAAAAGTTTGTTAGTTTACTGTACTTTTATGTAGTTTCTGGATTTCTGTTCACATTAACACTGAAAATTAGATGTGTTGATCTTAGTACTCCATATCCGACCATTCATTTAGGGGGAGAGGAAGAAAAGTTTCACCATTTTTTCTTGAAATATTTACCTTGCCGTAGCACATTGCGAGAATGTAAAATCAGTCTCGTTGTGTTCAACGATCGTGTACAAAAGTTCAGACACACTTATATTAGTGCATTTATGGCTTCTGCTGACAGCACATCCTCAATCTTTAGGTTTTAACATCACATACACCATCAGGGACTGTGTTAAAAAAACAAAAAGGAAGAATTTTCCACGGCTAACATGACCTGAATGGAGGTTCTTCCGAGTGGATGGTTTCGTTGTGGTTAGCATATTGATGAGGAGATAAATAAGTCAATTATGTAGTAAAAGAAAATGGATAATCGTGGAAGTGAGACAGAGAAGGTTTGATCCCCAAGCCATAGTTCATCATCTCCTACGATGCCCATTATGTTTGATCTTTATCATGTTAATCCTCTTCTTTTAACAGTTTTGAGATATTCACCATAATAAATTTAGTGAATGTTAAGTCTGTGTGACCTCGTTCACATGCCGAGGGTCAATAGGAAACAACCTCTCTACAAAGGTAGAGGTATGGCTGCGTACATCTTACCCTCCCCAGACCCCACTTGTGGGATTACAATGGGTTTGTTGTTGTTGTTGTTGTAAGTCTCATGCAGTTTCATTATCTAGCTATATCAATGTTGCATTCTTTAATAATTTCTGGTAACGTGAGGTGAATAGCTATTACATAATTGTCATATGATTTTTTCTATTTATCCTGCAAAGCATATCATGGTCGTAGTCCTGTCTGTATTCATTTGACAGTGCTTTTCCTCTATCTTCAGTGCTTTTCCTCTATCTTCTATATCCCCTTCGCTTAAGGCTACACTGGTCCTCGTTGTCGTGGTTTTCCTTGAAGTTCCTTTGGCAAGTGATCTTTTACTTGCTATCCTAAGTGTCTATCTTCTACATTTCCCTCTTTGAACTATTTATGCTTATGGATGGGATTTCGCAGTGTGTTCCACTTAACAAGCAGAAAAGATAAGTTGCACCATTATGTGCTATGCTAAGGGAAGCCCGGTGCACTAAGCTCCCGCTATGCACAGAGTCCGGGGAAGGGTCGGACCACAAGAGTCTATTGTACGCAGCCTTACCTCACATTTCTGCAAGAGGCTGTTTCCACAGCTTGAACCCATGACCTCCTGGTCATATGGCAGCACTTTACCATTTACTCCAAGGCTCCCCTTCCATTATGTGCTATGCTGAATGCAAATAATTATACAATCTTCTTTTGAAGGATGTTGCCAAACATCAAAGTTAGAATTTGATGTTTTAGTAAGATTTTATTCCACAAATAATCCTTAACTCTTGCACAAGTATTGTGTTGCTTGTAAGATTCATTCATTCTTTTTTTCCAATTTATAGAGAAGGGCTTGGGGAAGCATACGATAAAGACATAGCTTTTGCCAGTTCTCTTGAAACCTTTGGAGGAGGGCACAGTGATCCGGTTGCTGTTTCATTTGGAGGTTCTGTTTTCCCTTTATCTTTTCAGACAGCTTGTCATATAATTGATCTATTCTTCTGAAGACATTCATGGGAAGTCATCATTAAACACGAAAAACATAAATACGAGCATCATGAGAAAGTTTAATCTTAACTTATAGAGCTTGCAGTTGTGGAGACATCATTACGAGCATCATCTAGAGGACACTTACGACCAACAAAAACAGCATTTCTCATGAGAAGTATTTTTTTAGTACTTAGGAGTGACCAAAGGCGAATCTAGGATTTCAAGAGGATGGGTGCACCATCAGGGGCGGATCTAAGGAAGCGGGAGGGTGTTCACCCGAACCACTTCAGCAAAAAATTACACTATATATATAAGATAATATTTTATTTTTCATGGACATACATAAATTTTGAATCCTCTAACCACAAAACTTAGAGGTTGGCTTAGTGATTTAGGAGATTCAAATCTACCTTGAGGTTCCAAGTTCAAATCTCAAGCACTACATTTTTATTTGTATTAGAGGAGGGAAAAGGAAATTTAAATTTAGAGATGAAAATTCGGTTAAAGGATAGAAGTGGAACTTAAGTTTAGAAATAGAATAAAAAAAGAAAAAGGAAAACGTATAAGTTGAGATGAAAGAAAGGAAATGAAGAAATAAAAGAAAGGAAAAGAAGAAAAAAGGACACAGCAAATAGACTGCAAAGAGATTCAATCCCTCGACCTTAAGCGTTAGGACCTGTGCTCAAACCAATGCACCACTCAGTCTTTTTGGGCCATGACTTCCTTTAGATAATAAAAAAGGGCAGTCCGGTGCACTAAGCTCCCGCTATGCGCGGGGTCCGGGGAAGGGTCGGACCACAAGGGTCTATTGTACACAACATTACTTCCTTTAGATAATACTAGACATATTTCAAGAATTATACACATAATGTACCGAGTTTAGTCCGGTGACCATGGGTTCACGTGACCCATTTTTTACACATAGATCCTCCCTGCTTAGGACTACTTGTCCACAAAAAGTTTATAGGGATTTTCAAATTTTAAGTCATGAATTTCTGTTACCGCTATTTTTTCTTAATCAAGTTCTGGTGTCTCTGTTATTGGCTAAATGTTAAAAGGTGAATGGAACAGATTTACATCTTGTGCTACCCTTATCAAGCTCAATTAACTTTTTTACAAACATAGTATTCATTTCCCTCCGAAAGCTGTACTTCTACCTAACAAAGAATCTAGTGTCAAATTCCTCAGCCAATTTATATTGATACACATTATTTGCATTCTTAGGCCCTGATATGGTAAGATTTGCTATCGCTCTGAGAGAAATTGGAACATACAAAGAAGTTCTTCGATCACAGGTAGCAGCTGTCTCCCTATATTATCTGTAGTTCAGCAATTATGATATTTATCGAAATGTTAATGGTGGTTTAGAGTTTTCTATTCTGCATGGTCATGTTCGATTCCCAAATTTCTATGCATTAATTTGTGGTTAATATGCTGCATTACTTAAAGTATTTTAACTTTCTTATGTCAATGTGAGTTTAGATGTGCATTTCTCTATTCTAGAATTTTGAGGTCTAGCTTACATTTTCTTGTGACACGGTCTAAGTTACTAGTGCGTGACTTCTGAAATATCATTGTCTGCTTGGGATCTTCTCCTGACATTGTCACTATTTTTTCTTAGGTAGAGCAAATATTAAATGATCGCTTACTACATATGGCTAGCATTGATCATCAAGTAAAGGTACCACTCATCACTTCTCTTCAAATCTTCTATCTACAGCTAGTAGGGCATTGAAAAGAAAATTGAGTCCATTGGAACTCTCTTTACTTTCATTAGAGATCTTTTGTTGAGGGTTTTCTTGTTTTGGATCATTTTACCTGATTTAATCAGAAAATACATACAATTTTAAAAAGTATTTTAATGGAAACTTGAATTATCTAGAATAGAGCATGTAAAAGGTCCCATTATAAAAAAGTGAAAATCAACCTTTATTTTTTGTTAAAATTGAAGCACATTACTCCATTCTCGATAATTAGCTATTTCTCTAGAACATATTATTTTCTTGGGTCCCTTAAGGAGTTTCATAAGGTATTTTTGAATTTTTGTTTCTCTTATTAGTTTTTAAATGAATAACAAGCAACTAGTCTCAACATACAAATCATTTCCATTCTTCAGAGCTATTGCATACTTTTTCTTGGTTAATAGATTTCTTTATTTATTGAATGGTGCATAGTTGCTTAAAAGTGATTTAGGGGAGGGCATTTGGAAGTGGAAATTAATTATCAGTGGGTTGAATGAAATTCATTTTGACCCACCTATAACATTCAATGGATTAGTATATATATATTTCTTACTCAGCCTATATTTTACCATTCCAATCTGATCATAAATAACCCAATTTTCCCCATATCATCCATGTACATCTCTTTTTACATTTCTCCCATGCTTACCTTGCACAATACATATATGCCTGCATCTTTCACTTGATGTTGCATGAATTTCCAATACTTTCAGGAAGCTCGGAAGCGTTTTGACAAAGCTGATGTAGCTTATGATCAGGTATAACATCCCTTAAGTCACATTGTATATCTGTCTTGTGATTGACTTGCATGTTTTTCTGATAATAACTTGTTCAATCTGGAAAATACAAAATCTTATAACGGAGTGACTTCCAATTGAAACTAAATGTAATTGTTGCCTAATTTGATACATGTTCTTTCCCTTTGAAATGGTGGACTTAACTAGCACTCCAAAATCCCATTGCTAGAGGGATAGTAGATGCAGAGTGATAGAATTGGTTTTGCTGTTTGTTGGAAAATATTTCCTTTTTACACTAACATTTTGTCCTCATTGTCAAACGTTGACAGATTTTGATCTAGTAAGGTTATCCTTTCATAATGGAGATTTTCAAGAAAATGTATCTTTGAATATTTCCTTTCTGCAACGACTTTCAATATCCTAAGATCCAGCACAGGAGGATGCCCTTTCCACTTCTTGCTCCCATGTCTAAACATTTGGAAATATCTTAACATTTGTTTGAGTTATAGCCTACTGAAAAATGAAAATCACCCTATACTATATAAGAATTGCCTTTGTTCAGGTCCGCGAGAAGTTCCTATCATTGAAGAAAAGTACTAGGATGGATATAGCTGTTTCCATTGAGGAGGTACCCACATATTTGTTCTTAAAATTGAAGATCAGTTTCCCTATTTATGTTATTGAATGATCAGGTAGTTTTATGGGTAAAAATTCTTTGTCAAATTCTAATTCGGTGTAGAGCTGTTCCAGGAACTTTATTATGCAAGGTCGGCTTTTGAGCATACCCGCTTTAATCTGGTAAACTGAGTTGATTTGCAATCATTCAATTCCCTTCTTTGGGAGTCAGTAACTAAATAGTGATTCAGTGACAAATAGCAATGATCTAATATTTGAAATACGTCAACATAAGATCAGGTTGGAGCTCTTTCTTCTGTTGAGGCCAAAAAGAAGTATGAATTCTTGGAATCTGTTAGCTTGACAATGGATGCTCATCTTCAGTATTTCAAACAGGTCATGTTCTGTTTTCTTTTGAGTGGAAAACAGGTCTTGAAGTGATGAAATATAAGAGTTATTCATATTATGGAGTGCATCATGGCTGAATCTGAGATGCTACGTCATGTACAGGGATATGAACTGTTGCATCAGATGGAGCCTTATATCAATCAGGTTATTATTCTACTTGTGATATAATATATCTGTACTCTCCTTTTTCCATGAAGGAATTCCACCTTTTTAGATTGGAAGGGGCAGTAACCGGTGCATTTTCATTAAACTAAATTGCTGTGTTCAGTTTCATGAAATCACGAGTGACATCTCTTATAAATCTCCTTCAAAATATTTAAATTATATGTTCTTCAATTATCTAACTAAAGACACTCATTGTGAGCTTCGAATTCCATAAAATAACCATGGAATACATTGCGCACATGCATATTGATATTCATATTAGACCACAAGAAAAACAAACTAAATTACAAAGTTAGAAGTGTATTCCACCTGTGTTATCATTACATCATGATGAGGCCACTGTCCCGTTCCTTTTTATCCTTTCCTCTGTAGACAGCATAAGAAGAGGAACTCTTTGTTTTCAGATATATACTCTAGTAGAACTTAGACAGCAACACGTGCCAAAAACACACTCACCATCCACAACAAAGCTGAGGATTTGCAGAAAATATTGAACTGAAAATGCCAAATTGATCAAACCATTTCCTCTATTTGGTAGTGCGTGGAATCTCATGTGGTCTTGAAGAGGTTTGAGGGCTAATATATTTCCATTTAATTCTAAGCCTAGGGATGTCATTATTTTCTCTCGGCAAAATTAAAAAGATATAAAAATAACTTCTTTTATTCTTTAACTACTCAACAGGGTCAATACCATACACTGAAATTGCATGTGCTGATCTTTGTTAAATTGATTTTGCAACCACATAATGCCTTAAGGGTTGGAGAGATTGTAGATAGTTGACAGCAGTGTAGTTGAGACAAAATCGGGAAAGAAGCATCTTTTAATCCTCTTTTTGTTAAAAATGGCTAAGATCTATGTTCCTACATACTAGTGTGTTAAGCCTCACTCTCGTTTGCTATCCGTATTTTCAGTGATTTTGGGCGGACCTTTGTGTCATTGCTCATTAAGCCATATTAAATAATAATAAAAGAAATATACCAACATAAGATCTTCTAAATCTTGAGATGGAAATTCTTATACATTCTCTTCTATTTGATTACGTGTTCTATTCTAAGTCACTAAGAAAAGTTTTGAACTTTGCATTATAATTTTGTGCATGTCCATCAGACTTTGATTTTTGGGTTGTGTTTGACTATCTACCAATTCATAGATTTAGAGTGTTAACAACAACAACAATGTACAGAATAATTAGAATATTTTCCTTGATATTCCCCTCTTCACAATGTGGTAAATATACTCCTATTACAAGCTACAATTAAGCTAATGAAAGGATATGATGAGGAGAAGATCATGCCATCTAATCTCCTAAGATAATGCTAATCCTATCTATTTTAATGCTAATGTACTTCCTACCATTTACATATGATTCCATACTAATTACAATTATGAATTAATTATTCTATCATTCCCCCGCAGTCGAAGCGGGAGGCAGACGTATGCTGAGACTGTCCCGAAAATCATCAAATAATACCAGCGGAAGACCTTTAGTAAAAATATATGCAATCTGATAGCGCGACGGGACATGTAAGACACACACTTGTCCGCGTGAGACTTTTTTCACGAACAAAGTGGATATCCAACTCAATATGTTTAGTGTGTTGGTGATTAACCGGATTTTCAGAGAGGTAGATGGCACTAACATTATCACAGTACACCAATATGGCCTTCGGAATCGGGCAGTGGAGTTCGAGAAGAAGATTCCGAAGCCAACACGATTCAGACACAACATTGGCAACACCTCGGTATTCTGCTTCGGCACTGGATCGGGATAACATTGCTTGCCTTTTTGAGGACCAAGAAACCAAGTTGTCACCAAGAAATATACCATAACCGAAAGTGGAGCGTCTGGTGTCCGGACATCCTCCCCAGTCGGCATCCGTATAGGAGACAAGTGTGGATGTCGATGATGGATATAGATATAGGCCATACTCTAGAGTACCCTGAATATAACACATAATGCGTTTGAGAGCATGCATATGATCATCCATCGGATTATGCATGAAAAGGCACACCTGTTGCACAACATAAGAATATCCGGCCTGGTGAATGTCAGATACTGCAGGGCCCCTGCCAGGCCGCGGTAGAGTGTCAGATCGACAAATGGCTTGCCGGAGGATGCACTTAATTTGTATTTAGTGTCCACTAGAGTAGCCGACGGTTTACAGAAGGACATGCCAGCACATTCAACAATCTCGGTTGCGTACTTTTTTTGGGACAAGAATAAACCACTTGCATGACGTGTCACAACGATTCCTAGAAAGTAGTGTAGTGGCCCTAGATCCTTCATAGCAAATTCAGAGCCAAGCTGTGACATGATAGACTTGCGAAGAACATCTGATGAGGCAGTTAATATAATATCATCCACATATAAGAGAAGATAAGCAATATTATTACCATGTCGGTAGATAAACAGAGAGTGATCGGAACGACTGTTGGAAAACCCAATATGTGAAACAAAATCCGCAAACTGCTTGTACCAGGCCCGCGGGGCTTGATTTAGTCCATATAATGATTTCTTTAGTAGGCACATATGATTGGGATATTTTAAGTCCCTGTATCCCAAAGGCTAGTACATGTACACTGTTTCATTTAGCTGGCCATGAATAAATGCATTTTTGACATCTAACTGATGAAGATGCCATGCCTTTGAGAGAGCCAAACTAAGCACTGTTCTGATAGTTGCCGGTTTAACCACCGGACTGAACGTCTCCCCGTAATCCACACCAACCTGTTGTGTCTTTCCATCACCTACAAGACGGGTTTTATGTTGCTCAAAAGTACCATCAGATTTTTCTTTGTGACTGAAAATCCACATAGACCGAATTATATTAGCATTAGGAGGACGAGGTACCAATTCCCATGTCCTATTTTTAATAAGAGCATTAAATTCATCATCCATAGCCAATGTCCAATTCGGGTCATGAAGGGCAGACACTGGATTACGAGGTAGTGATGATTTTGAGACTAGGTTGTGTAGGCTATATTTGGTGTTGGGTTTGACAATACCGTGTTGACTGCGGGTGACTGGACGTTGGGTTGAATTTCGGACGTGTGGGGCAGAACTGCCTGGCAGTGTTGGGCCGTGACTCAAATCACGTCCAGGCAGTGGGCCGTGACCCAATCCACTGCCAGGCAATGGGCTATTTGGACCAGGACTGCCCGCTGAAGTTGGGCTAGGGAAATGAGGCCTAGTTTGCCGGCACCAAAAGTGGTGGATGGGCCACTGTCTCGGGATGAGGCCCATTTTGCTGGGCAGCCAGAAGTGGCAGATGGGCCACTATTTCAGGGCCCCAAATCACCCAACAATTGTGGGCTGGCTGAAACAGTGGTTTTGGGCTCAAAAACTGTTAGGTTAAATATGGTGATATGCCATCAGCTAGAAACTCAAATGTAGAAGGCCCTGACGTATGCATTTTGATAAATGGGAAATTCGTTTCATCAAAAATTACATGACAACTCACAATAATTTTATTGGATGATAGGTCGTAACATTTGTAACCTCGATGATTCGAAGGATATTCCAAAAAAAAATGCAAGGAGTAGACCGGGGTTGAAGTTTGGTGATAGTGGTGGATGGAAAAAGTGGATAGCATAAGCACTCGAAAACCCCGTAGATGGGAGTAAGAAGGGTCCCTTAGGTATAGAATTTTTAGTGGAGCATTTTTTTCTTACGACACGATACTCAAATCTAGATTCACTCAAATATAGATTCTTGTAATTATGATTCAAGTGAAGAAAAAGTAAGCCTAAGCCTATTTATTTCGGGCTTTAAAACCAGTAGTTCTAGCGGTCGAATCGGTTCTTTCAAACTGTTTCTCATTATTGAGAAAAGGTAACAAAGATAAAATACGAGCTTGTTTTATAGCAAGAGTAATTAATCGTTGTTGTTTCAAGGTCAATCTATTCACTCGTCTTGATAATATTTTTCCTTGTTCACTAATAAATCGACTAATTAAACTCATGTTTCTATAATCAATTCGATCCCCCAATTGAATCGGGGGCAAACGCCTGCGAAAAGATTGCTTGAATTTAAGAAAAGGTCGCTTGGATTTATCCATGGTTTGTTTGTTTAATTTTTTCCTTATCCCTAAAATCCTATTTCTTAATTCTAATTCATTTTAAGTCCACCCAAAATAGGATTTGTTTATTTTCTATTTAAATATGTTATATATATAATGTCATTTTCCCCCTTCCTTGAAAGGGTAAGACACAGGTACTTGGTTCTCTCTATTTCTTTATTTCCCCATGAATCGTATGTTTGTAACAATAGGGACAAAAGTTTTTCAATTCTAATCGATTAGGCATATTGTGCCGGTTCTTTTGAGTAATATATCTGGAAATACCTCCTCTTGATACCTTATCAACACTATTTCGGACACAACTAGTACATTCCAAAATCACCGTTACTCGGACATCTTTCCCCTTGGCCATGAACCTCCTTTGGATTTTTGATTTACTCAACTCTTCTATTTTCAATTCAAAACGAAGAAAGGATAAAATAGAAGTTAATAACTTGAAATCCAATTCTAAAAGTAAAAGATTAAAATCAAGAAAATAAAGTAATAGTAAAGCAAAGTCATAGTAAAATACAACGATTTTTCTAAAGTATATTTAAAATTGAAGTAATCATTTAAGTATCTTGTATAATACTCTTGCCCTAGACCCTCATTTTCTATTCTACCCCCATTCCTCTATTATTAATATTCAGTTAATTCGAACTTGAGCCCGAATGTTGAATCCACTTTTTTTATTCTTAGGCCAAGTTTTTGTGGGGAAGTATGTTCAATATATATGTTGTCATTTGTAGTGCATGATGCGAAAAGGGCGGTGGTAGTGCGGAATGAGCAATGGATGTTCTAATAATGTTATTGATGGTTCTAATTTTTCTTTCCGCCTTCCCGTTTTGAGAGGAGGTATGGGGACAAGAAAGGCAAAAATTCAAACCATTAGCATTGAAAAAATCCCAAAAATGCCTATTATCAAACTCCCTACCATTATCACATTGAATATTTTTAATATCCCGTTCAAATTGATTTCGGATGAATGCTCTAAAAGTGAGAAATGTGGAAAACACTTATGATTTTTTAAACAAGGGAAACATCCACAAAAAATTAGAGTAATCATCTAGTATGAGCAAATAATATTTATGGCCCGAATAGCTCAAAACGGGAGATGTCCAAATATTACAATGAAGTATATTAAATGGCATAAGTGTGCATGAATTAGATGAGATAAATGGCAATTGAACATGATTTCCAAGTGGGCATGAACGACACATACGTGAATTACGTTTTTGAGTACAAAAAATAAAATTATTTTGTTTGAGGGAGGCTGAAATAGACGCTCCCGGATGACCCAAACGTTCATGCCATAATGAAGGTGCGAGAGCTGCAAAAGTGGATGGTAACTTGGCTTGTTGAGTGGGTGTGGTAATTGGATAGAGCTCTCCTTGACTATCACATCTCATTATAAGCATCCCCATCCGAAAATCCTTCACGGAAAATCCAAAAGGGTCAAAATCAACACACACTCAATTATCAGTAGTAAACTTTCTAACCGAAATCAAGTTTTTAATTAATTATGGAGCATGAAGGACATTCTTTAAAGTTAAGGGTGGATTTGGTGGAATTAATTTGGTAGAACCATAACCACGAATTGGAATAGAATGACCATTTTTGACAATTATACCATTATTTTTGCTCAAATTAAAATAGGACGAGAGATTACCTTGGGAGGACGTCATATGGGACGTCGCTCCGGTGTCTATATACCAATTTGCATCGGGCGGATTAAGTCCAAGAGTATGCATGACAGACTCTATATCCGTTGGACTGGCCACGGCCGAATGAGCCTCCTGCCACTGATTCAGCAGTGGCCCAGTTGATGGTGCAAAATTTCTGGGCCCGTAATTGGGCTGCTGGCCGGCAGTAGGCATGCCATTGTGCTTTGGATTGGGCCTGGTCCAATTTCCTGTTGGAAATGGGCATGGTGGCACATCCCAAGTCCATGGCCATGCCCATTGTGGCTGGCCGCCGGCCTACTGACCACGGGGCTGTCACTGCTGGACGGAGTTTCCCTGCCCGCCGCCTCTGCCATGATTTTCGCCGCCACCGGAATTTCGGTGGCCCCCAATTTTACCATTTCCACGGTTACCACCTTTATTTTTGCCACTTTTTGTCCCTTATTTTGTGGTAGAGGTTCAAAAGACGTATTGGTTTCATTGGTTGTTCTGATAACCATGGCAGAATTTGAGACGGTTGCGGCCTTTTTGGCAAACCCCGCTTCGTTAAGAATAAGCATGGAGCGGGCTTGATAAAAAAATGGTAAAGGATTGCTTTGTCGGATGAGTGTTGCCACGCCACTATAAGCGTCGGTAAGGCCGACAACCAATTGTAGAACCAACCGATTGTTTGTAACCTGCGAACCAACGTTTTTGAGTTGATCCGATAAGACTTTGAGACGTTGACAATAAGCGGATGCATTTGGGAAATCCGCCATGTCCGTAGTGGAGAATTCTTGCTCCAACGTGACGGCACGAGAATTTTTGTTGTCTTGAAAAATATCCCGTAAACGGTTCCAACCCTCCATTGCCGTGGAATCGGGTTCCATTATTGTGTGCAACAAGTCACTTGATATTGTTGCATAAATCCACGAAAGAACTGTGGCATCAAGTGTGAGCCAAAGTTCTTTTTCATCATCGGTTTTTAAAGAGTTCTGCCCAAGTTGCGTAATGAACATTTTCCATCTCAAGGGTGATGAAAATGTGAGTTTTGATGTTGAAAACGGTGAGAGCGGGATGAAAAGTGGATTTAGAGTCAGACATTATCGACCGGACAAAGAAAAAAATGAAGGAAAAATAAGGGTGGCCGACGGGTGGAGTTGGCCGAAAAACTATGTGGTTGACGGAAATGGAGAAGAAAATTTGGTAGGATCTTTTCCCTAATCTTCTGATACCATGTAAGAATAATTAGAATATTTTCCTTGATATTCCCCTCTTCACAATGTGGTAAATATACTCCTATTACAAACTACAATTAAGCTCATGAAAGGATATGATGAGGAGAAGATCATGCCATCTAATCTCCTAAGATAATGCTAATCCTATCTATTTTAATGTTAATGTACTTCCTACCATTTACATATGATTCCATACTAATTACAATTATGAATTAATTATTCTATCAAACAACATACCAGTGTAATCCCACAAAGTGAGGTCTGGGGAGGGTAGGATGTACGCAGACCTTAGCTCTATCTTTGTGGGGTAGAGAGTTTGTTTTCGATAGACCCTCGGCTCAAAACGACGCAGGATTGCAAGAAAAATAAGACAACAAAAATATCAAGATACAAAGCAAATGAAGCAATATGTATTAATACACACTTAAAGAGTAGGGATTACGTGATGCCTAAAAATTACTATTAAGAAAAGGAGAAGAGGACATGAAGAGTTGAAAGGGGTAAACCAAAAAATGTAAGTTGGGAACTTCCTCAGTTATCAGAGTCGCGGGGATGGCTATACACTCCATTGTCAATCCCAAGATTGCTAGATATGCAGTGGAGCAGTTTTGACTTCTTAATCATCAAGAGCTAACGCGATTGTTAATATTTTCAGTTTCTCTGTTTCTACGAAAAAATTATTTCTCGACTAACCTGAGCTGAATGCTCTTCTGGCGAATCCTGCTTTTTCCTTTATTTTTATTCAGTGGGTTTGGACGTTTTGTAGTATACAACATAGAGGAAGTTTACTTCAATGAGATACTGAATTCATTGTAGGTTTATGTCATCTTTCAATTACTTGTCTCTATTTTAATGGGTTTTGAGGTCTGTGGTTATACTAGGTCTTGGCCTTTGCACAAAGGGCTAGAGAAAGTTCCACACATGAGCAGGCAGTTCTCAATGAAAAAATGCAAGAGTATAGGAGGGAAGTTGATCAAGAAAGCAGGCGGTCGTTAAATAGTCCTCACAGTTCTTCAACTGCTGACATCACACAACATTCTTCCAGAAGTTCTCAGAAAGTGATAGAGGCAGTAATGCAGTCTGCTGCAGAAGGAAAGGTACATGCTTTGAGGCTGCATTCCTATAAGCAAATAGCATTTTGTGCTGTTTTTGGGATTCTTCTTATTTCTTCCCAAAGCTCTTCTGATTACCATTTCAATAGCTAAGATTTCAATAGTGTAGGTAGAAACTATAAAACAAGGGTATCTCTCAAAGCGTTCCTCTAATTTAAGAGGTGACTGGAAGAGAAGATTCTTTGTTCTAGATAACAGAGGAATGCTGTACTATTATCGAACACAAAGGAGCAGGTCCTCGGTATGTTATCAGATAAAATGGTTTTTTTGGCAAGTTCTTTTGGCCACTATTTATGCTTGCTCAATTGTGGATGATGCAATTTCAGGGATCTTCCAATCCACTCTCTTTACACAGAAATTCTTCCTCAGAACTGGGAGCAGAGCGCCGGAGTAGTTGGCTATCTTCTCATTATCATGGAGGTGTACATGATGAAAAACCCGTTGCACGTCACACGGTGAACCTACTGACATCAACAATGAAAGTGGATGCAGAGCAATCGGATCTGAGATTTTGCTTCAGAATAATTTCACCAACAAAGAGTTATACTTTGCAGGTGAACTAAGCAAGAGCTTTGTTGAGAGAATTTGTTTTCAACATATCATTAACAGCTTTCAGTAAAGTTTTATCTTTTGGCCATTCAGGCAGAGAGCACAGCAGAACAAATGGACTGGATAGAAAAAATAACAGGAGTTATTACCTCGTTGCTGAGTTCCCAGACACCTGAAAGGGTAAAGTATTAACATTGATATTGTTACTCCAGTTCCGAGTTTTGTTGCTTCCTGATGATACTGGTTCATGTTGTCAGCATTTCTCTGTGAGTCCCACTACCAAAAGTATGTCTATAGGAAGTCCCACCAGTCATGATCAAAGGACAATTGAAGAGTGCACATCTGGGAGGGATTTCATTGCTAGGAGTTCCATACGCCAATCGAAAAGTGCATCAAACCTCCCCAGCATGAAAATAGAGAAGCCAACTGATGCACTGAAGAGGATACCTGGGAATGATAAATGTGCCGATTGTGGTGCTCCTGACCCAGACTGGGCTTCTTTGAATCTTGGTATTCTTATATGCATTGAATGTTCTGGCATTCACCGTAACCTTGGTGTACATATATCAAAGGCAAGTCAAGTTTTCTGCTTTTTGCAACCAAGCTTCTTAATTTTGTAATAATCAGGCTTTTAATTTTCTCTACTTTTTCTATTGTTAGGTGCAGGAAACCTTACTAAATTTCTCCCCAGTAAAAGGCCCTGCCTTCATGTTAAACCACACATGTTTTCTGATATTCATTATCAGATTATGTGTTTGGTAGTGTTTCTATTCTATAAAAAAAGGGAAAAAACTTCTATAATATATGTGAGGAATATAGCCAAGCTGGAAAATCCGATGTTTATTCTGGAAGTATCTAGATAACTCAATTCATGAGAAGAGAATGGATTCTTTTGTGGAATACATAGTGTGAATCATAAACCCGGTAACTAATTAGAACCACTTGCATGTCTGTCTAAAACATGACAATAATCAATCAACTAAACCTCAATCCAAAACTATTTGGGGGCTATATGAATCCTTTACATCTGTTACACACCATTCTGAGCCCATCTCATTCTAATGGCGGTAAATAATTTGTGTATGAAGTTATTTAGGGTTCTATGAAGCTAGACATTATCTAATGTAGTGCTCAATAACATGAATATAGTATATCCTTACCTGTTTCATAAAAAAACACGAATATAATTCCAAAAATTCAAGCTTATTGAATAATTATGTGATTTGTTAGTGATATTTTCAATGTGTCTCTCTGTACTGGTTCAGATGCTAAGTTAATGGAGATTAGATAAAAAACAAGGATAAGAAAACCAGATTTTTTGCAGATATGAGAGATCAGGTAGAAAAGATATAGCTCAATAGCTCATCTACAACTGCTCAACTTCTTGATGCCATGTTAGGAACTCCTATTGCTACTGAAGTTTTTGAAGTATCTAGATAGGATAAAGCATAGGTGAGAGTGGGAATTGATGGTTAAGATAATGCAGTTTATATAATTATATACGATCTAATTACGTTTAAACTTATGGAAGGGGTTTTCCACCTGATCATCCCAGGTTAATGGTCATCGTTCTACTATTTCCTAGTTTAAAATATTTGACCTTTTATATATATTGTTTCTTTCTCTATTCTCAGATTTTATACTAAACCAAGGGATAATGTTTAGACCAGTTATCCTTAGCATCAAAATAAGTCCAGGTTTACATGCCCTTTAATTTTAAATAATGATTATTATTGAAAAGATTGAGACTGGTAATTGGAAGTGGAAGAAAAGAAAGAGCTTGGTTATATTCTGTTAATTTTGGATTATCTAAAGGAAAAACCCTAATATAAGTTGGATTGAAAAGTCCCTTGTCCATTTCCCTTTTCTAGTTTGGATGGATAATACTTGCACTGCTTTATCATGCACTGGACTTGCTTAGAACGTCGCATTTTATGGAGCATTTACAAATGATTACTCAAAAGTTGAAGTATTTCTTATAGCTCAACTGCAACTATGAAATTAGGTAAGATCCTTGGCACTTGATGTTAAAGCGTGGGAGCCTTCAGTCATAATCCTATTCCAGGCACTTGGTAATGTGTTCGTGAATTCTGTTTGGGAGGCTTTGTTGCATCCAAGAAGAACTTTTCAGGCAGATGAAATACCAATGCGGTAACTTCGAAAATTCATTACGATTTGAATTATTTTCATTGTTGTTCTTTATCGAAAAGTGCCAACTGATTGCTCTAGGTTTTTGGAGTCCCATAAACACAAACAGTTCTTTTGCAAACCCAGTGATGATGACCATATTTCAGTGAAGGAGAAGTTCATCCAAGCAAAGGTACCACTACAAATAGTTAACATGTTCTCTAAGCTGCTTCTCTGTCTTTTGGGAATAGCTTCACATCTTATATAATACTTCCTTTGTATGTGGCACTATTCCTTTCTAGTCCACTCCAAAAAGAATGACATCTATCTAGATTTGGAAACATTTAACCTGAACTTCCCATTTTATACACTGCATATTATGCCCATGTGAGCAACCCGCACAGGTCTTATCTGGGAGTTAATTCTCTCCTACCTAAAGTTCATAGCATAGCTCATGGACCCTTCTATGGTATGACTGCTGCAATTTGCAGCATCATTGGTCCAAGGTCTGATTTGGCTGCTCAAGAACTTTCCCAGTTCATGACGCTGTTGGGCAGGGAGTATTACATCTGGCATGCTGACTTAGATACTCTAGTGAAGTGCTTCAACCATTTTAGGCGATTAATGGCCTTACATATTCTTATGGTCTTACAAAATTGCAGATTTGCATATTTTCTAGTGCCATGAAACAACTAGAACTATGTCTCAGTCCCAAACAAGCTGGGGTCGGCTGTATGAATCTCCACTTCTTCATTTAAGCTCATTTCATATCATCATACAAAATAAAATAAAAGTGAATAATAATAATAATAATAATAATAGTAGTAATGATACTAATAGTAATAATAATAGAAGTTCTCTAACATGTCTAAAACTTATTCTCAACTAGTAGATATCGCCTATATGGCTCTTTTTCTTCCCTTGTGCCCTATATTTAGCTAAGTGTTCATCGGTTATACCAAGGATTTGTAGGTCTTTCGAGACAACTTTCTTCCATGTGATTTTAGGTCTACCCCTCCCCTTTAAACACCTTCACTTACCATAGTTTTAGCACCTACAGACCGATGCATTTGTTGGGATATAGGACATGTCCAAACCATCTCAAGCGGCATTCTCACATTTATCCTCAGTGCGTGCTACTTGCACCTTCTAGCGACTATGATCATTTTTAATCTTATCTAGTTTTGTATGACCGCACATTCATCTTAGCATCCGCATCTCTGCAACACTCATCATGTGGATATGTTGGACTTTAGTAGACCAACATTTAGTACCATATAACATTGTCGACCTTATAGTTGTCATATAGAACTTACCTTTCACTTTGGTAGACATCCTTCTATCACATAACACCCGATAACACTTTTTTATTTCAACCATTTGGTTTTAATCCTATGAGTAACATCTTCATCTATCATTCCATTCTCATGAAACGAGCCAGATATCTAAATTGTTTGCATTTTGGCACTGCAATCCCTTAAAGTCTCACCTTAACTTCTCTCTTCTGATGCTGACTAAACCTGCAATGCATGTATTTAGTCTTACTTCTACTATCCTAAAACCCTTTTCTAAGGTACTTCTCTATTGTTAAAGCTTTTGGTTGATACCCTTGCTATTTTCATCAATTAACACAAGATCATCAGCAAATAACATACACCATGAGACCTCATCTTATATTGTTAGCAGCAACGTAAAAAAAGAACACAAGATTTAACGTTTAGATCAAAATGATCCTACGTCCACCAGATAACAACTGCCTTTATATTATTAATAAAGGAAGGGGAGAGATTCCAATTACATCTAAGAGAATTGCTCTCTCAACTCTCTACTATTACAAATGATTTATGATTTTGGGATGTATTCTACAAGAGGAGTGCATCTATTTATAGAGGTAAAAACCTCCTCTTTATGTCATTAGTGACATCAAAGGAAGCAAACATCAAGTTTGCTTCTACCTCCTCTTGATGTCATGGGTGACATCAAATGAATAAAACATCAACTTTTCTTTCTCATGCTAGTAGTCATTTTTTACTTCCCCTCTTGTCTTTTTCTTTCTTTTCACACCAACTCTTCCAATTGGCATGACATTGTTGACTAAACCTAAACCAACCTTTTCAATCTCCACCTTGGTTTGCGTTTCGAGCGTGCATGTGAACAACTCCGGCCAAAACTTCTAAGATTATTGGGCAACCCCGTTGTAAGAAACAAAAAAGGATCAAAGCCTTGTTGAACATACCACATCCACCTAACAACGGTTCTCTTTGGACTTGCATCAATTGATGCGTACTCCCGCCAAGTCCTTGTAGTGTGCAAACTTAGCAAGCAGGATTATCTTAGTCAACATATCTGCAGGGTTGTCGTCTGTGACAACCTTCACGACCTTGATAGTTCCCTTTTCAATCACATCTCGAGTAAAATGGAACTTGACATCAATGTGTTTAGTGTGCTCATGAAATCTCTGATTTTTAATCAAACGAATAGCACTCTGACTATCACATTTAAGAGTTGATTTTTGATGAACCAAACTCAATTTTGTCACCAAACCTTTCAACCAAATAGCTTTTTTTACTACCTTCGTTGCTGCCATGTATTCTGCTTCTGTTGTAGACAAAGCGACAATCGACTACATAGTCGACTTCCAACTAACAGCACTACCAACAAGAGTAAAGATGTATCCACTTGTGGACCTTCTTCTGTCAAGATTCCCTGCATTGTCAGAATCCACATAACCGAGAACAGAAATACCTCCAACACTTTTTTGAAAGGTCAGACCAACATCAGAAACTCCCTTGAGATATCTCAATATTCACTTGACAACTTCCCAATGCCTCTTTCCTAGGTTGGACATGTATCTACTTACCACACTTGCAGATTGAGCAATATCTGGACGTGTACACACCATAGCATACATAATGCTACCAACTGCGCTGGCATAAGGAACCTTTGACATATGCTCCACCTCATCCTCGGACTGGGACATTTGTAACTCTGAAAGTTTGAAATGAGGAGCTAACGGTGTGCATATTGGCTTGCACTGAAGCATATTTAATCTCTCAAGAACCCTTTCGATGTACCTCTTCTGGGAAAGATGTACAACACCGTATTCTCTTGAAATCTCCATAGCAAGAATTTTCTTTGCAGCTCCCAAATACTTCATGTCAAATTCCTTACTCAACAGTTTCTTCAAAGCATTTATCTCTGTAATGTTGTTAGCAGCAATAAGCATATCATCAACATACAACATTAAATAAATCATTGAGTTACCAGACATCTTCTTGTGATACACACAACTATCAAATGCACTCCTTGAGAATTCATGTGTAGTCATGAATGTATCAAACCTCTTGTACCACTGTCTAGGAGATTGTTTCAAACCATACAAAGACTTCTTCAGTTGACATACATGATCTTCTTTTCCTCAGCTAGGAAACCTTCAGGTTGATCCGTATATATTGTCTCTTCTAGATCACCATGTAAGAAAGCAGTTTTGACATCAAGTTGTTAAAGCTCCAAGTCAAATTGTGCAACCAATGCTAGTAGCACGCGAATTGAGCTATGCTTCATGACTGGAGAAAAAAATCTCATTGTAGTCAATTAACTCCTTATGATTGGAACCTTTTGCAACCAATATCTCCTTGAACCTACCATCTTCCACTTTAGGAATTCCCTTTTTCTTTTTGTAGCCCCATTTGCATCCAACTGTCCTCTTCCCCTTTTGCCTTTTCACGAAGACCCATGTCTGGTTATTGTGAAGAGACTCCATCTCTTCAGTCATGGCTAACCGCCATTGTGCAGTATCCTTGCAAGAAGTTTCTTCAACATACGAGGAGAGCTCTAGATCCTTAATCTCTTCTTCTGCAGCTATGAACGCATATGCAATCAGGTTTGCTTGATCTATAAGGCATTCCAGTCTTCGTATCTGCCTCTTCTTCCTTCCCTTCGCAATTTTGTATGGTTCATTGACAACAAGTTCTTCAAGATCTACATCTTTTGACTCATCTTCAACCTTAGTCTCTTGATCCTTTTTCTTGGTAAGCTCTACAT
>CM056504.1:30727175-30789493 GCA_029783415.1 Anisodus acutangulus
ATTTCTCGTTTCCTAAAAACTCCACGGAAACTTTGCGGGGATCAAGTATAGAGGATTCATCAAAGGTGACATCTCTACTAACTATAAATTTGAGCAAAGACAAACACCAAAGTTTGTACCATTTTACTCCATCCACATACCCTACAAATATGGCCTTCTTAGCCCTTGGTTCAAGCTTTCCTTCATTAACATAATAATAAGTTGGACACCCAAATACTCATAAGTATGAATAGTTAAAGGGGACACCTGACCATACCTTATTCGGAGTCTTAAAGTCAATCACTGATGTTGGAGATCAGTTGACAATGTGAGCAGCAGTGTGAACTGCTTCAGCCCAAAATACTTTGGACATTTGGCTTATAGGAGCATACAACGAGCCTTTTCAATAAGAGTTATGTTCATCCTCAAGGCAACTCTATTCTACCGTGGGGTGTGTCTGACAGTCCTATGTCTTGAGATTCCATGAACCTTGTAGAAATCATTAAACTCTTCACTGCAAAATACCAAGCCATTGTCTGTGCGAAATTATTTGATTTTTTCTCTATTTGATTGTCAACCAAAATCTTCCACTCTTTAAATGCTTCAAAATCATCACTTTTTGCCTTGAAAAAATGCACCCAAACCTTTCGTGAGAAATCATCAATAAAAGTGAGAAAATACCTCTTTTCACCCTTCGATAGAAGTTTAAAAGGACCGCATAAATCTGAATGGATGTAGTCTAGCACCTCTTGTCTTGTGCTTGCCAGTGCTGAAGCTGGCCTTCTTCTGCTTCCCTAGAACGCAATGCTCACAAAATTCAAGTGTGCTGATTTTCTCACCTTTCAAAAGGTTACGGTTGCTCAACATCTCTAGTCCACGTGCGCTCATATGACCCAATCTCATGTGTCATAATCTTGTCTTGTCATCATTAGATAACTGTACTGTAGATGCATTTGCAGAGCCAACAATGGTGCTTCCTGCCAATGCGTAGAGGCCATCCTCTAGCTGGCCTTTCAGCACGACTAAAGAACCTTTAGTCACCTTCATAGTTCCTCCTTCGTTTATGTACTTGTAGCCTTGTTTATCCAGAATACCTAGGGAGATCAGGAACATGACGGACTTGTGTAATAGTCCTCACGATTCCATCATGACAACAAACCCGAACTGAGCCAATGCCAACTATTTCACAAATTGCATTATTTCCCATTAGTACGGTTCCTCTCATAGCTGCTAAACCAGTCTCTTCGGAACGTCATAAGTAGAGTACAAGTAGATTCTAACACCCATTTGCTTCATGACTTCTATTATTACAAGATGTTGTAATTACATAATCATTATCAGAATTTTGTACCTATTCAACTGTGGATGCACTTTCCTTTTCCTTGGACTTTGACGTTAGGCAATCTCTTTCAAAGTGCCCCTTCTTGCCGCAGACCCAACAACAATCTGCATTCTTCTTGTAATGAGACTTTAATCTGTGCTTTGATTTGCTCCTTCCCTGTTGGCTAGTCCGACCTCTCACAAAGAGCTCACTTGCATGATCATCTATGTCTCCTTCAAAATGCCTTCGCACATCACTAGAGTTAAGTGCATGGCGCACTTGCTCAATATTGATAGGCTCATTGCTATACATCATTGAATTCTTGATATCACGATGTCCTGAAGTTAATGAAAATAGCAGAGCACATGCAACCGTCTCCTTATCCTTTTTAATTCCTACAATTTGTAAATCCATGACAAGTTTATCAAACACGTCTAAATGATCTTGTAACGAAGTACCTGACCCCATCTTAAATGTGTGAAGATGCCGTTTTAACAACATTCTTGTTGTCACCGATCGGTCCTGGTAAAGCCATTGTAGCTTGTCCCATAACTGCTTGGTCGTCTCTTCGGTACTTGTATTCACTTCACAAATCACATTAGGTGCAAGTGACAGTTGGATTACACTCAATGCATTCCCTTCAATCTTCTCCTTGTCGAAAACCTATATACTATCGGGATACTTCCCATCAATAACATGGATTGAACCTTCCCTCTACAGTAACGCCATCATCTGGATCTTCCAGATATTGAATTTGTTGCGCCCACTAAATCTATAGATTTCAAACTTCATGAAACTCATCTTTGTTTGTTCTTCCTCCTTGGATCTTTAAAGAACCCTAAAGCTCTGATACTAATTGTTAGCGGAAACATAAAAGAAAGAACACAAGATTTAACGTGGTTTAGATCAAAATGATTCTACGTCCACCAGAGAACAGTTGCCTTTATATTATTAACAAAGGAAGGGAAGAGATCCCAATTACATATAAGAGAATTTCCCTCTCAACTCTCTAATATTACAAAGAATTTATGATTTTGGGATATATTCTACAAGAGAATGAGTGTATCTATTTATAGAGATAAAACCTCCTCTTTATGTCATTGGTGACATCAAAGGAAGCAAATATCAAGTTTGCTTCTACCTCCTCTTGATGTCATGGGTGACATCAAAGGAAGAAAACATCAACTTTGCTTTCTCATGCTAGTAGTCATTTTTGACTTCTCCTCTTCTTGTCTTTTTCTTTCTTTTCACACCAATTGGTCCAATGTGCATGAAATTGTTGACTAAACATAAACCAACCTTTTCATATATTGTGTTGGTTAGCTCGTTCATAACTAGGGTAAGCAAGTAGAGGCTCAATGTCGATCCCTAGTGTAAAGTGTGAGCGCCCTGTTATGGGAAACTCCTCTGTATCACATACTATTGTTTTCACGCTAGTGGCATCTCTTTCATACCTGTCCTTTATGGCATTTATATATTTAATATGAATTCCTTTTTTCTGCATCACCCACCAAGAACCTTTGTATGCTTTCTTTAGGTCAATAACACCATGTGTAGATCATTCTTCCTTTCGCAATAGATTTTCATCAATCTTCTTAGAAAGAATATAGCCTCCATTATAGATCTACCGAGCATAAGTTGTCTTTTTACTCTTGTCGTGTTCCTAAGTCTACGCTGTATCACTCTTTCCCAGAGTTTCATTGAATGACTCAATACTCATGAGTTTAATGTCACTCGCACAACTTAAATATCTCCTTTGGTTACTCTTCCTCCACTCATCGGACATCCTACTACTTCGTAGTATAACATTGAATAGCTTGGTGAGTCATTCTACTCCGACCTATCCAAGACACTTCCAAACGTCTATAGGGATACTATCTGGACCACAAGCTTTACTAATCCTCATTTTTCATGGCATATTTTACCTTTGTCGGCCTAATTCTACAAGTGTAGCTAAAGTTTCTACTGTTCACAGATATGTGGAGATCTAAAATGTTAATTTCTTGGTTCGAGTTGAACAATTGATCAAACTAGTCTCTCCATCTTTCCTTGATCTCGTTATCTTCTGTCAACACTTAATGAGAATCATCTTTAATACACTTCACCTGGTCAAGTCCTTACCCTTCTTCTTCGCTTGCTAAGTCTTCTTATGGCTTCAGTATGCAGAAAAATGTTTTGTTCACAAAGTGGCAGACAGTAGGCACCTGCTTTCTGTGGCACAACTGTTGTGGGAAGGTGTCCGTAAAAATGACAAGAAAACTGTATACCGTCTCATTGTTGTCTATCAAGCAGATGTTAATGCAATTTACGGGCAAGCATCACTTGGTACGACTTTCTCTAGTGAATTATTGAGATTGCATTGACATGCAAACCCTGATTATAACTTCACTTTCTTAGGCAGTGATTGTTCAAGCTCTTTGAACCCACAAAGTGGAAGTGAAGACCGTTCCTCTGATGAATTTCTTGAAGGCTGTTCCCTGCTTCACCTGGCCTGCCAAACTGCTGATATCGGCATGGTGGAGCTGCTTCTGCAGCATGGCGCTAACATAAATGCTTGTGATTCACATGGTCAGATCCCACTGCATCATAGTTTTGTAAGAGGAAGAACTGAAATTGCCAAACTATTACTTTCAAGGTAATTTTTTTATTCTAAGATCAGTGCTAGTCCTTTCTTTGTTAATTGTATATTCAGTTTGATAATAAAATTCATGCAGTAAGGCTAATGTCCAGACATGTGTATTTGCATAAACGTTCTAAGGAGCTTCACAATATAGGTTAACATGTCCTACATATTTATATTGTTAAAACCATAGGGAGGTTCACAGCTATTCTGCTTATATTCAGAAAATGTGATTCCAAGCACGTGGAGGTGGAGGAGGTGCTTTTAGCCTTTTACTGGGTAATTTCACATATCTTATTGGTCGTAGGCTTGTAGTAATTATAATCCCAAGTTCAGTCCAGGAACTTTGGAACCCTCTAACAAAGTCACCATGAACTATTTACAAAGACAATTTTAACTTTCAGTTGATGCAATCATGTCAAGTGTTCACATGCTGAAACATGTGTCTTTGCTAACATTAGTGGTATTCTCTTATTTAGTTATTTCTAGGGGTGGCCAACGGGACGGGTCTGGGGCGGGGCGGGACGGGACGGGGGTAGGGCGGGACCGGTACCCGGCGGGCCGGGCCTGGTCAGTTCTGCCGCTGTCCCGTCCCGGTTCCGGTCCCGTCGGAAAAGGGTACCGGTATTATCGGGGTGGGGCGGGTCGGGATCGGTGTTTTTTTTTTTTTACACTTAATTTTAAAAAATAATATATATATAAACAACTCAATAATTGAACAAGATAGTGTAATAAAAATATTCCAAAGCTGTTTTTGTGTCTCTTATATTATTTAATAGAAATATAATTTTTTTGTAATACAAATACAATTGTCAAAATTGAAACTTTGTGGTGTTGTTCAAAAATTGCAAATTACATAGTAAAATTGCAATTAAAGAAATTACATTTTGAAAAAACCTTTTCTAATTTCTTTATAATTTCCTGTGGTTCTTCGGTTGGAATTGGTATATATTGGTCAAATTGCTCCACGTCGCTTCCACTACCTTCGGATAAGATGTCGTTGGAGTTTTCGTCTTCTTCTTCGTTGATCTCCGGTTGACCGCACCTTCTCCGCTCCGCTCGTATCCAATCTCTGAATAATACTGCAATCTCCAAGCTGTCTCCCGCTAATGAGTGTCTTTGCTCTCCTATTTGAAATCTGCCGGCAAAAAAGCGCTTTCAGACGCTGTTGATGACGCTTGAATGTTCAAAACATCTCGGGCCATCATTGAAAGTGTCGGAAAGGTCTTCTCATTCTCCCTCCAGTATTTCAGCAAGTCTTCATGTCCTTCTTCATTGAGAACTGTTTGGTACGGTACAATACCCTGCAAAACAAAAACATAAAACTCGCTAATTTGGTTAGTAGTGTTACCACCACACATTATATTTCTGAGGCTTTCAATACTAGCTGCAGAAACAATGTCTTTTTTGAGGTTGTGTTGAAAAAGAAGAAGATGGTATGAAAGCCAGTTGGTTGCTAGCACTTTCTTGTTGGTAATGCGTATATACTTTTTTGCATTCGTTTTCTATGCTAGACAACACTTCTTATTTAGTTTGTTCAATAGGTGGTAGGTCATTTGAATTTTTGGGAGTTGGATGTGGTAGTATTGCTATACAGTCATAAATAGTTTCAATAAGTGCTTTAAAACCGTCTATTTTAATAGTCGGATTTAATCCAACACCAATAATATAAATAGTGGGAATATGAATAAAATATTTTTTTATTTTGATAAATATTTTTTAATAGCTGCCTTATAATCTGTTTTTTCCATATATTCACTAAGCAGTAAAAATATTAGAGCTACATAAAACAACATAGTTGAAATAGTAGGATAATATATATCGAAAAATTCTTTTGTTGCTTGAAAAAATTTCTCTAGAAATACAATAAGTTCTAAAAAAATTTCCCAATCGCTATCTACAACCATATCAGTTGGATTTCGATTATGGGCGTTAAAAAATAAAGTTATAGATCTTCTATAGTCATAAGCAACAAGTAGTTGCTCGTATAAAGAATTCCACCTAGTGGGTACTTCTTCGGGAATTTTTCTATAAGGTAGTTGGCAATTGTGACAATTTTTTTTATAATCTTATTTTCGTTGTATTCTATTACTTTTAAAAATAAAGCTTATAGCAAATTGTATTTTACAAATTTGACATCTAACCACTTGATGCTCTACATCCCTATAAAAAAATTTCCATGCATCTGATTTTAATTTTCGGTGTGGTGGGCCTCGTCTCATACTAGGGGTAATAGGAGACGTTCCAGTTGGAGGTGCACTAATGGGTGTGTCATCTAGATTAGTCGGTGTGTCATCTAGATCAAGTGGTGTGTCATCTAGATTATCTTCTAAATTAAAGTCTTGTTGAGTTTCAGAAAATAGCTCCTCGTCTAAATCTAATGGTATTGCAAGAAAATGTTCAGTATCAACAAAATCATTTTGTCTAGGAATATGATGACTAGAAGAAGTACTCCTTCCCTTGTTACCCCTACTAGAGGAAGCCTTACCCTTACCCGTAAACATACATTTAAGTCCTTCCATTTTAATTATGCTAAGAAATAGTTAACTTAAAGATAACGAAATTAAGTGCGCTAATTAAAATAAAGAAACAATAATAATTTAATGAAGGAACGAATGTACCAAACGCCAACATAACGTCGACGTGTAATCGAGAGGTTGAAAATTGAAACTTTGCTCGATGGATGATCCTCAAGCCAGTTGCCAACTTCACTCCCAAATGAATAAATAAAATTGAATATGTAGTAGACAATGTAGACTTGTAGAGAGATAGATTGAGAGATTAGAGAGATTGTAGGAAGATTTGTGTAAAAGATGAAGAGAAAATGAGGTATTTATAGTTGGAAAATTGGGTTAAAGTGTAAATCTAATAACTTAGGGATTAAAAATAAATATTAAGGGGGAGGGGGAGGCCAAAAATGGCCGTTGGTGCAACGGTTATTTTGTGCAAAGGGGCGAGACTGGGCTGACCCGGCCCGTTGACCACCCATAGTTCTTTCTGAATGTTGATGCCTTATTCAATTACATTCAGATATTCTATGCTCAGTTTGGGTGAACATGGATAAAATAGTTGGGCTGAACCTCTATGAGGTTGGTTTTGACCTTCATGTACCACATACCAGAATCTTTCTGCACTTCCTCAGCTGAGGAAATATCAAAACTACCACCTCCTGGTTTGAGTCTCTGCATGTTTTCACCTTTCGATACTAAAATAGGTCTTAATAACAACACCACCCCCTCTTCCAACAAGCCCAAAATTGATAAAAATAAAACAATATACAAAATGTTGATTTCTTATAACCACTCATTTAGGCAATCAGATCTTGAGTAACACGTGTGTGCTTTCTCCTATCACCTAGTGAAAGTCATCCTCTCCTTTTTCAAGTACAAATCTCTATGTCATGGATTACACTCACGACCTATAGTTGTGTGTGAGAGAGATATACAGAACCACATTTGCAAATTGCTGCGAAGTCATAGAGTAGGCGAAGATAATTAAAAAAAAAACTATAAAAATTCGAAGCCAAGTTGTAATTGAAATTTAACAAATACAAGCATGTTAAACGGAGTCCTATAAAAAAATAAGAATAGGTAGCTTCTACACTTTCAATTGCTTTTAGGACAGAGAACTAGTTAGAAGACATCAAATTGCTGTATCAATGCATGATCATCAAACTCCAGCTGAATTCCAGGGAGAGCAAATGAAGTTCATGCTTTTAAGAATTAGAGGGAGGTTATGACTTTCTATAAAGGAGTTTGATGCTTAACATTCATAAATCACAAAGGAGTTGGGAGTTATTGAATGTTTCCTTAGATCAATCACTCAAACGGATTGATTCCTGCCCCACGTGGGAAAATAAACAAGCAAACAAACAGCGACTACGCCTCAATCCAAACTAATTGGGGTCGGCTATATGAATCATCGATCCATTTGCGCATGTTTCATTCCACTATTCAATACATGTATTTTAAGACAAATTTGGGATTCTCTAAAGGTAGGCTTCTATATGTATGTAATATAATCTCTAAGCCAACTTAAAAGACTCATGTGGAATACCAGGTTAATTCAAGTGTGTCAATTGGAATCTAAAAAACAAAATATATATGGAAATAAATTGCCTCCAATAGGATTTGAACCTATACCATAGGTAGAAGGATTAACCATAATCCAAATTAGTTGGTATCACCCATACAATTCTTGCTTCCTTGTATTTTGCTCTCACTAAGTCTGCATTGATTTCGAGAAATTAAAGGTCTTTCGAGACAATTTTCCTCCTCCTGATTTTAGATCTACCTCAGCTTCTTTTAACACTTTCAATCATTATGGTGTCACACCTACATACTAATGCATAGAGGTCTACATAGAATATGACCTGACAATCTTAGGCTATCTCTTCATTTTTTCATCTATATTTGTTACTTGTACCTTTTGTCATTGGTTTGTTGGACTTTGGGTTCAGTGTACAAGTAGATGAACTTAAACCGTTCCTCCAGGAATTTGTAGAGTCCATATCTAATGGTCTTGCCATGCACAAATTTTCATACCAAGCTAGAACATAACAAAATCTGCTCTTAGATTTCAAAACTGCTACCATGAATCTGATTGAGGCCCAAGAAATGGAAGAATGGTAGTTGATTACTGTTTTACTTCATCGGGTAGCAAAACAGGAGCTGACTTAACAGACCAGTTTTAGCCCTTGACTTAGCTGGAGGAGATTATGTTCTTTGTAAAGATGAATTGTCAAAACGTTCTACTGCTTAGTGCTCCCGCACACTTTCAACTCTTCTAATGATAGTGGCCTCAGATTTGGAGGAGAATTGACGTTTTTGAAATATGATAATATAGTTAGTTATGATATTTAAAGCATTAAAGTAATGCCACTGAAATTGAGAACTGACAATTCTAATCATTTTCATAATGCTGCTGAAATTTTATAACTTTTGGCTATGTTGCTTAACCAATATGATTTCTTCCAAACAGGGGGGCCAATCCACAAGCTGTTGATAAGGAAGGTAAGACCCCTTTCCACCTTGTCGAGGAATCAGCCCTTGATGATGTGGAGATTATTGCCCTCCTGAAAGTCGCAATCGGATAGCACCAACACAAATATCACACTGAGGTAGACCACTTAGTATTGCATCCGAGTAAGGGTATATTATCTTCAAGAATGAAGTTTGGAGTTATATGGAAGTGCTAGAGCTTGCTCAAACGATAGCTTCATTCTGCCAGAGGAATTTCTGAAATATGCAGACTTTGTGAAATGAAAGATCAAGAGAAGTGGTGCTTTTTCTCCGCGGATCTGAAAGGTTAGGAATTATATATCAAGTACCACATGGCTAAGCTATTTCAGCGCCGTGCATTAGGCTGCTTCTGTTGTATTTCTCATTATTAATTATTTTTCCTCTTTGGTTTCTTTTGGTATTCAAGCTCTGCAGATCTTGAAGTAGGCAGTGGAGCAGTTGTACATGTATTTTGAATTGATTGTGATGGTTTAAACAGAATAACTACTATATTTAAGTGGGAGAAATTTTTGTACAGAGGCTTAGTGATGGAGCTGGAGAAATTGATGAGACATCGTGAATGAGGCTATTTATTTAATGGTTTCATTTTAGAGGAGTATGAAAGAATGTTTATCACCAATATGCAATATATAGCTTTCGTGTATTGCCACTCAAAATTACTTTACTGGTTTAACATTCCAAGATCAAGCGGTTGGGAAATGATAGTTTCATATTGCATTTCTACTGTAAAGTATGGACATTCCAGTAAGAGTTGTAGTTTCTTTTTATTTATTTTAAAAAATGTTAAATCAGAGTTAAAGCTGTTTGTAACACATATATATTGACCAACAAGGGTTGTGGTGGAGTGGTAAGTACTCCTTCATCCTTAACCAGAGGTTTCGGGTTCGAGTTCCGTGAGTACGGAGTCACCTTTGTTAGGGAGTGTTTTAACCCCCAATGTGGGACTTCCCGGCACGAATCGGGAGTTAGTCGGGCCCCAATATGGAAACCAGACACCGGATGGAAAACAAAAAAAACACATATATATTGAAAGGGTCTGAGATGAGCATCAGGCCACAAAGGTGCAAAAATTGACTTAATTCAACACATCTAGTCCTTAAATATTGGGGGGGGGGGGATGTTACACAATTGAAAGTCGATTAGAATTTAACAGATCTAGGAGAATTGACTCGAAGAACTGTAATTGCCAAGTCAGGGAGATAATCCAAGAAGAAGCTAGATAAGAGAAAGTGTATAGAGAGAAAGAAGATATTTTGTATTATCATGAATGAATCTATTACACACTTTACATTGTATATATGAGTTAGTGAATGATTATATTTGCTAACTAACTGAATTATAATCGTAACCAACTAGCAACAGCTATAACTAACTTTGGGACTTTGTTTAACTAACTTTCGGAATACACTAGTTAACTAACTTCAGCTGCCAGTTCATTGTGTCAACCTTTATACTTGCATCAATACCCCCTACAGAAGAAGAGACTTGTCCTCAAGGCTGAAATGAAGGAAATCTGTGTTGTAAATCAGAAAGAAATTTTCAAGTAGCTTGAGAAGCATCAATATCAGTCCATTTCACTAAAACCTAAGCTACAATCTTATTATCCTTGTTCACTAATCTATGTCCAACACCAGCTCAAGCATAGGACAATAAAGACTACAAAGATGAAACACCGGAGGATGATTGACGACATTGGGAACTTCATGACACCTCTTCAGCTGAGACACATGAAATGTGGGATGCATCAAAACATCAGCGGGAAGTAGAAGTTTATAGGCAACAACACCCATCTTAGCATCAATAGGATAGGGACTAAAGTACTTAGCAGCCAAATTATGGTATGGTCTCTCACCCACTGAAATCTGTCTATAAGGCTGCAGTTTGAAATAGACCTAATCACACATCAAAACTCCCTCTTTGACTTGTGCTTATCAACCAAGTCTTTCATTCTTTTGTTGTGATATATGAATGTGAAACTTCAAAAGTAGAATAATTGCTTCTCTAGCAGCAAGTGATGAAGAAGCCTCACCAGCTAAATAAGGAAGATGGATGGGTGATCTCTGGCCATAGAGAACCTCATAATGGCAGAGTGATAAGTGGTATTATTCCACCATTCAACCAAGGGTAAGTACTTAGGCCATTCCATAGGACTATTAGAACAGAAACATCTCAGATAAGTTTCTAATGTCCTATTCAAAACCCTAGTTTGACCATCAGTTTGGAGATGATAAGCAGTGGACCTATTTAGTTGCACCCCTTGCAAGGTGAACAATTCTTGCCAGAAATTACTGAGAAAAACAGGATCTCTGTCACTGGTAATTGTAGCAAGCAATCCATGCAACTTAAAAACATTATCTAGTAAGTATTGTGCCATAGTCTGAGCAGTGTATGGGTGTTGTAAGCACATAAAATGACCATATTTACTAAGTCTATCCACCGCCACCAATATAACATCCTTACCATTAGACTTAGATAACCCTTTATCAGTCCATACTCCATCAAGAATGGGCAAAGATTGTAGCAAACCTGGATAAGCTGCAGCATCATATTTGTGCCTTTGATAGAAATCACACTTGCTGATGAAATCTCTAATATCAGAAATGAGAGACTTCTAATAGAAGAGAGATTGCAACCTCTTTATAGTAGCATCCATCCCAGAATGACCACACTGAGTAGTAGCATGCCATAGACCAATAATATTCTTCCTTAGTTGGGAATCATTGCCCGCGATCAATCTACCCTTCCACCTTAATTGCCCATTGCATCAGGTGAAGGACTTAAAAGGCGGAACCTGTAGTCTGACAATTAGATCCTTTAAAGTTGCATCAGTTTTCCAAGTATCTCTGATTTGTGCATAAAGAGAGTCATTTGAACTAAGTAATGAAATAGCCAATAGTTATGTCTCAGGTTTCCTTAACAAGGCATCTGCAGCCTTATTCTCAACATCTTTCTTGTACTCAATAGAAAAATCAAAAGCCATCAGCTTTGAAATACCAACAACCTGAAAATTAGTATGAATGTGTTGTTCCAACAAATATTTCAAGGCCTTTTGATCAATTTTGACAATAAATGGCCTGCCTAGAAAATAGTGGGACCATTTAGTGACAGCAAAGATAAGAGTTAAAAGCTCGCTATCATATATACACATAGCTTGATGTCTAGGTGATAGAGACTTGCTCATATAAGTAGTAGGGTGCCCTTGCTGCATCAAGACAACACCACTAGCGTCAGTCTCCACCAAGAAAGGTTTAGAGTAATCAGGCATGGCTAAAACTGGTGCAGAAACCAGTGCTTGCTTCAACATCTCAAATGCTTTAGTTGTTTCATCTGTCCATACATAACCATCCTTCTTAAGTAATTCATGTAATGGTTTATACATAACCATCCTTCTTAAGTAATTCATGTAATGGTTTACATATTGAATCAAAACCTTGAATAAATCTTCTGTAATAACCAGCAAGTCCTAAAAGTCCCCTCAACTATTTAATATTAGTAGGGAGAGGCTATTGTTCTACTGCAACAATCTTCTTTGGATCTGTTGATACTCTCTTCTTGCTGATAAAATGGCCTAGATATTCCACCTTAGGTACCCCAAATTCACACTTGGATATTTTAGCATATAATTGAAATCTTTACATTAGGTCAAAAACAATTTTGACATTCTCAATGTGATCAAGCATACTCTTACCGTAAATCGGGATGTTATTACAGAAAACTAACACTGTATTTCTTAACAAGGGTCAAAAAACTGAATTTATAAGACTTTAAAATGACGCTGGAGCATTTGTTAAACCAAAGGGCATTACCAAATTTTTTAAAATTTAATTATGCCCGTTCGGGATTTTTATTTTGATAAAGAAAAAATGCAAGTCCAAAGCTGGTCCAGCCCAAATAAAAAAACAAAAATAAATCTAGCCCTAGGTTAAACAAAAAGAAATCATCAAACTTGAATTAGGAAAGTTCCAAATTGATTTTATTGCCCTATTTTTGTGCGTCGTTGTCCTCTCCGATGCTTGGATGATGACCTCACCGGAGCTTTTCTCCATTTATCTAACTGCATCGGTGGTCTAATGGTTGCGTTTCATTCCTCCATTATTGCGTTGGACCTGACCTCTTGCTGTGCTTGATCGATTGAGCTCTATTGATACCAAATCTGCTTCTCCACTACAGGTACTCATAGATATCCTTTGTTTTCTGACTTCTACTATTCTGATTTGCTGAGTTTTTATGCTTGCCTATGTGGACACCTTCCTTCATGAGCTGATGCCAATGCCCTCTCACTTCGTTTTTGGTGTTTCATTTCACGGCTACTTGGTAAATTTCCATTCTTCAAACTCTTTGTATGTGTGTGTTGTACTTGCACTTTCTTTTGATACCTGTATCCGAGTCGATGGCCCTTTGTTGTTGATGCTTGTTGCCCCTGTTGTATTCCCCCTGCTTTGTATGCCATTTCACTGTTTAGATAGCTCTTATTCTCAAATTAGAAATTTGAGATTTATCACTGTTGAGTATTCTCCTTAGATGCACTTCTAACTGTTGAAAACTGTGACAATTGAAAGAACCCTTATCCAAAGCCTGATTAGAGAAAGCATCTGCCAATTGATTACCCTCTCTCATGATATGTGTGAACTTTACCTCCAATGTGACACTCAGCTCTTGTATCTCCTCTATCCATGTTCCTATATTTCATGGTGGCTTTCACCCTTCTGTCAAAATCTTCTGTAATATCGGAGAATCAGTTTGGATTATAATGTGATTCAACTGTTTCTCCTTATAGAATTTTATGGCTTCCTTTATAGCCACTGTTTCTGCCATTGTATTTGTATTAATTCCTATATCTTGTGCTTGGGTATATATCAAATTTCCTTCTATATCTCTCAAGCAGAATCCATAAGAACTTCTACCTAGATTTCCCCGAGAAGCCCCATCAGTATTGCATAATATCCATCCTGTTGGAGGGAAATCCTACCTCACCTTAGTAATCTTCATTCTTGCTCTTCCTCCATCCATCTGTTGAAGCAGATCATCTCATTTGTTAGGAATCTGACTCATTGATGGATTCCTTATTTGTACCAATCTCTGAATTGTTGCATAGACTTGATATATCACTCTCTCAATTGTCCTCTTCTCTTCATATTTAATGGCATTTCTTCTTTTTCACAATTCCCAAACTATGATGGCAGAAATAGCTTGAAAGATATATTTCAGTCTTCTTGTCACCGGTGCCTGCCACCACTTAACAATTCTCTGCTGTAAAGGCAATTCATCCACATTTAAACCTGCAAAAGAAGAAAAGTATGACCATGTCCTATTAGCTGAAAAAGAGTTAGCAACTAGTGTTGGATTGTCTCCTTCCTAGGATTTGAGCAACACCAACACTTGGATACCAAGTTGTATTTCATTGTTTTCAAAACATGATCCAGTGGCAACTTGTACTTCCAGCATCTCCATAAGAAAAATGAGATTTTAAAAGGCAACCCTTTCATATACATAAACTTGTATGCTTCCCTCTGTTTCCCTCTTAATCTGATGAACTCGCATGCTGATTTGACTGTAAATTCCCCCTTGTTATCTAGAATCCACCAAGGTATATCCATGTCATTATCCATTCTAGGTGGAGCAATATTACTACTAATATGTTGCACAATATCAGTAGGTAATACTGTCTCCAACTTAGAAATATCCCACTGTCCATTCTCTACAAAATCTGATACATTGAGATAGCCTCACTCATGATCACCATCTGTACCACTTGCATAATATAGGACCCCTACTCTAGTCTAGTTATCAAATCAGAATTGTGAATTTCCCAACTTTGTCTGCCACCAAATCTAATGCTCAATCAATTCTCTAGCCTGCAGCATTTTTTTTCAAGTTTGTGACCCATACCTCCGTTGAACAATTATTGCATTCTCTTTATTACAATATTTGTTACTGAGGAAAGCACTCCATAGATAAGGTTTTGATTCCACCATAGCTTGCAATACAAGGTCATAGATACATCATGTAGTGATCTGAATCCTAGCCCTCCTTCATTCTGTGGTACACATAGATGTTGCCAAGATGCCCAATGCCTACTTTTTCCTCCTACAATATTGTTCCAACAAAATTGGGAAAACATCTTGTGCATTTGCTTGATCACTCCATCAGGTGGATTAACTGCAGATAATAAGTGAATTGGCATACTCTGTAGAACATGTTTGATCAACACCGCTCTACCCCCAAATGATAACATTTTGTCCTTCCAACTTTGTAGCGTATTCATTATCTTCAGTAATATTGCATTAAAAATCATTTCTTCTTCTACTATGAAATATGGGACAGCCTAGATATGTAAAAGGGAAATCCCTCCTAATAATACCTGTAGCCACTTCTACTGTTATTCTCACATCTGCCGGTACATTCTGGTGCATATATACGACACTTTTTTCTTTGTTAATCTTCTGTCCTGATGCCTTCTCATACTTCTTAAGAACTTCCATGATCATCTTTAGTGACAGAACATTTGCTGATGAAATAATGATCATATCATCAGCATAAGCTAGATGATTGATCTTTGGACTCCATTTAGGCATCCCAAATCCTTTAAACTGTGGACTATGATGTAGTGCATTCAATTTTCTTGTCAGTAACTCTGCAATCAAAATAAATAATGTAGGAGATAGAGGGTCCCCCTACTTGACACCCCTAGATGATTGAAAGAATCCCATTTGCGGACCATTACCAGAACTGAATACCAGTTGTTAACAATTCTAAATACCATATCAATCAATCTTTCTGAAAATCTAAATTTTCTCAGAAATTTTATCTAAAATAACCAGGATACCCTATCATATACTTTTTTCATGTCCAATTTCATTACAACATTGTCATCCTTAGTTCTCAATCTGATATTTGTGATGATCTCTTGGGTCAAGAGAACATTTTCAACAATACTCCTTCCTTTCACAAAACCAGCTTGATTTAATGAAATAATATCAGTCAAATTCTCCACCATTCTTTCATAAATTACTCTTGAAATAACCTTGTCGATGAAATCACTCAAACTAACTGGTCTCATATCTAAAAAGTATTAACTAACTCCTTTTTGGGCAAGAGTACCAAATTAGTATGAGTAATGAACCTTGGCAGTTCTGCTCCACAGAAAAAATCTTTGACCACATCTATCACATCATCCCCTATTACTTCCCAACAATTCTGATAAAAGCACCATGTGAAACTATCTAGCCCCCCTGCACTATCACCATTAAGATTAAAAACAGTTCTCACTTCTTCTTTGTTGGGCATATCTCCTAGCCAACTATTTTGTTCTTCTGTAATCAACTTGGGTACATTATCTAGCACCTCAAAATCTGTTGGATCTTCTTCTTTTGTAAATTGATCTTTGAAAAATCTGACTGCCTCCTCATAATTTCATCATTATTTTCTAGCCATACACCATTTTGATCTTGAATCCTCTTCAACTGCAACCTTTTTCTCCTGCCTTGCACATAAGCATGAAAGAATCTTGTATTTCTATCCCCATCTTAAAACCACTACATCCCTGCTTTTTGTTTCTAAAAGTGCTCTTCCAGATGAAGAAATCTATTTAGATCTACCTGCACTTTATGCAACTTCTCTCTGTTCATTGGAGTTGGTTGAAGTTCAAATTGAATTTCATGAACCTTAATCACATCTTCTAAAGTTTAATCTCTTGAAATATGTTCTCATAAGTATTCTTGCTCCATTGTACCAAAGCAACCTTCACTTTCTTCATTTTGTAGTGAAACAAAGTGAAAGAGTTTGCCATAAAATCAACAATCCAATTTTCTTTAACTACATCCAGAAAAGTATCATGCTTAACCCAAAAGTTCAAAAACTTAAAGGGTTTCTTCATTGGAACCAACTCTCCTGAATATGAAATTAGCATAGGGGCATGGTCTGAACCAGTCCTAATTAGATGAGAAACTTCTACCCCAGGGAACTTGTCTATTAGAGTCTGATTCCCCATACATCTATTTAGTCTCTTGAAGATGCAATCTTCCCCTGTTTGTCCATTCCACCAAATATATTTACTCCCTTTGAAATCCAAGTTCATCATTCCACAATTCTGTATACATCCTCTAAAGTTCAATATTTCTGCTATGGTGACTGGAAGACCTCCATATTTCTCCTCCTTGAGTATATTATATTAAAATCTCCCCCAATCATTCATGGTTGTGAAATAGTAATTGTCAAATTCTCCATTGATGTCCATGATTCTATTCTTTCTGTCTGAGAGCACTTCGCATAGACCACTGAGATAATTAACTCTTCATGAGTTCCTTGCACTTTCAGACTTAGAGTTAAATGCTGCATATGATCCATAATTATTTGCACCTCAAACATATTATCTATGAAAACCCAGATTTTGCCTGAACTGTTCATCACTGCATGCTATAAGTCAATTCTTCTTCTATACTCTTCAATTTTGTCCGCATCCTGGAAAGGTTCTAGTAATCCAATAAAGCCAAGGTGATTTTTTTTATGCATCTGAATAAGTCTTGAAAAAGCCTCCATAGTATTAACATATCTAATATTCCATATGATAGCATTCATCATGGATTACTAAATTTATTAATAGTGCTTCTAGTTTGAACTCCACTCCCAGTTGTGAAGACCTGATTATGCTTCTTTTTTCCTCTTCATATTCCTTTCTCCATCTGTTTGGGTGACAAGTCTCTTGCTCTTGTCACTGCCTTTTCAAGTTGTGTGCCAAAGAGTACTGAAAGAAATAATCACTTGATTATTTTCATAAATTGAAAGACTATATATACAATTTACATATGTCCATAATAGAAGAATCTTATTCCTATTCTACTCCTAAAACCTTATTCTATTTGGAGAGTAACTATACAATTATGGTAAGAGTACAAGACTAATTAAGGTACACTACAACTATACAAACTTGTGTACAATTAGGACAAAGCAGCCGAGAAGGACAAAGAAGCCGAGACCAAATATACATAGGATATACACGTGCATACCGTGTATATCGTATGTATATTTGGTACATTTAACACACCCCCGCAGTCATAGAGGGCGGTTTTCGAACGCTGAGACTGTCCCTAAAATCTTCAAAAAGAACCGAGGGAAGACCTTTTGTAAAGATGTCGGCAATTTGATACCTTGACGGGACATGGCAGACGCGGACCTGACCACGAGCAACCTTTTCGCGGACAAAGTAAATATCCATCTCGATATGTTTAGTGCGCTGGTGTTGGACCGGATTACCAGAAAGGTAGATGGCACTAACATTATCGCAATACACCAAGGTCGCTTTCTGAATAAGATAATGAAGCTCCAACAGCAAATTACGTAACCAACATGATTCCGAGACCACATTAGCTACCCCTCGATACTCGGCCTCGGCACTGGATCGGGACAATGTCGACTGTCGTTTCGCAGACCATGAGACCAGGTTATTGCCAAGAAACATACAATAGCCAGATGTAGACCGTCTGGTAGCTGGACAGCCACCCTAATCAGCATCCGTATACAAGACCAGTATGGATGTCGAGGAAGGATATAACTGCAAACCATAGTCAAGGGTACCCTGAATATACCGACTGATGTGTTTGAGTGCATTTATGTGCTCAACTCTGGAATCATGCATAAACAAACATACCTGCTGGACGACATACGTAATATCTGATCTCGTGAATATAAGATACTGAAGGACCCCTGCAAGACTGCGATAGCGGGTCGGATCCTCGTATGGTACGCCGGCCGCGGCACTAAGCTTGGGCTTAGTATCAACCGGCGTGGAAGTGGACTTACAGGATGACATCTCAGCCCTCTCAATGATCTCAGCTGCATACTTCCGTTGAGGTAAGAATAACCGACCAGCATGACGAGTGACAGCAATCCTCAAAAATAGCTCAAGGGCCCCAAGTCTTTCATAGCAAACTTAGAGCTGAGCATTGTCATGATAGATTGGTGTAAGGCATCGGAAGAGGTAGTCAGAATAATATCATCCACATATAACAGAATATAGGCCAAGGACGAACCATGACGATAGATGAAAATGAATTTTCCGACCTGCTGTGAGTGAACCCAATAGTTGAAACATAGTCGGCAAACCGCGTATACCAGGCCCGTGGAGACTGCTTAAGCCCATATAAGGATTTCTTCAACAAACAGACATGATAAGGATGTTTGGATCCCTAAATCCCAAAGGCTGATGCATATAGACTGTTTCCTTGAAATCACCATGTAGGAAAGCATTCTTTACATCTAACTGATGAATAAGCCATGCTTTCGAAAGAGCTAAGCTGAACACAGTGCGAATGGTAGCCGGCTTGCCCACCGGACTAAACGTCTCACCACAATCCACACCAACCTGCTGAGTCTTACCATCGCCCACAAGCCACGCCTTATATCGGGCAAAGAACCATCTGAATTTTTCTTATGAGCAAAATTCCACATAGACCTAATAATATTAATACCAGATGGACGGGGCACCAATTCCCATGTCTTATTATCAATAAGAGCATTATATTCATCGGTCATAGCAATTTTCCAATTCGGGTCATGTAATGCAGACACATGATTACGGGATAAGGGTGATTTAAGAACATTAGAATGTAAATTAAAATGTCTTTTTGGTTTAAAAATCCCCAGTTGACTACGGGTGACTGGTCTATGACTCAGGGCAGAGGCGGGTGGATTTTGAGAATTTTTGAGACTCGGGACAGATTGGCAAGCGATGGGGTCTTGGCCCAAATCGAATCGAAATCGAGGAACTGGGCCAATATCGACCCGAAGCTTCTGAATCGGTAGAACGGATGGCCCAATTGCTGGACCCAGATTTGAAGACGACACTGTTTGGGGAGTACCAGCGGGCAGTGGGCCCACTGGCGGAGTTGGGGTGCGGGACACTTCCAAAAAATAGTGAATAAGTTTCGGGGAAAGACCATCATCCAAAAAATTATATGAACTAGGCCCGGTATTACTATCCTTAGCAAACGGAAATTGGGATTCATAAAAAATGACATGGCGATTAATGATGATTTTATTAGAGGATAAATCAAAACATTTATAACCACGATGATTAGATGAAAAATCCAAAAACACATGGAGTAGACCGTGCCTGAAGTTTGTTAATTGTGGTGGACGAAAATAATGGATAACACAAGCACCCAAAGACCCTATGATTGGAATACGAAGGTGTTTTATTATATAGAATTTGTAGGGGGGAAGAATACGTCAAACCTTTGGAAGGAAGAATGTTAAGGAGATATGTAGCCATCTGTAGAGCATGATGCCAAAAAGACGGGGGTACGGAAGCATGAATCAACAAAGTTCGAACAATGTTATTTATGGTACGAACTTTGCGTTCGGCTTTCCCATTTTGTGAAGACGTATGAGGACAAGAAAATCAAAAATTGATCCCATTATTAGCACAGAATTCCCGAATATTCTTTGCCAGTATCACACTGAATATTTTTTATTTCCCGTTTGAATTGGGTTCTAATGAATGCTCTAAATACTAAATTTTAATCAATTTGGAGGCATGTTGGGTGTTTTTCAAGATTAGGGGTGGATGAGGGGGAGACAACGTTTTATGACCATAATCACGAATTGGAACAGAATTACCATTACCAACAATTATGCCACGAGGGTTGCTCAAATTGGGTAGTGGCATCGGTGTCCATATACCAATTTGGTTCCGGTGGAGTCAAACCAAGTGTGTGCATCGCGGCCTCAATATCGGTCTAAGTGGAGCCTGCTACGTGGTGGGCTTGCGGAGGCCGGGGCCTAAGAACTCTTGCGTGCTGCCCTGGCCAGTAACTGCTGCTGGAATTACTGGCCTAGTGGGCAGTGGGTCGTCGAGGCTGCTGGGAAGCCCACCCGCCAGTGGCTGGAAAATGTTGTGGAGTTGGGCCGTAGGGCCACTGTCCACTGGTCCAAGCCCACGGCCCAGAGGTCCAAGGCTGAGACCAGTAGGTCGGTGGCCCACTGTAATCGGGATGGGTCCACCGCCACTGTTTTGGTCACCGCGACTGCTGCCGAAACCGCCGCGTTTGCCCCCACGATTTTTTCCATTATTTTTCCGGCCATTCTTGCCGCCCCCGTGAGATCGGTTTTGGTTCGAATTGTCACCAATATTTTGAGGATTAGTGGAGGATGTCATCATGACCACGGGACTAGCATTAGTAGCTGCCTTTTTAGCCAAACCGGCTTCTTTCAAGGTAAGCATGGATCGGGCTTGATAGAACCTCAGAAGAGGATTACTTTGACGAATGAGAGTTCCAACGCCACCATAGGCCTCGGATAGGCCAACAACCATCTGTAAAACAAGACGATCTTCACTAACTGGCTCACCAACGTTGCGGAGTTGGTCCGCGAAATCTTTCAACCTTTTGCAATATGCTGAAATGTTCGGGAAATTTTCCATGTTGACGTGAGAAAAATCTTGTTCAAGGGTCCTTCGCGCAAGTTTTTTTGCTTTCTGCGTAACAGCTGTGGAATTTTGATTATCCTGGAATATGTCACGCAGTCTATCCCATGCAGCCATCGCCGTAGCATCTGGCTCAATAATCGTCTGCAATAGGTTGGTAGAGATAGTAGAATAAATCCACTGAAGGACGGTGGCATCAAGTGTTGTCCATAACTTAGGATCATCCTCGCGTGTAGGCACTTCGTATCATCAGGAGCCGCGGGGATTATATGATGGATGACTTGATGCGAACGAGCGTGAATTTTGAACAACTCGGCCCACGTCGCGTATTGGACGTTTTCTATTTCAAGAATTATAGGGATATGATTCTTGATGTTAGAAACAACAAGGGCAAGGTGAAACGTGTTCTTTGACATAGACATAACGAAAGAACAATAGATGATAGAGGAATTTGGAAGAGAGATTTTGAGAGCGGAAAAAAATGGCAAACCCGAGGAGGGTTCGGTAGAGGCTTGGCCGAAAAAACAAGAATTTGTGGGAGAGAAATTGTTGTTTGACCTAGACTTCTGATACCATGAAAGAAATAATACATTGATTATTTTCATAAATTGAAAGACTATATATACAATTTACATATGTTCATAATAGGAAAATCCTATTCCTATTCTACTCCTAAAACCTTATTCTTTTGGAGAGTGACTATACAATTATGGTAAGAGTACAAGACTAATTAAGGTACACTACAACTATACAAACTTGTGTACAATTAGGACAAAGCAGCCGAGAAGGACAAAGAAGCCGAGATCAAATATACATAGGATATACACGTATACACGTGCATACCGTGTATATCGTATGTATATTTGGTATATTCAACATGTACAACTAGATCTTTGTCTATACCTACTACCATTTTCTTGTGTTGAACCCTGACTTCTGTCTGCACTATTTGCCCCTTGTTATTTTTGTCAATCTCCTGCATTATTTTATCTGCATGTTCTCTTTTTTGTGGTTCTGTTATCTTCTCTATATCTGGAGGATCTGGTGGGTCCTCCTCTTCCCCTTCTTATTCTGTGATCCCATTTCTTATTATTGTATCTCCTCGTGTATCTTCTCTATGACTTGGTACCCTGACTCTTTTTATATAGACTTAACTTGCCATTATCTTCTTCCTCTCCTCCTTGCATAGCTTGCATCTCATTCATTCTCTGTTTCTCTATATTTTCCTCATTATCTGGACTCCATTCATTCCTGTTCTTTGATGTTGTACTTCTTTTGTTCTTTTGAGATAATATATTTTTGTTGCTACTTTCAACACTCTCTGTATTGAGCGTAACTGGTGTCTTTGCTTCATGCTCCTTTTTTGTTGAACTTTTCTCCTTGCCGTCATTGCTTTTTACTATTCCTTGTGAATTGTGAGATTTCTCCACCATATTTTCTTCACTTGCTTCTGTCTGCTAACTGCCTCTTCTTTTGCTCATCATCATGCTGCAGGTTTGTAGAAGATCCAGTCTCCTGCATACTGTCGTCTTCATCTTTGCCCTCATCTTCTAAAATGCTAAAGGTATTGTTTCCTTCATTTTTTTGTTTGTTGTTCTCCTCTCTTCTTCCCCCCCCCCCCCCCCCCACACACACACACAAATTTTGAACCCTTTCCTAACTTGATTCCCCAACTTCTCCAACAATTATTCCGCTGGAATCTGTTATATATTTATTTTTCCTTCTCCTCATCCATTCTTGCTTGACTTTGGACATTTTCAACCAATTTACCACTATTTAATACTCTTCTCTGATCTGTAGTTGTTCCAATCTCTGTATTGGCAATTTCCTTCTTCATCTCTTCCCTATGCTATTTTTCTAGATCAGGATGTAATGCCCTACACTCTCTCTCATCGTGTCCTTGCAGCTTGCAATGATTACAATATTTAGGAAGATAATTATATTTGATTTGGACCCATTTAGACTGTATTTTGCCAGTATCATCATCTTCTTCTGATATATGTATTCTTGTGGGATGCTTTGCTAACAAATATATTCACTTTCACCTTTGCGCAACTAGGTCTCGTTTTGTTTGCAGTGGCCATAACTACAGTCAAAGGTTTCCTCACAGCTGCTGTCATTGAAAAAACTGCCTCTCTTGCAAAGAAGTTTGGAGGCAATTCTGGAAAGCTGATCCATGCCACTGCTATGGATGTTTCTTCATTTGTCTTAAACGAAGGCAACCAAATCAGTGGTCTCATTTGACAATAGCTTGATTGTATCTTAATGTAATATGCAGGAGTAGATAATATTCTCAGAGTCTTCAAATAAAGATAATCTAATCAAGACATGTCTATCTTCAATCAAATCAATATATGCACCTCCCTTAATTCCACATTGATTTGGGATATCCTTTCTCATCTCCTTAATGTCAATTATATCATACGAAAACTTACCAAGCACTGCGTATTGTAAATTTTCCTTCACTATCAGTTGCTTTACTTCCGATGATTTCCAACTCACATATGGTTCTCCTTCTACATATTCCACATGTTTAATGGGTATTGATGGTATGTTCATTTGCGGTTGTGGTTTAACCAGGTTTACATATTTCACAGCATTAGGATTAGCAAATCCTTAGGGGAATGAAGTACCTTCTTTATTAGGCAAAAGTATAGGATTGGTTGTGTTTATTATGGTGGTAGGATTAGTGATTGGTTGTGGTGGGTGTGGCTCTTTTTAATCAGGTGGTACAGCCACCGATGGTAGCTGTCCACCGGTACCGGTAGTATTGGCCATATCAGTCGTGAAGACGGAGGCTAGATTTTTCTAAATAGGGTTTTTTTTCTAGAGAACGTTTTTTTCAATTTTCATTATCAAAAAAAATTCATAATCATCCTCAACTGATGATATCCGGTCCTAAGATCAATTTTAGAGAATAATACTGCCCCTCCTCGTTCATCTAGTAAGTCCTCAATTATTGGAATTGGAAACTTATTCTTTATGGTCAACTGATTCAACTCACTGTAATCAACTAGCATCCTTTTTTTCCACAAAAACAACTGGACTAGTGCTCTGCTGTATGACTCCTTAATCAAGCATTTCCTGAACAAGTTTCTTTATAATGTCCTTTTTTACCTCAGGGTATCTGTAAGGCCTTTTATTCACTGAAATTCTATAATCAAAAGAACCTCTATGAGGTTTAAGAGTAGTAGGATTAGAATTGATATTATATATATATATATATATATATATATATATTCTACATTTACTAAGTTACGACATATATGTTGATAGGGAACTGCAAACTTCCAAGTGTTGCTTCTTATTAAAAGCGCTTTGACATAGATAGAAATTAGGCACACTAATTTTAGTTAATCCTAGTACACACATACCATTAATTGGAGAATACTCCCGGTGCTGATATTATATGTTTCTAACATTTTTCACACCGTTTAAGAAAAATATTTAACAGTTTTGGTTATAAGAATATTTATCTAAATTATCATTTATCTCCCTTCAACATTTGACTTAACTAATGTTCCGTTAATTGAAGTTGTAAGGATAGAATTAGAAAGAGCAAAAAGGGTAATAAATAACTTATTATTCTAAAACTTGTTTTGAAACAAATTAAATTAACATTACTGATATTTGAGTATGGATGGAGTAAATATACTTGTCCCTTTCCTTTCTCCATTCTGCTTCCTTCTTTGTATTGTTTCAATAGAATCTAAGATAAGGTGGTTCGTGTGCTTAGTTGACAATATGGGTTGAATCGATAAATGAATTAGCATCAAATCTTGTCCATAAGTTAGTGATAAGAATCGAGTTACTTGAAAGAAACAAGAAATAATGTGAAAGCAAAAATACAAAGATTATAGACGGAATTTAAAAATATGTGAAAATTTCAAATTTTATAATTAATTACTAAGAATTTTAATTGATCTTAGTATTCAAAATAACAGATTAAAGCTAATTATGATACTAATAATTGGCTGAAATAAACTAAACAAGGAAAATTGAAATGAGATCACAATTTGGGCAAACTATTGGCACAAAATATCCAAGGGTTTAGCTTTTGGCATCAAATAGTCCAATAATGTATATCAAATAATGTTTATCACATAATGTATATGTATATCAAATAATGTATATAACACAATGTATACAAAAATCAATCCTTGGCTAAAAATATGGCAATAATTACTAAGAAATGTATTATAAGTGTCAATAGCCCACTACAAATTAAGCCATAGACAACTTGCCCAACTCTTTTTTAATTCTCTGTATTTTTAATTAGAATTTTTTTCTTACAAGGTACCCTATTGGACACCGCTATTTTACTTGTATTTACTTGTTATTTTTTTTTTGCACATCTTCCATTTTGAAACAACTTCAAATATGTAGTGTCTGAAGTTATGTTTGATAAAAATAATGTATGAAGTTATATATGGTTGAAGCTCAGATAAAAATGGTTGAACTTGAGCCAAATGTGCATGAATTTCCCTGCCCGATGGGTCTACATCCATTTCTGAATGTCGTCGGGGTACTGTTAACTTCCTCGGTGGATTCAACCACATATGGCTGATATCTTAGCCCAAATTGATCCATGAGAACTCTTGTCAAAATATGTTCAAAAAGATTAATTTTTATTTGATATGTTATATATATTATAATAAAGAAAAATAATAATTTATTAGGTACTAAAAAGTATAAAAGAACAAATAAGACAATTTTGCTTAGTAAGAATTGGGCGGGTTGGGTTTTGACTCGCTTTTCAGCCCATTTCAGCCCAAGTAATATTTGGGCTGGTCAATGACCCGCAAATTTATTAACTCAGCACATTTTGACCCGTCCAAATTCAGTCCTACCCGCCAATTTATTACCCCTACTTTTGCCCCAAGCGCACCTCCTTGAATGGATTTTAACAAGATGTGCTTTTATAGCAGAGAAGCCCAACAAATTAACTGGGCTGAGAAAGCTTGCCGCAAAAGTTGAACACTTGCTCCTAAATTTCACCAGTAGAGGTAAGTTTTTACATTATCCAAATATAGAGTTTTTACATTGTATAGAGTCCACTAAAATAATAGCTAAAAAATGTATATTTTTGTATATTAAAATATTTATACATATTAGTGTATATTTCTTGTATATTTGGATAATAATTGTAATTAGTTTGACCGAGCGACCAAATGTGTTAAAAGACCTACTAACATCATCTTAGGTACTTGCAAGTAACTGTCTATAGTAAGTGTCAATTAATAACCAGAAACATAGTCTAAGTTAACGTGTTGATGGGTGTGTATATAAGTTAGATCCACATATTTTTATGGATTTACCAGTGGTTAATTAGATAAACTGGTGCAGCCTTAAAAGTTGAGCTTCTTTTATTGTATATATGTATGTTTATGCTCTTCTTATAACCTATATATCACTTATTTTATTAATACTTTGGCATTTCCGAAATGAAGTTTTCATATTGTCTGTAGTCCACTTTAATTTGTTCTTTGTTTGATTTGACATAGGAAGGAATTATGTAGTAGTTTAATCTAGTTTGGGAGACTTACGGATTTTTGTTAACAGAAGACTCAACAATAATTACGACTTGTGTCATCGATCGTCGAGAATCTTCCTGAAGCGGATGAATTCTCTTGTTGTCTACAACGTAGATATCATTTAGGAGATGCAGAGAGTATTTTGTGTAATCAGTTTTCCAACACTCATAATTGTGTATTCATACACTACGAATTAGGTTTACGAGGACAAATAATTGGATTACGGGCTAACTGACACTCTCTATGAATGGACTCGATCCAATATTTATTTCCAACAAATTAAATGCATGCAAGGCATTTAATTTCTGAAATTGTAGAGTGGCCCAAAGTTTAGTACAGTACTCTGCATTTATGCATCCTTTTGGGAATGCACATGATATTGCCTCACGGTCTCACTAGACCCTAACCTTTATGACTACTCTCTTGACGCTTCACAGAGATGACTTGAGACACAAAGTCCACCAAAAATAGCTCTACTTCAAATAGCTATATATATATATATATATATATATATATATATATATATATATATATATATATATATATATATATGCAACTGATATGGGACCTTAGTACATATATTTCTAACACCCCACACTCCAAAATGAGTGGATTAGACTTATTATACTAAAAATAGTGTTGTGCGCATGAAAAGAACTCCACATTGGTAGTATGGGGTGTTGCTCGACCGTTTATTTGTTACTCGAGACTTATCTCTAAAAAAGTATATATATTTTTCAAAGAAAACTATTTTTAACTTTCGAAAAGTTTTGACCAAACAGAATATTATTATCCAAATCCAATCGAACTCTTATTTATCTCGTTTCTCAATATTCTAGTTTCTATCCTCCAAAAAGTCCAAACTACGGTACTTTTTAAGAGGGTTGTTGGCGAATATCAAATGTAACTTATGCCACAAGAAAAAGAGAAAGAAATAAATTTTCAATTGGATTACGTATATTAATGTTGCTCTAGTTTGTTTAAAAAGAAATATCGAACTATCGACGAATTTAAAAAATATATAAATTACTATTTCTTCCGTTCTAATATATATGGCAGTACATTTTAGTCCATTTAAGAAAAAAAAATGCTTTCTGAATTTAAAACTAATTTGAATTAAACATCTTATTGTAATTTTATCCATTTATGATAAGTTTGATAGCCACAACAATGTTATGACAGGTTTAAAACATGTTTCAAAATTCACTATAGTGATAAACAGTGGCGAATTTAGATAGAAAAATTGGGTCACGTGAAAAGATGGGTAGAATAGTGTAATTCTCCTTTGTTGGAGGCTTCTAATTTATGCAATATATATAGGTGTTTACAATTACAAATATAATTGTATAAGAATCTCTACTTTACCTAATTACATTAGAATAATAATTACATAATATATGGAGAATATTTATTTATTCTCTATTACACCCCCTCAGTTGGAGCGGGAGGAGGCCGGACGCTTAGACTGGATCTGAAGTCAAGGAACAGTTATCGAGGAAGTCCCTTAGTAAATATATTTGTGTACTCATAGGAAGAAGGAACATGTAACACCCGAATATGGCTCATGGCAACCTTCTCACGAACAAAATGAATATTCATCTCAATATGTTTGGTTTGTTGATGCTGAACCAGATTATGAGACAAGTAAACAACAGATATGTTATCACAGTAGACAAGAGATGCCTTACGTAAGGGACAATGAAGCTCTAGAATAAGATTTCTGAGCTAGCAGATCTCGGCAACAGCGTTCGCAACGCTTCTATATTCTGCTTCTGCACAAGAACATGAAAGCATGGCTTGTGGTTTGGCAGACCATGAGATGAGATTATCACCCAAAAATATACAGTAGTCGGAAGTAGATCGACGTGTGTCCGAACAACCACCCCAATCGGCGTCCGTATATGATATCAGCCTGGTCAGTGTAGATGGATAAAGATGTAATCCATAGTCAAGAACGTACCAAATGATGCGGTAAAGTGAGGCTCCTTGGGAGCATGCATGAACAAACACACATGCGGAATGACATAGGCAATATCGGGCCTAGTGAAGGTAAGATACTGAAGTTCACCAGCAAGACTCCTATAAAGAGAAGGATCGAGCACCGGATCTCCGTCATCGACACTGAGTTTCGACTTTGAGTCGATTGGAGTGGGCATGATCTTGCAATTTGTCATTTTAGCCCTATAAACAATTTCTTCGGCATACTTACGCTGACACATGAACATTGCATTTTCGGATTTGGTCACTGAAATCCCCAAAAAATAACTCAACTTACACAAGTCTGTCATATCAAATTTAGATTTGAGCAGGGTAATGATCTCGTGTTTCAGCACATCAGATGAGGAAGTCAGAACAATATCATCCACATAGAGCAAAAGGTATGCAGTGTCATTACCTCGATGAAAAATAAAAAGTGAATTATCACTTTTGCTACACACGAACCCGATCTGCATGATGAACGTGGCAAAGCGCTCATACCAAGCCTTAGGGGCTTGTTTCAAGTCATAGAGTGATTTTCGAAGACGACAGACATACTGAGGAGCCTCTGGATGTACAAAGCCAGACAGTTGATGCCTATATACAGTTTTGTTCAAATCCCCATGTAAAAATGTATTTTTCACATCAAGTTGATGAATCGACCAGTTCTTTCCCATAGCTATGCTCAAAACAATGTGAATAGTGGATGGTTTAACCACTGGACTGAAGGTCTCACCACAATCAACTCTCTCTTGTTGCCCCATTCCATTTGCCACAAGTCTCGCCTTATGGCGTTCAAGCTCACCACTATCTCTGAATTTGTGACGATATAGCCACATACAACGAATACATTCACCCCCTCTGGTCTCGGGATAAGATCCCAAGTGCGTTGTGTAGTGAACACATTAAATTTCTCACGCATGGCGGCATTCCAATTTGGGTCAAGCTTAGCTAATTTTGAGTTTTTAGGTATAGGTGAGATAGTCTGAGTGGAGAGGTCAAAGTGGAATTTTGGTTTGAAAATTCCGTATTAGGCATGGGTTTCCATACGGTGGGTCGGAAGTGGGACTGTTTGGGTCACGAGCAGTGAGGTGGTTTGGGACACGGTATTTTTCGTGACTGATTGAGGGTGGTGCAGTGACTGATTATGGTGGGTGGTCGATGGGATGGGGGGCAGTCAATGGTGGGTCGATGGGCTAGGGCAGTGGTGAGATGGGGGTTAGTCATCGGGGGCTGGGGGTAGTCGACGGTGGGGCAGTAGGCTAGGATAGTAACGGGATGGGATGGGTGGCACGATGTGTGGTGTTTTTAATGAGAGGGGACGTGTCCGGATCATCAAGGAAGTCGTAATCAGGGACTTGAAATTTTTGGATGTTTGCAAATGGAAAATTGTTCTCCTCGAATGTGACATGACGAGAGACTAGAATTTTATTTATGGACAAATCATAGCATAAGTACCCCCTATGGTTTGACGGAAAACCTAAGAAAGAAGTGGTAGTTCTAGGTGCTAATTTGTGAGAGCTCGTGGAGGCGAGATTCGGGTAGCATAGAAAACCAAAAATCCGAAGGTGATCATAAGAGGGGATTCGACGGAAGAGAATTTCGGTTGGAGTTTTATTTTGAAGTGTTTGTGTTGGTAATAAATTAAGGAGGTATGCTGCCATGTGTAAGGTGTACACCCAAAAAGAAGGGGGGATGGAAGCATGAAAGAGCATAGTGCAAATCTTATTGTTGATGGTGCGTAGGATTCTTTAGGCTTTACCATTTTGAGGAGAGGTATGGGGGCAAGAAAATCGAAACACCATGTCGTGATCCGCACAAAATTTATGAAAGAGAAGGTTGTCAAACACACGGTCGTTATTATATTGAAAAGTTTTGATGGTCTTTTCAACTTGGGTTTTAACATATGCTTTAAATTCAAGAAAGATTGTGTAAACTTGAGACTTATATTTTAGAAGATACACCAAAAGAAATAGAGAAATCATCTAAAAACAACAAATAATATTTGTGACTCAGTTTGCTTGTAATCGAAGATATCCATAAATCCGCATGAATAATATCAAAAGGGGAAAACGTTACACTTAATGAAGATTGAAAAAGAAGTCTAACATGCTTTCCTAAAGGACAAGAGTAGCAAACGGGGGTAAATTTGACGTTATTACATTGAATTAAATTCTGACTTCTAAGAAAATTAAAAACGGGTGCTCCCGGGTGCCCGAGTCTATTGTGTCAAGTGGATAGAGAGATGACAGCTAGAGAGGTTGATGGATTGACACTTGCAGCGGAATTGGATGAGAAATGATATAGGTCCCCCACACTATTGCATCTCGTAGGTCCTTTATAGAAAAAAACAAAAGGATCAAACTCAATAGATACGGAGTTTTCACTACCAAACTTCCTAACAAAGATTAAGTTTTTAATGATGTTAGGAGCATATAGGACATTTTTTAGGGTAAAGGGTGGGTGAGGTGGTTGTGTTTGAGTGGTGTCATAGCCTTGAATTGGAATGTGATTGCCATTGTGGACCAAAATACATTGAAAATTGTTCAAATTGAATAGGTGAGGGAAATTACCAGAGTCGCGAGTGAGGTGCGATATGGCACATGTATCCATAGTGATGTACCAGAGCTACTGGTGATTCATACTGATGTAAGCCCGACTCAGATCGGTGGGGGACATGGGGTCGTAGGCCTGCTACTCGGACGTGGAGAAGTGGGCCTTACCGCCGCTTCACTTTCCGCAGCCGTGTCCCCTTCTGCCTCCTCGGCCACCACGTTGAGGTTGGTGGTCCGTAGGTTGCGGAGGACCGGGGGGTGTATTGGTTATTGGCGTTATGACAACCGCTAACGTCTGTGGAGTATGCTCGTCCTGTTTGGCTCGTCTAGTCTCCTCCAATAGCAATTGTGATAGGGACTTATTAAAGATAGAGAGAGGATCAACTTATTGGATCATCATCACAAATGTATCGTACTCACCTTTCGGCAAACCATTGATAAGTTTTAAAACCATCTTTGTTTCGGAAATTGGAGTGCCAATATAAGACAATTGATCGACAACCAATTTTAGTTGTCTACAATAGTCTGACTTGTTGGCAAAGTTCTTAAGATGAGTGTTGGTGAATTGTTCCTCCAAATAAACGACATGTGTATGTTTGTTATCTTGAAAGATTTTCTCTAGCTGTGTCCATAATTCGTGAGTCGAGGGCCCTGTCTTCATAATAGTATGAAGTTATGGTGTCATATATCCATTGTTTGACGATATCATCGAGCCGCTTCAACGTCGGGTGAATGGGGGGTGGTGGCATCGATGTGATCAAGGAAGTTGTAAGCACAAGCATGTATTTGAAATAATTTGACCCACGATGAGTATTGTTCATCCTCTTGATCAAGAACTAGAGGGATAAAGTTTTTGATATTCGTTATGGCAAAGGCCGGATGAAAGGTGTTAGTAGGGGGAGGAGGAGGAGGATGTGTGATGTCGTGGGTGGAGGAGGAGGAAGCGAAAGAAGCCACGTGGCCGCCGAAAGCAATGAAGGAGAAGTGGGTGACGGCATAATATTTTTAGGGTTTGGGGGGGTTGCCGCCGAAAAATAAGAAAAGAGATGGGGGTGTAGGCCGAGTATAATTTTAGGGCAGGGAGGGTTTGGCTTCTGATACCATGTAGAATATTGTAATTCTCCTTGGTTGGAGGCTTCTCATTTATGCAATATATATATATATATATATATGTGTGTGTGTGTGTGTGTGTGTGTGTGTGTGTGTGTGTGTGTGTGTGTGTGTGTGTGTGTGTTTGTGTGTGTGTGTGTTTACAATTACAAACCTAATTGTATAAGGATCTCTACTTTACCTAATTACACTAGAATTCCTTATACAATTAGGTTTGTAATTGTAAACACACACACACACACACACACACACACACACATATATATATATATATATATGTATATATATTGCATAAATGAGAAGCCTCCAACCAAGAAGAATTACACTATTCTACAAGATGGTCGCCCAAATAAACTTGGTATATTATGTGTATAATTCTGAAAATATATTTAATATTGACTAAAGGAACTCGTGATTAAACAAAATTGAGTGGTGCATTGATTAAGCACTACCTTTAGTTCCTTAAGGTTGAGCGATAAACATGTTATTACATGTATGATCAAAATTAAGACTACAAGTTCCAAAAGTATTTCTTTCTTAAACTCAATGTCTACGAGTAATTTTTATAACTTAAAACAGCGTTTGAAGGAGTTACGTCCTACGAAATAACAGTTTTCTGAATAATAACGAAATCAGAACTAAAAAGAGGGAAAAACTATGTGCTTAAGGCTATGAAGTCCAGAAATCTGATGGCTGGTGCCTTTATTGTGCAATAGTTAAACTTCTTATGAGGCATGTTTCTTGGTACAGTGAAGTGTACTGCTTTAGTTGTCTGCATTTTCTTTGAAATTCTGCGAAGTTTTCTTTTCTTTTTTATTTTTAGTTTTTGACTCTTTTGGTGATTGATGACATTTTGCGGACCGGTCCCTCAGCACTACTACCAGTAAATCGCGGGATGTAAATAGCGGGATGTGCCTGAATGACTAGGATTTGAGAACAGAGCAACTGATATCACCTACAAGGTCCTACCCCAGAAGAAAACAAATTGCTCCCATCAGGGTTCGAACTCACGCTGCAGGCCTTCAACTAGATTTTAAGTTCCCCTCATTTACCATCCAACTATGCCCGGGGGACGGGGCAATATTATTTCTTGAATTGAAATGAACATGCTATAATGGTCCCTTGAAGCAAATATATTTGAGTTTGGAGGATATATATATGAAAAATTCTCCAAAGTGGTGTGGGTTTTACCCCCTTTTAGGCCAAACCTTGTACAATACCAAGTACCAATAATCAAGATATTGCGTGTTAATGGACAAGCCTTTAATAAGTGGATCAAAACGTATCTGCACGGATATATATATGGCCCAGTTGTGTTACCATATTGTCCATTGAACTGTTGTCTCAAAAGAACAACCTAGTGACTAAATTTTGAATCACCAAAGGTTCAAGATTTTAAGTGTTTTGGTCCTATTACGATTTTTTAATGACAAGAGAATCCTGGTCTCTATCCTTTGGGTGCACATAGGGTAAATTTGCTCCTGTGTAATAGCCCGCAAACCACATAGGAGAGATAACTCGCATTAGGCAAGTCTCGTGCGACGAACTCGACCCAGAAAATAAATCCCCTATTGTCGTAGGTAGTGGGTTTCGAACCTGAGCACCATTATGGAAGCCTCATGCTCAACCAACTGAGCCACCCTTACAAGTTAGTCCTATTACGTTTCATAATCGAAGTAATGATTAACATGGACATTCGAGGCATTACATATGAAAATTGTAGTTGTCCGTGTACCATGTATCGTGCATAATGCATCATATACCATGTCACATGTCAATGCACCACTGCATGTGTGCTCGGGTTGATAACATACACTATGTCGTGCATAATTTAAAAGAGCGCAAAACAACCCGCGAGCTTGTTTGAACGTAACACTTGGGAACAACACGGTTGGGGTGCAAAAGCACCCCCTCCATCCATATCTGTCCTATCTCATATCAGCAACTGCATTAATTCCAACTCCACTGTATAACTAAATTTTTGCAGTTAAAAAGTTCGTAGCTAACTTTGGGATGGGTCGTGAGCTCTAGTGTCACACGAGATGCCAATATTCGTCTCATAGTATATATCACCATGTTCCTAAGTTTGGGTACGGTGTGGTGGGCACCGGCCACGTGCTGGTCGAGGGACGAACTGAAAACAGTTCCTTCGAGGCCTTTCCCCGGGCTTCGAACAATAAATTCAGACGGGTATGAATAAGGGGAATCGGAAAAGCTTTTGTTTTATTGATGTTTTTATTTTGACCAACTTTATTTGTATTCAAATTTATTACTTACTCCCCTTTTCCCAATTTATGGGAAGGAGTTCGAAGTACGGGGATCAAAACACTTACTTTCGATTATGAATTGGGGGACATATTTTAAAATAAAATTTAAATATTTTAAAAACTACACTAAAAGTGATACAAGATAACATAGCTAATGATTCAAAATATTTAAAAAAAAAATTGAAAAAATTATAATAAAAAAAAAATTGTTTGACTCTCCAAATATTAATACTTTCACAAAAAATGAGACGGATGATATATTATTTACAATGTTTTCTGATAATGTATTTGAACTCGAGTATAAATATATCTTCTTCAAGCTTAGCATGTGGCTCGAGCACTCATTGCCATTATTCTGCATCTTTCACTGCTCCTAACTACTGATCATGTCCTATTAATCTATTTCTAACTAACATACAAGAACAAGAAGAAGAAAAACAAAAGAGGATTAAAAAAATAAGAAAATAGGATTAAGAGAGGTATGTGGATTTACGGAAAGTAGATTAGTATTCGGATGTGATGATAATAAAAGAGAAAAGAAATATAAGAAAAGCCATAAAAAGAATTATCAACATAAGAGATATAAAAAATATAATAATTATAGCGGACAAAACCAACAACCTTATTACAAACCTTATAGGAAAAAGAGATTCAAAAGGTATAGAAATACCCTTGAAACCAGGAAAAAATTTAAGCATAAGAGAAAATTTAGAAAAAGAAAATATGTAAAATCAATTGAAGAAGAAAAACTTAAAGAATGTAAATGTTGGAATTGCAATGAAAAATGATATTATGCTAATAAATGCCCGAAACTAAAGAAAAAAGGTGTAAAATATATAGACACAACACAATTTATAATGAGTTTACAACAAATAAAAGAAGAAAATAAGAACTGGTACGAATATGAAGATTTTTATGTCAGTTAAACTGATGAAGAAACTGAATCAGAAAACATTAACTTTGTTAACCAAGACTCATAAAGTGAAAACAGTTCTAACTAAATTAAGTCGCAAGAAGAAAGAAAATTACTAGAAAAAGAGATTACTGGATGCAATATGAAAGGTATATTCGCAATAAGCTTATTACGACTATTAGTGAAACAGGAAATAGATACTATAGTGATAGGTACAATAAGATAACAAAAAGCCTTAGCAGAATAGGAGAAAGGTTAAGTGAGATAAGATGGAAGAAATTACTAGAAGAAGTAAAAGAAATGGAACAAGATAAAGAGCTTCAACAAAGATTAAGAGAAATGGATTTAGAAAATAATAATTAGATGGTAGCAATCTACATAGAAGCTCATATAGAATACAAACCTAATAAAATTATAAAATAAATTTTTTTTATTGACAGTGGAGCAGACTTATGTCTAGCAAAGAAAGAAGTATTAGAATCACACAAATGAAAAATGTCTAAAACACATAGAACAAGAGTATCAGGCTTTAACGAACAAACAAAAGAATTAGATATAGTAGCAGAAAACATGAGAATAGTATTAGGGAAGACAATATTTAGACTACCAGTTATATACCAACTGAATGATATGAAACAACAAGTATTGTTAGGAAACAATTTCCTAGACTATTTTAAAACACAAGTGATAAATAATAACACTTTCAACTTACAAACACCTTGTAATAAATGGATAATACTAAAAAGAGTATTGCCAATACATACACTAAGAATATGTAACATAAGATCAGATAGAAATAATAACCTACAGTTGTTAAGAGAAAAATACCTCAATATATTAAAAATAAATTTTGGAGAAAATCTGATGCAACTATGGGAAAAAGAAAAAATATATGCTGAAATCAAACTAATAAATCTTAGTGATATAGTCATATCTAAGCCTATTAGATATAGCCCAACAGATCAAAAGAAATTTGAAACCCAACTAAAAGAGTTATTAGAATTATAATTAATACAAGAAAGTAAAAGCTCACATAGTAGCCCAGCCTTTTTAGTTAGAAAACATAGTGAACAAAAAAGAGGAAAGACCAGAATGGTGATTGACTATAGAGAGCTAAACAAGAAAACTGTATTTGATGGATATTTTTTACCATACAAAAGAAACTTTATTAATAGATTAGGGAATAAAAAATGGTTCAGTAAATTTGATTGTAAAAGTGGATTTTGGCAAATAAAACTAAAAAATGAATCAAAAGCTTTAACAGCATTTAGTACCCCTCAAGGACACTAGGAATGGAATGTACTACCCTTTGGATTAAAGAATGCACCACAAATATTTCAAAAAAGAATGGACCAAGTGTTCAGAAAATTAACAGAATACTGTATAGTATATGTTGACGACATATTAATATATAGTGATGATTTGGAAAATCATATAAAACATCTAGAAGAGTTTATAAAAACTGTGAAACAACATGGAATATTATTATCTGAAAAGAAATCTGAAATCTTTAAAAATAGTATAGAATATTTGGGATACATAATAGATAATGAAGGATTACAATTACAGGAACACATTGTAACAAAAATAAAAATTATAAAGATAAATTAGAGAGCAAAAAGGAAGTACAACAATTTCTAGGAATAGTAAACTATGCTTCAGACCATATAAAGGATTTACCACTTTTGAGAAAACCATTACAGGAACTAACTAGAAAAAATATAACTTTTGAATGAAAGGAAGAACATACTAAGGCCATAAATAAAATCAAGGAAAAAGTGAAAGACTTGCCAAAACATAGAATATCAACAGAACTGGATCAACTAGAACTATTTACTGATGCCAGTGATATAGGATGAGGAGCAATCCTCATAGCATATGATAAAGAGGATATAGATAAAGAAAAACCACTAATTTGTGGATATCCAACATGGAAGCCTAATGAGAAAAATTACCATATTAACGAAAATGAACTATTAGCAATAAAATTTGGAATAAAGAGATTCCATTATCACTTATTACCAGTAAAATTCGTAGTTAGAACAGATAACACCCAAGTAAGGGCTTTCATTACAAATAAAATAGACCCTTTGCCAGAAATTAAAAAAAGAAGAAAGTGACAATCATTCTTTTATTGTCAAAAATATATCTGAGACTAAGAATATTATAGCTGATTTTCTTAGCAGGTACAACAATGTCAACCAACAGTGACAAATTCGAAGAATATATTTCCAATGTTACAGGAATCATCAAACAAAACCAAAAAATTATTACAACTAAAATGGAAGAAAATACACACTTGCTAGAACAGCTGACAGAAGCATTTAAAGACTTCAAAACCCTACAAACCTTGAAATCTTCCCGAACCCCAACAGAAAAACCAAAGACTTTCACATCCAAACTTGCAACCATGCCAACCACTATACCACCACCTATAACAGCATCGTCTTCTCAAATGACAATGGCAGTAACAATGTGCGATAAAGTGAAATTCTCACCTGAATATACTACAACTTACGAGCAAATTAATAAATTTTATGATTACAAATCAAAATCACAAATTTTAAGAAGTGCAAAATTAAGCAAATATCCAAGGTTTTTATGCAATGAAAAATCAAACCCCGATATAGTTCTTAAACTCTTTACTTACGGATTTATAGATAAAATACTAGTAGATGAAACTTTTTACAATATTGCTAAATTACCCATTATTTTAGTAGAATCTGCTAGGTTAATGATGGAATAATTTGGAAGAGGTATCTACGGCATACAACTGTTTGACACCTCAACAGACTTAACAGGAAAACCTATCATTATATGCCAACTATTTAAAACAGGAAGGAATAGCAACATAAGCAGAGATGACAAAGACCTGAAAATGAAAATAACATGTACTATAGAAAAGTTTCAAGAATGGCTCAGTGCCAAAAGAGCCATAAGACTATCAACCTTGAAATCAAAGATTGAAGATATGCTGAGGGCAGGCAAAACATGCATCATTGGAAACTCCAAATGAGGAGAAATTGAAGAACTTATCACACTATACTACAACAACGATGTACTAACACAAGACATCATACACCTTACCAACATGCATGACAGAATCACTAAGATGGAGCACAAACACTCCAATGAGACAGTAAAACAGTACAAACTCTTAATAGGCCAGAGAAAAAGGCATGTTATAAGCATAAAGGAGGATACTACGCAGGTTACTATGAAAAAGAAGGATCGCCTAATCCTTGTTGAATGAAACGACCCAATGTAGTTTAAACTACAGAAAGCCACAACGTAACAAATTAATATGGCCCAATATAATCCAAACTACAGTAAAGCCCATGTATTATCATACTACTAAAAAGATACCGTTTATATTCTATAGGAGTATCAAAAAATTAAAATGATATCGTTCCTATTCTATAGGAGTATCGTCGAAGAAAAAAAATAAAAAAAATTCATCTTTTTGTGAAAAGAAGACAGACAAAGGATGCTTCTGTGCAAAGAAGACACCTGTAAAAGATGCCTGTGGAAGAACACGAAAGCCGCCGGCCCCACGAGGAATCAAAGACAAAAGATGACAAGCCAACAAACGTTGAAAAAATGGCAGCAACGACAAACAACTTTAAATAAAAGCATGAAAGGACAAAAGACAAAACACTATTTACTTTACGACTTTTGTAACAATAATGTATCAACTTTTAGACTTTCACAGCATGCCAATAGTGAAAGACAACCGAGGTTATCGATATAAAGAGCCTCATTGTAACTTCTGAAAACATCTTTCGAAATACAACAGCTTCAAATCTTTGAAATATTCTCTCATGTCTAGTTAAAAACCCTTCTAGTCTATAGCCAATATCAAGATTAATATCATAATACCAGAAGATAAATACTTTGAAAGCTTATATTTAAGAACCATATTAGTCCACAAAACATCATCTTTTAAAAGGAAATTTAAGAAAGAGTTTGTCGAGTAACTCCCAGCACCTAGGCCATTTATCCCGCCACCGGAGAGGAAAAAATGGTGGCAGGGCCAGGGTGGGTTGAGTATCTCCGGTGATCTTAATATTCTGCTAAGAGGTATGTTTTTAGACTGTGTGTTTCTAAATATAATCTTGATAAGTATACATCTCTGCAATTATGATGTTAAATGTTGATAGAAGGTTGTAGACTATTATTTAAAAAATGAATTTTGAGTTAATAATATATGCTTCCGTACTACATGCCTATTGTTTGTTAAACCTACATATGAATATGTTAATATGTCATCTATATTCCTACCCTCTTCAGGGTTGTTAGATGATGAAAAGATCCGCCCTTAAAATGGTATACAATATCTAATTATGGAAATTAAATGTACTTTTTTCTAATACAAGACTACTACCTTTTCCTAATACAAGACTACTACCATAATTATACATGTAAAAGAACTCTAATAATTATGGTAAGGAATATAAAAAATATACACACCATATACGTGACCTGCTTTCACACCCCCGCAGTCATAGCGGGCGGTTGTCGTACATTGAGACTGTCCCTGAAATTTTTAAACAGAACTAAGGGAAGACCCTTAGTAAAGATGTCAGCAATTTGATACCGTGAAGGGCATACAAGACACATACTTGTCCATGAACTACCTTTTCGCTAACAAAGTGAATATATATCTCGATATGTTTAGTGTACTGATGTTGGACCGGATTCCCAGAGAGATAGACCACACTAACATTATCGCAGTAGACCAAAATAGCTTTCTGAATAGGAAAGAAGCTCTAATAGGAGATTACGCAGCCAACAAGACTCAGACACCACAATGGATACCTCTCGATACTCGGCCTCCGCACTAGATCGCGATAAAGTAGCATGACATTTAGCTGACCAAGAGATCAAGTTATCACCAAGAAACATACAATAACCAGATGTCGAACGTTTGGTATCTGGACACCCACCCCAATTAACATATGTATATGACACAAGAGTAGATACAGAGGATGGATATAAGTGCAAACCATAATCAAGAGTGCCCTGAATGTAACACACAATGTGTTTGAGAGCATGCATGTGCTCATCCCTCGGATCATGCATAAATAAACACGCATGATGCACTGCATAAGTAATATCGGGCTCGTGAAAGTAAGATAATTAAGAGCCCCTACAAGACTGTGATAGTGGGAGATATCCTCATAAGGTGTGCTAGAATTAGCACTCAGCTTCGGTTTGGTGTTAACCAGAGTAGGAGAGGATTTACAGGATGACATGCCAGCACGTTCAATAATTCAGATGCATACTTTCTCTGTGATAGGAAAAGACCACATGCATGACGAGTGACGGATATACTCAAAACATAACTCAAGGTCCCCAAGTCCTTCATAAAAAATTCTTAATTGAGAAGAAAAATGACAGACTTCTACAGTTTATCAGAAAAGGTAGTCAATATAATATCATCCACATATAACAGAATGTATACCAGAGAAGTACCACGACGATAGATGAACATAGAATGATCAAACCTGTTGTGAGAAAACCCAATTGTAGACACATAATCTGCAAACCTTTTATACCAAGCTCGAGGGGCACCCATAAAAGGACTTTTTCAGCAAACAAACATGGTTCGGATGATCGGGGTCCCTGAAACCCAAGGGTTGATGCTTGTATATGGTTTCATTGAGATCGCCATGTAAGAAAGTATTTTTCATATCGAGCTGATGAATGGGCCATGCTTTCGATAGAGCGAGACTGAGAACAGTGCGAATGATCGTCGGTTTGACCACTGACTAAATGTCTCTCTACAATCCACGCCAACCTGTTGAGTTTTTCCATCACCTACAAGACTTATGCCTCTCAATACAACCATCTGATTTTTCCTTATGAGTAAAAATCCATATAGAACGAATTACATTAACACCAGGCGGATGGGGCACTAACTCCCACATCTTATTTTCAATAAGAGCATTATATTCATCATCCATGTATATTTTCCAATTCGGATCATGATGGGCATACACTGGGTTACGTGGTAGGGGTAATTTAGTGATATTAGAATTGAGATTAAAATATCATTTAGATTTAAAAATACCTCATTGGCTATGAGTAACGGGCCATTGACTCGGAATAGAAGTGGACTGGACTTGGGTTGGTGTCGGATCGTCTCGGGGCCAGCGAGCGATGGGCTTTCTTGGCCAGAAGGCTGGGCCAGCGACGGATCAAAAAATCGGGCCAGCAGATAGTGGGCCCTCTTGTCAGACAGCTGGGCAGAAGGTGACAAAATTAGGCCAAACGGCGACGATGGGCATCTTTGGCGGTGGGTTCTGGTCGAAATTAGGCCGATGAGCCTTTGGGCTTCTTGGCGAGAAGATTGGGCACGGGATGGGTGGCCCGGGCGATGGAGTCTTGGGCCACCCGGTGTTTACTGGTACCAAATGGTGGACCACATACGGTGAGAGCCCATCATCCAAAAAATTATAAGAATTAGATACGGAATTATACAATTTTGGTAGCGAAAATTGAGTTTCATAAAAAATAACACGGCGACTAATTATAATTTTATTAGAGGATAAATTAAAACATTTGTAACCACGATGATTAGACGGATAACCCAAAAACACACAAGTAGTTGAACGAGCTTGAAGTTTACTAATTGTAGTAGACGGGAATAGAGGATAGCACAAACATCCAAACACCCTAAGATGAGAATATGAAGGATCTTTATGATAAAGAATTTTTAGTGGGGATTGGTTTGCTAAGCCTTTGTTTGGGAGTATGTTAAGAAGGTAAGTAGTCATTTGTAATGCATGATGGCAAAAAGAATGTGGTAATGAGGCATAGGTTAGTAAAGTCTGAACAATATTATTAATGGTACGAATTTTCTTTCAGCTTTCCCATTTTGTGAGGATGTATGAGGACAAGAAAATCGAAAAGATATGCCATTAGCGTTACAAAATTCCCGAAATGACCCATTAACAAATTCCCTTCCATTATCACATAATTTTTTATTTCCCGTTCAAATTGGGTACGGATGAACTGTAAACGATAAGAATGTGGAAAAAACTTGAGACTTTTTAGATAAGGAAAAGGTCCACGAAAAATTAGAATAATCATTCAAAAATAACACATAATAACGGTGGTCCAAAGAGCTCAAAACGGGAGATGTCCACAAATCACTATGAATAATATCAAATGGAAACAAAGCACTAAAATTTAAGACTACAAACGGTAATTTAATATATTTCCCAAGCGGACAAGAATGACAAATATTAGTATTGCGCGTACTATTACAATCAATAAAATTATTGTTTTTAAGAGAGGAAAGAACAGACGCCCCGGATGACCCAAACGCGCATGCCACAAGGAAGGTGCTAGAGCGGCAAATGTTGACAGTTTGGCTTAATTAGTGGAAGTGGTGGTGGTAGTGATTGGATAAAGCTCTCCCCGGCTATTACATCTCATTAGAGGTATCCCCGTCGTGAAACCCTTCACAGAAAATCCAAAAGGGTCAAAGTCTAAAGGTGGGTTCGGGGGAGATAAATTTGTGTGACCATAACCACAAATTGGAATCGAATTACCATTACCAACAATTATGCCACATTTTTTGCTCAAATTGAAATAATATGAGAGATTACATGGCGTGTACGTCATATGAGAAGTGGCCCCGGTGTCCATGTACAAATTTGCGTCCGGAGAATTTAATCCAAGTATATACATAACTGCCTCGATATCTGTGGGAGTCGGAACCGTCGCTGGGCCCACAACAGTGAAGGCCTGCTGAGGCCAATGCCCAATCCGTGACTGCTGGGTCAGCTGGAACTACTGGGGGCCGTTGTGCATGGCCCAACTTGTTGCTGGGTATGCTGGAAATTGTGGCGTGGCCATCGCCCACCGCCCACCCCCACGACCATCGCGGCATCGCCCAAGGTCGCGACCACCGGCCGCCACTTTCACCACGTCCTCCGCCACCGCTTCCACTGCCACCCTCGCTACCGCCGCGGTTGCCGCCACTGCTACCACCACCGCCGCGGTTGCCGCCACTGCTACCACCACCGCCGAGGCCGCTCCCACGATTTTTGCCACAATTTTTTCGATTGTTTCTCTTTTTGGCACCACCATTGTTATGATTTTGGCTAGAATTTTTCGAAAAAAAGTGAGGATCATCGGTGTAGCGGGATGTGGCTATCATCATGGCAGAATTGGCTCCGGTTGCCACTTTTTAGCCAATCCGGCTTCTTTTAAGGCCTGCAACCATCTCAAGAATAAGACGATAATTCATGACGGGTGCGCCAACGTTCTTGAGTTGATCCGACAACTTCTTAAGCCTTTGACAATAAGCTGAGGCATTCAGAAAATCCTCCATGTTGATGTGGGATAATTCATGCTCAAGGGTCACTGCACGGGAATTTTTGTTATCCTGGAATATATCACGCAACCTATTCCAAGCTTCCATTGTCGTGGCGTCGGGTTCAATAATCATCTGCAAGAGGTCCGTAGAGATGGTGGAATAGATCCATTGAAGGACCGTAACATCAAGAGTTGCCCACATCTCAATTTCATCATTCGTGGAAGGCACCTTCTCCTTGCGTGTTGCCGATGGAACGATGTGATGGAGGACTCTATTAGATCGAGCGTGAATTTTAAACAGTTCTGCCCATGTCGTGTATTGGACGTTTTCCATCTCAAGAATAATATAAATGTTGTTTTTTATATTTGAGACTGCAAGGGCAGGATGAAATGTGTTCTTTGTGGTAGATACGATAAAAGAACAAGATGAGAATTAGGGATTTGGATAAAATTTGAAGGGAGGGGAAGGGATTTTCGGTCGGCGGAAGCAAGGGTTTGGAGAAGGAAAATTTCGCCCTACACTTCTGATACCATGAAAGAGAATAATCTTTTGATTATTTTCATTAATGAAAAAGTATATATACATGATATACAATATCTAATTATGAAAATTAAATCTTCCTTTTCCTAATACAAGACTACTACCATAATTATATATGTACAAAAACTCTAATAATTATGATAAGGAATATACAAATATACGCACCATATACGTGATCTGCTTTCACTTAGTAACAAAAGCACCAAAATCCTCCCATATACAAGGATTTGATGATTTACTCAACAAGAACCTAAAGAGAAAATAATTTAGTGTATGATGTTTGCATAGACTCAATAGGTTTCTTTTGGTGTAATATATAGAGATAATGGTCAAAAAGACATCTGAGGTATATTTTTTTTGGGTATTTTTTATCTGAATTATCAGGTATTTGCATTTTCTATCTGAACTATTATCAACTATTTATCAAAACATACTTCGAAGCTGACTAAATCAAGTGTTTGAATACAATCGCCAAAAGGCTCGTGACAACTCAATTTGCTCATAAAATTTTGTCCACATGGCAGCTGATTCATTAATTTCGAGGTGTGCTTTGCTAAATAAGTGGTGATAGTTCAGGTAGAAAACTTGTAAAAAAGTGATACTTAATGTGTGTTTTTGACCATTATCTCTTAATGTTTTTGAAAAAAAATTCAATTAATTAATTTCTTTAATTATCCGCGTGGAGTGGCATTTGACACCATTTTCAAATAAAAAAAATATAGTGTACATCACGCACCATCAGATACTAGTCGAGGTGTGTTTTGATAAATAGTTAGTGATAGTTCGGGTAGAACATGCAAAGATCTGATAGAAACTAGCAAAAAGGTGATAATCCGGGTGTATTTTTGACCATTATCTCTTATATATATTGTCTCTTTTCTCTGTAGTTCAACAAATTAAACCTACATAGCACTGTATAGTTTTAAAATAAAATCAACGAGAATCAAAAAGGGGTTGGTCGCAAATTGACTCTGTTATATTTTACTACCTCCGTTCCATAATAAGTAGTGTTTTTAGTTTATGCACGCTCTTTAAAAAATTGCTCGCTCCTAGAAAATTATGAGTGTTTTTACTAACTTACCCTTATTAATGCCTAAGAAAAAAAAATTACTTAATGATTCTTAATTATATAAATAAATGTAATTATGAAAGAATAAAGTCAATTTCTTCTTGAAATTCTAAAGCACCACTTATGTTAAAGAAAAATAGAAAACCTAAAACGCCATTTTTTATGAAACGGATGAGTATTTATTTTAATCAAAGACTGTTACATTTAAGTGATTCATATTTAGAAAATAAAACTAGCTAGCTACGTCCCTAATCATGATTTAAGAGGAGGACCATCGACACGAACCAAAACCTTAATTATGATTGATTTAAGGATAAGACGGTGGGTCTAATATTTTCTTAATTATAACAAAGATCCATTATTTCATTATACCAATCCTTGTTGACACAAAACAGCTAAATTAAGTAATATAACCGTCCACAAATTATAGCGCTAGTTGTAGTTCCATGGCAAATAAATGAAGTAAAAATGCACTTTAATTAAACATAGTTTCATGATTTCCTCAATCCCAACAAAGGATATCGATTTCCTATATCCATTATCGCCCAATTAAATATACCTTTATCGAGGCAGCGATCTAGTAGATCATCTTTCATGTGGAATGGATATTCGAATTCTCCGGCTACATGATGAGAAAAAAATATTTGTAAACTCCTTAGTAATAGTTTCTTCTATTTGGTACTTAATTAAGATGAAAGCCGGTAAGAAGTGCATCTTGCTTGAAAAAAGCTGTTGCTAAGAAAATGTCATGTTTATTATTAATTTGATATAAATAGAGAATAAAAGTAATTTTTTATCATCAAATAATAATGGATTTTGTAGAGTTTTGTGGAATGTATTTTCTGTTATTGAATATGGCCGAATAGCCTCAGATATATATACAGAACTAATTCTATCAACCTTGTACAACAAGAATAATTACATAAATAGCATAGCTAAACTAGGAAATAAATAAGCTAAGTTAGGAAACAATATCAATGGTACAACTCATCTTGAGTTGTCAAGGCCTAGAGAATATTACAGAGTAATAACAGAGATATGCCACTAACACTCCCCCTCAAGTTGGAACATGAAGATTGCAAATGCCCAACTTGCGAAGAAGTAAAGAAAATTGTGTTTTACCAAGAGCTTTGGTTAAAATATCAGCTAGTTGTGCACCAGTCCGAATATGAGATGTAGAAATCATTCCATCTTGCAATGCATCACGAACAAAGTGACAATCCATCTCTATATATTTCGTTCTTTCATGGAAAACTGGATTAGCCGCTATATAAAGAGCAGCTTGACTATCACAAAACAATTGCATGGGACGCACATGTTGTATTCCAAAACAAGCCAAAAGGGATTTCAACCATTTTAACTCGCATGTAGTAGTGGCCATAGACCAATACTCGGCCTCCGCTGAAGAACGGTAAACGATTGGATGTTTTTTCATTTTCCAAGAGACAGGAGAAGAACCTAATAAAACAAAGTAACCAGTCAATGATTTCCGATTCAGAGGAAAACTCACCCAATCGCTATCACAGAAGGCATAGAGTTGGAAATCACTATCCCCGCACAGCAGAATACCCTGCCCAGGACAACCTTTTAAATGCCGCAAAACTCTCAAAGCTGCGTCCCAATGTTTAACATGAGGATCTCCCGTAAATTGAGCTAAGATATGTACAGAATAACACAGTTCAGGTCGTGTAATCGTTGAGTAGATTAGACGCCCGACAAGTCGCCGATACTTCTCTGGATCCTCAAAGACAACGCCATTGATGGTGGTAAGATGGTGGTTCTGTTCCATGGGTGTAGAAACAGGTCGAGCTCCAAGTAAACCAGCCTCACTTATAATGTCAAGAATGTATTTGCGTTGTGAAAGAAACAAACCATCCTTCCCACGTGCTACTTCGATGCCCAGAAAATACTTGAGAATGCCCAAGTCTTTCATATGAAAACTCTCACTGAGTGGTTGCTTGAATTTTTCAATTGCCGAAGAAGAAGAACCGGTGATTATAATGTCATCCACATACACAAGAACATGTAAAGCAACATCACCCTTGGAATAGCTAAACAATGAGTAATCAACATAAGATTGTTGAAAGCCAATATTCTTCAAAGCAATTGAAAGCTTAGCAAACCAATTCCAAGGTGTTTGTCGTAGTCCATACAATGACTTACGTAATGGACACACCTTGCCCGAAGCTGTAGAGTTAAAACCAGCAGGGAGTTGCATGTATACTTCCTCATCAAGATCACCATGTAGAAAGGCATTATGCACATCCATCTGGTGTAGTTCCCACTTTCGTGCCATTACTATAGTAAAAAATGTGCGAACTGTGACAATTTTAGCTACAGGGGCAAATGTTTCATTAAAGTCAATACTAGCAACTTGTCGATTCCCATACACTACTAGGCGCCCATTTAATCGTTCAACCGTACCATCAGATCGGTACTTGACTTTATAGACCCACTTACACCCGATCGCTATCTTCCCCGGGGGTAGGTCCTCTAAAGTCCAAGTTTTGTTTCTCTCAAGTGCATCTATTTCTTCCTGCATTGCTTTTCGCCAACCATGATCCTTAACAACTTCTTTAAAGGAGGTGGGTTCAGTGCTTGCAGTAATTGCCGCCAAAAAATGGGTGTGTCTCACAGAAACTTATCACAATTTACATAATAAGCAATGGGAAAAGGAGTACCTGAGGACTTTGACGGAGCATTGGTAGGTGATGTGACAGGGTTTATAACTCGAACTGTGTTGGTGATAAAGTCCTTGAGTTTACTAGAAGGTTTCTTTATTCGATGACCGCGACCAATTTCTTGCGGAACAATTTCTTCATTAATCACAACCTCCACAGTAGCCGAAGGTGTACTAATCATATCTTCACTACCCGCACTCGCAAGTGGTGGGATGAGTTGTTCAATCCCAGCATCAATATCGTCTACCACAACCGAATGCTCCTCACTCCCCCTTGGTAAGGAGTATCCTCATACTTAGTCACATGATCATAACACTCCTTACTTTGGAACACATCATCATCAATATTTTGTAAACATACTTCACTGGCAAAAGGAAATCATTGTTCACAAAAAACATCACGAGAGATAAAAAACACCTTTTTTTCTAAGTCATACAAACTCCACCCCTTTTTACCAAATGGATACCCCACAAACATACATCGCGAGAGCGAGTGCCAAACTTATCCTTTACACGAGGTTGATTTTTAACAAAACAGAGACAACCGAAGACACGAAGGGCATCATATTTAGGAGGTGAACCAAAGAAAATTTCATATGGTTTTTATTATTGAGTAATGGGGTTGGAGTTCGGTTGATGATATAGGCAGCCGTCATGACACTCCCCCTAAAAGGAAATAGGAAGACTAGCTTGAAAAAGTAATGCCCGAGCCACATTAAGAATATGGTTATGTTTACGTTCTACCCTTCTATTTTGTTGTGGAGTGTCGACACAAGAAGTGTGATGTATAATACCATTGTCAGCATAAAACCGATGAATACATGTAAATTCCTTTCCATTATCACATCATAGAATTTTAATATGTTTGTTAAATTGAGTTTGAACCATTTTGCAAAAATCCTTAATAAGTTGAGGCACCTCAGATATTGAAGACATCAAATAAATCCATACCGCGCGAGAATAGTCATCAACAATAGTTAAAAAATAATGAGCACCATAACTAGCAGGCAAAGTATATGCACCACAAATATCACAATGAATTAAATCAAAAACCTCTATTGCTCGACTTTGACTCAAAGGAAACATGTTTCTAGTTTGCTTGGCTCTAAAACAAATATCACAAGGTTTATGGATAACATTAACATCCTTATTGCCATTATTTCTAATAATATGAGGTAAAAGAAAATCTACTTTGCGATAAGGGTGTCCCAGCCTTTGATGCCATAATTCACGGTTATCTCCCACAGTTGCTTGATAAGCCTGAAGTTGTCGCAGAGGCCGAAACCAATAAACCCATCACATTGTTCACCCGCTTCAATCAGAGTCCTCAAAGTACGGTCCTGTATGATGCAAAGCTTATCAGTAAAAGTGATAGAATAAGCGAGATTGGCAAGAAAGTGAGATACAGACAATAAATTACAAGTAAGATCTGGAACATATAATTCATTAGTGAGCATCATATTTGGGCTCAAAGTAATCGTGCCTTCTTTACTAGCAATGGTTTGTTTCCCATTAGGCAGCCTAATGGAAGTAGGAAAAACATCAACCAATTAGCTAAATAATTTAGCATTGCCAGTCATGTGATTCGAGCATCCGGTATCGATGATCCATTGAGCGCAAGAATCAAACTTACCACTCAACTTTTCAGTTGAAGAAAACTGCCCTTTTGAAGTATTGAGCATGTTCACAAACGTAGCCCACTGTGCATCTGAAAGACCAGGAAGACCATGACGATCGGTCTCATCTACGAATGTCGGAGAATCAGGCTTCAAGGTGGTTGCGTAATGTGCAACTTGCCCACCACCACTTCTCCCCGCATTCTTTCCTTCCCCTCGGCCAGACCTGCCGCCGTCGCGACCTTGTCAGCCATTGGCGCGGTTCTCAAAATACCACCAATCCGGAACCCAATCAGTTGAAAATAATTTTCTTTTGTGTGTCCACGTTAGGCGCAATGAGAGCAAATACTATTGGGTTGAGGGTTATCATTCCGACCCCTAGAAGCCCCTTACACAGCAAAGCCAACAACATCAGAAGGAGTGTCTTGGTTCTGAGCCACAGTTTGGTGACGTTCTTCAGTCACGACTTTAGCAGAGACAATGTTTAAGTTCGGCAAAGGCTCCAGCATCAAAATATGTGAAACAACACGGCCATAACGAGCGGAATTCAAACCAGCAAGAAAATCATAGACCTTTTCATTCTCCTTCTCTTGAGCAAATGCAGGGGCAGCAACACAGGTGCACTTCAGAACAGTAGAATATCCAACAAGTTCATCCCATATTTTCGCAAATCATTGTAGTAAGTGTTGAGTATTGATATTGGTGAATGGGAAATGATGGAAAGAAAAGTGGGAGTTGTCCCACATCGGTAGTGGAAAGAAAAGTGGGAGTTCTCTCTTGCTTTATAAAATAAGCATTTGTCCCACATCGATAGTGGAAAGAAAAGTTCTTCTACTTATAAGTAGAAGTACTCCTTCTTGTCGCTAAAGGGTTAAGAAGAAGGTCTCCCCTCGCTCCGTCGTCGTCGTTCGGCTCGGCTTCGGCTTCGGCTCGGCTCGGCTTCGGCTTCAGCTTCCGATTTGGATTTGGATTTGATCAAATGATCTGATTGATTGATAATCTTTTTGGACCAAATTTTCTTTAATTTTTAATTATTATTTATTAAATTAATTAACTTATCCAATCCTACCCGTTAGTGACCCGGATCCGCTTGTCTGATCCGCGACCCATTTTCTTTACCACATTTAAATTTCCCACCAGTTTTTAGTGGCTGTTCAGAAGGGTTGCAAACCTTCAGAAACAGTACTTCTATGGCTATAAATTCGTTTGTTTCCTCAGAATTTTACTCACTAATTTTCTGAAAAACACACAAACTTCTTCTTCTTCTGCACAAATAATTTTGTGTGATATACTGTCGTTGAGTGGTTCGCCGCTACCTGAATTTGGAGTACTACTATTCTGGTAAGATAATCGTTCTACCCTGGGAGGGGATATTCTATCAACCTCGAGTACTATGAGGGGAATAATTTCCTTAAGGACACACTTTGAACTAAGTGGGCTCGATTATATTCTGAAAAATTATTCTTATTTTTCAACACTGATTCTGTTTATTTTCTGTTATTATTATTTACTGATTTTTTGGAATACAGATTAATAACAATCTTAAGAAAATTATATTTTTAGATTAATCTATATTCTGTTTTGGAGACTAAAACCTGTGTGGTTTTCTACTCCGTATGAAAGTTCATATTCTGACTTGAAGACATAAAAATTTTATTGGAATATTAAAGTTCATGCTTGTACAACGATTTGAAGAACATAAAAACTTCATCGTTGCTGTATTATGATTTGGAGATTAAAACTTGTGTAGTTTTCTACTCCATATGAATATTAGTATTCTGACTCGAAGATATAAAAACTTCGTTGGAATACTAAAGTTTCATGATTATACTGCGATTTGAAGAAATAAAATCTTCATCGTTTAAGTCTGTGATTGAATTGCTATTCTGGTTTTATTAACTAAAACAGTTTGTCAATTTGACAGTGACAAACGAATAATGGCAATTGAGACTAGAACAACCTCTGCGAATACTGCACCAGCGGTTACTCCTACAACCCGTACCGCTGTGCCACCGGCTGAGAAACCTGCGAAGTTCACCGGTTCCAACTTTAAAGGATGGCAGCAAAGAATGTTCTTTTGGCTTACCACCCTTGGTATGCAAAAGTTCACCAGTGAGAACCCACCCGTGCCTGCCGCCGACATGCCTGACAACCAACAGTTCATGGTTACTGAGGCTTGGAAACAGGCTGATTTTTTGTGCAAAGGCTACATTTTGAGTGTCTTAGAAGATGACTTGTACAACGTCTACAATGCAGTAGAGACTTCCAAAGAACTATGGAGTGCATTTGAAAAGAAGTACAAAACTGAAGATGCTTTCTTGAAGAAGTTTGTGGTTGCCAAATTCCTAGACTACAAAATGGTGGATGGAAAAACCGTTGGAACCCAAGTTCAAGAGCTTCAACTTATCTTCCATGACCTTATTGCTGAAGGTATGGTAGTAAATGAAGCATTGCAAGTGGCTGCAATGATTGAGAAGTTGCCGCCCTCATGGAAAGATTTCAAGAATTATCTTAAGTACAAAAGAAAGGAAATGAAGTTGGAAGATCTTGTGATTCGTCTCAAGATCTAGGAAGATAACAAAACCGCTGAGAAGAGGTACCGTAAGACTTCACCAATTGAAGGGGCAAACATCGTTGAAGATGCTGCTCTGAAAAAGAACAAGAAAAGGAAGAGGCCTTCTGGAAAGGAGAAGGATTCCAACAAGAAAAAATTCAAGGGCAACTGCTTTAATTATGGGAAAGCTGGCCACCCCAGATTGTCGTCTCCCGAAAAAGAACAAGGGAAAAGGACAAGTCAATATGGTGGAAAAGAATGATGATATGGATGATCTGTGTGCAATGCTATCGGAGTGCAATTTGGTTGGAAACCCAAAGGAGTGGTGGCTTGATTCTGGTGCCACTCGACATATTTGCGCTACAAAAGAAGCATTTGCAACCTATGCTCCCGCTGGACCCGAAGAGGTACTGTTTATGGGAAATACTGCAACAGCCAAGGTTGAAGGATATGGGAAGATACTTCTAAAGATGACTTCCGGCAAGGTCCTGACTCTCAACAATGTTATGCACGTTCCAACAATTTGGAAGAATTTAGTTTCAGCCGGACTACTCGTCAAAAACGGGTTTAAGTGCATGTTGGTTAGTGAGAAATTGTAATAATTAAGAATGATTTGCTCATAGGAAAGGGCTACCTCACCGAGGGCCTTTTCAAACTCAATGTAATGGTTGTTGACAGTATTAATGAAAATTCAGTGTTGTCTTACTTATTGGAGTCAAATGATTTATGGCATGTTCGTTTAGGACATGTCAACTACAAAACCTTGCGCAAATTGATTAATTTAGAAGTATTGCCTAAATTCGAGTGTAATAAATCTAAATGTGAAATCTGTGTTGAATCTAAGTTTGTTAAACATCCATATAAGTCTATTGATAGGAATTCAAATCCTTTAGACTTAATTCACACAGATATATATGATATGAAGTCAATACCATCTCGAGGTGGAAAAAAGTATTTTATAACTTTTATTAACGATTGCACTCGATATTGTTATGTGTATTTGCTTAATAGTAAGGATAAAGCAATAGATGCATTTAAGCAATACAAGAACGAAGTGGAAAATCAATTGAATAAAAAGATAAAAATAATTAGAAGTGATAGGGGTGGAGAGTACGAATCTCCTTTTGCAGAGATATGTTTAGAATATGGAATTATTCATCAAACTACTGCCCCTTACACACCACAATCAAATGGAATTGCGGAAAGGAAAAATCGAACATTAAAGGAAATGATGAATGCCTTACTAATAAGTTCCGATTTACCGCAAAGCTTGTGGGGGGAAGCTATCCTTACAGCTAACCGAATACTCAACAGGGTGCCCCACAGCAAAACACAATCTATTCCATATGAACTATGGAAAGGAAGAAAACCTAACTTGAAATATTTCAAAGTGTGGGGGTGTTTAGCAAAGGTCCAAGTTCCTTTTCCCAAAAGGGTAAAAATCGGACCAAAAACTGTGGATTGTGTTTTTATTGGCTATGCTACAAACAGCAAAGCTTGTCGGTTTTTGGTTCACAAATCGGATAATCCCGAAATTCATATTAATACGGTAATTGAATCAGATAATGTTGAATTCTTTGAAAACATTTATCCGTATAAAACCGAATGTGAGTCGTCAAGCGAAAAACCTAAACGACCGCGGGAAGAACCAAAGGAAATTACATCAAGTAAAGAGGATGCAAGGCGTAGCAAACGTCAAAGGACATCTACTTCCTTTGGACCAGATTTTGTGACATTCTTGCTTGAAAATGAGCCTCAAACATTTAAAGCAGCGATGTCTTCTTCTGATTCAGCATTTTGGAAAGAGGCAGTCCATAGTGAGATTGAATCAATTTTGAACAACCATACATGGGAATTGGTTGATCTTCCTCCTGGAAATAAACCTTTAGGATCAAAATGGATTTTTAAAAGGAAAATGAAAGCTGATGACACTATTGACAAATATAAGGCAAGACTTGTGGTCAAAGGTTATAGACAAAAAGAAGGCCTTGATTACTTTGACACATACTCGCCGGTAACAAGAATAACATCTATTCGGGTGTTAGTGGCACTGGCGGCTGTATATGGTCTTGAAATCCATCAAATGGATATCAAGACAACTTTCTTAAATAGAGAATTGGAGGAAGAAATTTACATGGAACAACCTGAGGGCTTTGTGGTTCCTGGTAAAGAAAGGAAAGTGTGCAAACTTGTTAAGTCACTTTATGGACTTAAACAAGCACCCAAACAATGGCATGCGAAATTTGACCAAACAATGGCATGCGAAATTTGACCAAACAATGTTGACAAATGGATTTAAGATTAATGAGTGTGACAAATGTGTCTACATTAAAAATACTCCAAATCATGAAGTCATTATTTGTTTATATGTTGATGACATGTTGATAATGAGTAGAGATATTACCGATGTAAATGCTACGAAGCGTATGCTGGCTAGCAAATTTGATATGAAGGACTTAGCTGTTGCTGATTTAATCTTAAGCATCAGAATTCATAAAACTCTACAAGGTCTAGCATTATCGCAGTCTCATTATATTGAAAAAGTACTTGACAAGTTTAAGTATTTAAATTTCAATGTTGCAAAGACTCCAATTGATGTAAGTTTTGCACTTCAAAAGAATGAAGGTGAAAGTGACTCACAATTGGAATATGCACGAGTTTTGGGAAGTTTGATGTATATTATGAATTGTACACGACCAGATATAGCATGTGTTATAAGCAAGCTGAGTCGATTCACGAGTAATCCCAATCAAACTCATTGGATGGCAATGAAACGAGTCTTAGGGTATTTAAAACACACCCAAACCTATGCTTTGCATTATAATAAATATCCCGCAGTAATTGAGGGATATAGTGATGCAAACTGCATCACCGGATCATCTGAAGTTAAATCCACGAGTGGATATATTTTCACCGTTGGTGGAGGAGCAGTGTCTTGGAAATCATCAAAACAGACATGCATCACCCGCTCTACAATGGAATCTGAATTTATAGCTTTAGACAAGGCCGGTAAAGAAGCTGAATGGCTCCGGAATTTCTTAGAAGATATTCCATTCTGGCCCAAACCTTTGGCTCCTATATGTATACATTGTGACAGTCAAGCAGCAATAGGTAGGGCAGGGAGCGTAATGTACAACGAAAAATCTCGTCACATATGACGAAGACACTATACCGTTAGACAACTCCTATCTAGTGGCGTTATCATGATTGACTATGTAAAGTCAAGAGATAACGTGGCGGATCCGCTTACAAAAGGCTTATCTAGAGAGGGAGTTAGTAGATCATCAATGGGAATGGGGTTAAGGCCGAGGACAAGTCATCATGACGGTAACTCTACCTAGCAGACTGGAGATCCCAAGAGCTAGGTTCAAGGAGATCAAACAAAGTTGTGACTGGCGGTTCAACATTGTCAAATAACTCAACCCATTCTCGGATGAAGACAATGTTCAGAAATAAGGATAAAATCTTATGGCTTGTTAATGAGTTAATAAAGCATTAAGGTTCTTTAATGATTATCTAAATCTGCCAGTGTATGACCAGATAATGTGGCTATAGGACCACATGTTTAGAAATCACCTATGTGAGTGTTAAGTGTAAGCCGCTTTAAAGAGGAATGACAGTGAAGGCCCATTCTCTACGCACTCATGAAACCAGGAAGTTTTCATGGCTGAAACGAACACAACCGTGAGAACCATAAACGGTTGAGGGTTGATTGTGTGACTTATGTTGTCTAGGTATACAACAAAGTTCGACGGTTCAAAGATATCAAATCTACCGATTGATCGAGTATATCCGATATAAGTTCACTACGGAAAGTTCAAAGGTAAACCTACTTATCCAGATGCAGTCAATTCTCGCTTGTATATCACACTTGTCCGCGCATTCCTTTATCTTATAGTCATTCCCCATTCATGTGGGGGATTGTTGAGTATTGATATTGGTGAATGGGAAATGATGGAAAGAAAAGTGGGAGTTGTCCCACTTCGGTAGTGGAAAGAAAAGTGGGAGTTCCCTTTTGCTTTATAAAATAAGCATTTGTCCCACATCGATAGTGGAAAGAAAAGTTCTTATACTTATAAGTAGAAGTACTCCTTCTTGTCGCTAAAGGGTTAAGAAGAGGGTCTCCACTCGCGCCGTCGTCGTCGCTCGGCTCGGCTTCGGCTCTGCTCGCCTTCGGCTTCGGATTTGGATTTGGATTTGGATTTGGTCAAATGATCTGATTGATTGATAATCTTTTTGGACCAAATTTTCTTTAATTTTTAATTATTATTTAATTAAATTAATTAACTTATCCAATCCTACCCGTTAGTGACTCGGATCCGCTTGTCTGACCCGCGACCCATTTTCTTTACCACATTTAAATTTCCCACCAGTTTTTAGTGGCTGTTCAGAAGGGTTGCAAACCTTCAGAAACAGTACTTCCATGGCTATAAATTCGTGTGTTTCCTCAGAATTTTACTCACTAATTTTCTGAAAAACATACAAACTTCTTCTTCTGCTGCACAAATAATTCTGTGTGATATACTGCCGTTGAGTGGTTCGCCGCTACCTGAATTTAGAGTACTACTATTCTGGTAAGATAATCGTTCTATCCTAGGAGGGGATATTCCATCAACCTCGAGTACTGTGAGGGGAATAATTTCCTTAAGGACACACTTTGAACTAAGTGGGCTCGATTATATTCTGAAAAATTATTCTTATTTTTCAACACTGATTTTGTTTATTTTCAGTTATTATTATTTACTGATTTTTTGGAATACAAATTAATAACAGTAAGTCACGACCGAGTGCCCACGCTGCTTGCAATCACCCAAAAGAATCTTTAACTTATGAATTCTTGGACCGTTTCCTGTCGAGAAACGTTGTCGGAGATTATCCCACATGTCCTTCACATCGTCGGGTTGGGGAACGGAAGAGTGTAGGCATGGATCCAGGGTATTATGAATCCATCCAATAAGTGTGCAATTAACCGTCACCCATAATGGCTCTTCCAGAGTGTCGTCCTTTGGTTTCGTCACAGTTCCATCGAGGAAGCCGAGCTTGTTCTTTGCACGAAAATTATTGCGCATGGAACGAACCCATTCGTTGTAGTTCTCACCACGTAACACAATATGACAGATTGTGAGTTAGGGATGAATGTTATGGTGATGTGAAATCGAGAGGTTTGGTGGTCTTGTCGTCACCCATGGCGAGACGTCGATAATCAGATTTCGTTGTGAAAGGTCGAAGGTTTCAATCGCTAGAGAATGATTGAAAAAAAAATTTGGTCGTCGAGGGTACAAGATCTCATGTTCTGGAGTTGCTTTGATACCATGTAGAGTTTTGTGGAATGTATTTTCTGTTATTGAATATCGCCGAATAGCCTCAGATATATATACATAACTAATTCTATCAACCTTGTATAACAAGAATAATTACATAAATAGCATAGCTAAACTAGGAAACAAATAAGCTAAGTTAGGAAACAATATCAATGGTACAACTCATCTTGAGTTGTCAAGGCCTAGAGAATATTACAGAGTAATGCCAGAGATATGCCACTAATAGATTTCAGGGAGCAATTAATAGTGTTAATTGTGTGTATTGGTATAAAATTGGGAGAACAAAATATAAAGGCTTTGGTAGTGTAATCACATTTTTTTTTAAAAAAAAAAGTTGCCTTCATCTAGTTGTTGTTGGATGTATGAATTCTTCTAAAATTTATAAAGCATGACAAAATTCAAGTTAAGCAAAAACTAGAATTTCCTACCATTGATTTCAAATTTTGAATATGCATTCAATCAAAAGACTTCTTTTAAAGATCTAAGTAGAAAAATAAAACGCAGATTATTCATTTTAATTTCAACCTTTGGATTAAATAATCTTGGTAAACCCCATTTAATTTGCTACAAAAATAAAAAGATTAAATATATCTTTGGTAATTGTCGATGAAACATATGACCTTACAAAGGAGTCATGGTTGGCCATAATTAGATGCATAAAAACAAGATTTTCAACACGCGTAAATGTGGCCCTTTCATATATATATAAAAAATAATTAAAGTTTTAATCTAGCTTCGTAATGATTTTTAATTTATTTTTGGACTTTATAGTTATACTACTCATATTCAAGCTTATCTTTCCCGAAATTGGTGGAGTTTGGACCATCCTTGCTGAATGACCCTGCTGTTTTGACATTTTTTAATCTATATAGACTAGCAGCCTTTACTAATACTGACAAACTTGTAGTTGATTAATCAACCATCACGTCCTAAATCTAAAAAATATTCACATCAAAATTGACTTTTTCTAATTTTTTTGTTGTATCTTGTTTGAAGTTTTGAACTTGATGATCAAGTATCCCTCTCTCCCACCAAAACATTTTCGTTTCTCGAGAGTTAAATGAGTTATTTTTTTATCGTAATATTTTTAAAATATTTTTTAAATATTTTAAATTATTAATTATGATAATTTAAAGTATTTATTTACGTAGTTTTTAAATATGTAAATTTTATTTCAAAAAAAATAAAAAATTCTATATTCTAACACACAATCAAATTAAATTAAAAAATTTGACTCTCGAAAAACGAAAAGTGTCAATCGTTTTGGAACGGAGAGAATCTTTTTTTACCTTTTTCTAGGGAGTTTCCTCACTTTGCTTCCTTGGTGACTTGAGAACCTACAATTTTAGAGTTAGAGGTGGAGGTGTTTACAACTTTTAACAAGTCTTTCTTATCCCACGATACAACAACAACAACAACAACATACCAGTACAATTCTACAACGTGAGTTCTAGGAAGGGTAGAGTGTACGCAGACATTACCTCCATCTTGGTAGGTAGAGCGGCTGTTTCCGGGAGATCCTCGGCTCAAGACAAAGCATAATCACAAAAAAAGCAAATCAAGAGAAACGGTAGGACTCAGACAAGAAATTAAAGCAGTATCAACATGCTGATAATAAAATCGAATACGCCATGATATCGCCTTCTAACAAAAGGAAGCAATATAGTTAAATAAGATAAACAAAGTACACTAAAGAACACATGGCAACAGAAATCAAACTACATGTGACTATAGAGCATTACTGCGCCTATAAGTGTGATAGGCTAATCGGGCCTACAGTTATAACACTACAACTATCATCTTATAAGCGTAAGTAGGACTATGCTCGACTACCTACTACCCTTCTACCCTAATCCGTGTCCTCCACAACCCCCTATCTAAGGTCATGTCCTCAGTAAGTTGCACCTGCACCATATCCCATCTAATCACCTCTCCCCAATTCTTCTTCGGCCTACCTCTACCCTTCATGAACCCTTCCATACCCAACCTCTCACACCTCCGTACTGGGACATCTGTGTCTCTCCTCTGCACATGCCCGAATCATCTCAACCTCGCTTTCCGCATCTTGTCCTCCACCGAGGCCACTCCCACTTTGTCCCAAAGATCATCATTTCTAATTTTATTTCTCTTTGTATGCCCACACATCCATCTCAACATCCTCATCTCCGCAACTTTTATCTTTTGTATATTTGAAGTCTTGACTGGCCAACACTCCGCCCCATACAACATAGTCGGTCTAACCACTACCCTATAGAACTTGCCTTTAAGTTTTTGTGGCACATTTTTGTCGCACAAGACTCCAGATGCGAGCCTCTATTTCATCCACCCTGCCCTAATACGCTGTGTGACATCATGATCAATCTCTCCATTCCCTTGGATAATAGACCCTAGGTACTTGAAGCCTCCTCTCGTTGGAATGACTTGCGTACCAAGCCTCACCTCCACGCCTATCTCAGGGTCGCTCCCGTTTCTGAACTTGCACTCCAAATATCCTATCTTGGTCCTACTCAACCTGAACCCTTTAGACTCCACAGTCTGTCTCCAAACCTCCAGCTTGGCGTTCACTCTACTGCAAGTCTCATCAATCAGTACTATGTCGTCTGCGAATAACATACATCATGGTACCTCCCCTTGGATTTATCGCGTTAGTCCATCCATCACCAAGGCAAATAGCAATGGGCTAAGAGCTGATCCCTGGTGCAAATCCATCATTACTGGAAAGTACTCTGAGTCTCCTCCTATTGTTCGTACCCTAGTCTTAGCTCCATCATACATATCCTTGATCGCCCTAGTGTACACTACAGGTACACCTCCAAACATCTCCATAGAACCTCCCTAGGAACTTTGTAGTATGCTTTCTAGAGGTCGATGAAAATCATATGTAGGTCTTTCTTCCTCTCCCTATACTGCCCCACCAACCTCCTAATAAGATTAATAGCTTCAGTAGTTGAACGCCCTGGCATGAATCCAAACTGGTTCTCGAAAATCGACACGTCTCTCCTTACCCTCATCTCCACGACCATTTCTCAAACTTTCATAATGTGGCTCAGCAGCTTGATACCCATATAGTTGTTGCAACTCTGGATATCATCTTTGTTTTTTTGTACAAGGGAATCATTGTACTCCACCTCCATTCTTCGGGCATTCTTGCCGTCTTAAAAATGATGTTAAACAACTTAGTCAGCCATTCCAAACCTGCACTGCCTGCGTTTTTCCAAAATTCAACTTGATCTCATCAGGCATGATCGCTCATCCCATACGCATCCTGCGCACAACATCTTTAACCTCCTCAACCTTAATGCTTCTACAATATCCAAAATCCAGGTACCTACTACAATGCTCCACATCTTCCATCACAATAGCTCCATCTCCTTTTTCATTCAAGAGTTTATGAAAGTAAGACTGTCACCTCCGCCTGATATGCGCTTCGTCCACCAGTACTTTGTCGCCATCGTCCTTGATGCACCTCACGTGATCCATGTCACGGGCCCTCCTCTCCCTTTCTTGGGCTAGTCTGTACAATTTCTTATCACCGCCTTTCTCCTCTAATTCCACATACAGGCGTTCAAAAGTCGCCTTTTTTGCTACCGTAACCGCTAGCTTTGCCTCCTTCCTCGCCATCTTATATAGTTTCCTATTCGTCCACTTCTCCATCACATCCTTGCTTTCTACCAATTTCACATACGTCGTTTTTTTCGCTTCCACCAACTTTACCATTCCACGACCAGTCCCCTCGATGCCCACCACGGTTACCCCGCGAGGCCCCTAGCACTTATCTAGCTACCTCCCGAATGCAACTGGTCATCTTGTTCCACATACCGGTCTCATCCCCACTACTCCCCAAGCCCCCTTGGCCGTCAACCTCTCCCCCATCTCCTTTGCACTAGCCATGGTCAAACTCCCCCATTTGATTCTCAACCTGTCATCCATAACCCTCTTTTTCTTCTCCAACTTGTTCTCCAAATTCATTACCAAAAGCTTATGCCAGGTAGTAAGATCCTCCTTCGGAATAACCTTACAGTCTTTACAAAGACCTTTGTCAAAATTCCTAAGGAGCAGAAATAATTTTTAGTCCACGTGACTTTACTTTCACATGTGTTTTACATAATTAGAAATGAAGAATGCTTACCTGAACGATAATAGTCAAAATACAAATGAAATTTAAACATTGTTATATTGTTTGATAAAATTATGATAATTTAGTCTGAATTAGGCAAAAATTGAACTCGGTGAATGAAGTTAAATTTTAGAATTTTCTAAAATTCATCTTTAACAAATTTGCTTTCCTAAATCTGTCTGTAGTTATGGCTATGTTACTAACATAGACAACTATGAATGGTATTCATTGACAGGAGTGACCGCTTTCTTCCTTTTCTTCTGTTGATGCTGAGACTGTCTCCCATATCATTCGATAATAAAGATCCACCATTTTGATCAATATTGGAATAGAATTTCTTTGATTCTTCATCTTGATGTTCTCCCTCAGCGATT